>CM018683.1:67181895-67565302 GCA_009363875.1 Mikania micrantha | reverse complement strand
TCGTTCAAGAATTTTAAATGGTCCTACCAATCATTGGTGAAAGGTTTACCTCTCTTCCCAAATCTAAAATACCCTTCCACGGTGAAACTTTCAAACATTACCCAGATCACCGATTTGAAAATTCTAACGGTCTATACGACATTATCAGCATACTCTTTTGTCGATCACGAGCAGCTTTATTCGTTCTTGAATCAATGCAATCTATCGGTTGTTTCTTGACTGAATAGTTCTGGGCCTATGACCTGACTTTCGCCTACCTCGGACCAACAATAGGTGATCTACATTTGCGCCCGTACAGTGCTTCAAATGGAGCACATTTAATACTGGTATGGTAACTGTTATTATATGAAAATTCAACAAGGGGAAGATGAACATCCCAGCTACCACCAAAATCAATCACACAGCTTCTGAGCATGTCCTCAAGAGTTTGATTTGTTCGTTCCGTTTGCCCGTCAGTTTGTGGATGATAAGCTGTGCTCATATTGATTTGCGTGCCCAGAGCATTCTGAAGAGTTTGCCAAAATCGTGATGTGAATCGACTATCTCTGTCAGAAATAATAGAGATTGGTACTCCATGACGAGATACAATCTCGTTAATATAGAGTTTAGCAAGTCGATCCATCGAGTAATCTTCTCGGATGGGAATAAAATGCGCAGATTTAGTAAGGCGATCAACGATAACCCATATAGAGTCATGATTATGCGATGTTCTGGGTAGTTTAGTAATAAAATCCATAGAGATCTGCTCCCATTTCCACATGGGTATCTCCGGTTGTTGTAATAACCCAGAAGGACGTTGATGTTCAGCCTTAACTTTTAAACATGTTAAGCATCGACCCACGTATTCTGCGATGTGTTTTCTTCATTCCAGGCCACCAGTAAAAATCTTTAAGATCTTTATACATCTTGTCAGCACCTGGATGAATAGAATACCTGGATTTGTGCGCCTCATCCAAGATGATTGTTCGAGATTTACCGAATAGAGGAACCCACATTCGGTCTTTGAAATACAACAATCCATCGTCTTTGGTATCAAGTTTCTTATATAATCCTCTCAGTCCCTCAGCAGAATAGTTCGTTGCTTGTAAAGCTTGTTGCTGAGCTTCTTTAATTTGAGGAATTAGACTAGTTTGAATAGTCATACCTAACGCTTTCACTCGTAAAGGTTTGACTCTTCCTTGCGACTTAAGGCATCGGCTACAACATTCGCCTTGCCTGGGTGATAACGAATTTCACAATCATAATCGTTCAATAGTTCTACCCATCGCCTTTGTCGCATGTTAACATCTTCTGATCTAGAATGTGTTGAAGACTTTTGTGATCAGTGTATATAATACACTTAGTTCCATACAAATAGTGTCTCCAAATCTTGAGCGCAAACACCACCACTGCACCAAGTTCTAGATCATGAGTGGTATAGTTCTTCTCGTGTACTTTCAACTGCCGAGAAGCGTAAGCAATCACCTTATCGTTCTGCATTAAAACACACCCGAGACCTTGGCGTGAAGCATCACAGTACACTGTGAAATTATCAATACCTTCCGGTAATGCCAAGATAGGTGCGTTGCAAAGTTTGTGTTTCAACAGTTGGAACGCCTCCTCCTGTTGAGAACCCCATACAAACTGTTGATTTTTCTGTGTCAATGTAGTTAATGGCAGGGCTATCTTTGAGAAGTTCTTGATGAATCGACGATAATAACCTGCCAGCCCTAAAAATTGACGTATTTCTGTTGGGGTTCGCGGGGTTTTCCCATTGTTCTACCGCTTTAATCTTACTAGGATCCACCTGAATGCCATCTTGATTCACTACGTGCCCAAGAAATTGCACTTCCCGTAACCAAAACTCACACTTAGAGAACTTGGCATATAATTTTTCGCGTGCCAAAAGTTCTAAGATCAATTTCAAGTGTTGAGCATGTTCTTGTTGGCTTCGAGAATAAATAAGAATGTCATCAATAAATACAATCACAAACTTATCCAAGTAAGGCCTACATACCCGATTCATCAGATCCATGAAAACCGCAGGTGCATTTGTTAATCCAAACGGCATTACTAGAAATTCATAATGCCCGTATCGAGTTCTGAATGCAGTTTTGGGAACATCATCTTCATACACTCGTAACTGATGATATCCGGATCTCAAATCAATCTTTGAAAAGTAAGTAGCGCCCTGAAGATGATCAAACAGATCATCTATACGTGGCAATGGATAACGGTTTTTGATTGTTAATTTATTGAGCTCCCGGTAGTCAATACACATCCTGAATGATCCATCCTTCTTTTTCACAAAAAGGACTGGTGCTCCCCAGGGTGAGAAACTAGGTCTAATAAAACCCTTGTCTAATAGTTCCTGCAGTTGACCTGATAGCTCTTGCATCTCTGAAGGTGCTAAACGATAAGGGGCTTTAGCCACAGGTGCTGCACCTGGAATCAAGTCAATACGAAATTCAACTTGTCTCACTGGGGGTAATCCTGATATATCGTCAGGAAAAACTTCAGGAAAATCTTTGACTACTGGAATATCTTCGATATGCTTTTGTGAAGAGCTGTTATTGATCACATAAGCTAGAAAGGCCGGACACCCTTTCCGTAAGCATTTCTGAGTTTGCATACATGAAATGATACCCAGTTTTCTACCAGCTTGTTCACCTTGAACTATCAGTGTATTACCCTCAGGTAACGGAATACGGATCACCTTAGTTTGACATATTACTTCAGCTTGGTTAATGGAAAGCCAGTCCATGCCGACAACGACATCAAAACTCCCAAGCTCAATAGGAAGTAATTCAATATTGAAAAGATGATCATTCAGATTCAAGGAACATCCTTGAATGACACTGTTAGTTTTGATTAACTTGCCATTAGCAAGTTCAATAACGTAAGGAGTTTCTAATTCTACCGCAGGCAATGACAGTAAGGATGCAAATTCAGGAGAGATAAAACTCTTATCTGCCCCCGTATCAAAGAGAACTGATGCATATAAGTTATTGAGTAAGAACGTACCAGTAACAATGTTAGCATCGTGTCTCGCCTCGGTAGCACCAATCTGGAAAGCTCTACCTCTAGCTTCATTCCCCGGATTGGTGTTGTTATTGTTTGGACAGTTTCTAATCAAGTGGTCAGGACTCCCACACTTGTAACACGACCTGTTTGTTTGAGTGGTTTGTTGTGGTGCTTGATTTGGTTGGCGAGCAGGTAAATTACAATACTTGGTGTAGTGCCCAACTCTATTACAGTTGGCACAAGTAGGACACTGTCCCGTATGATGAAATGAACACCGAGTACATTTAGGTGCTTGCCCAACATAGTTTCTCCTCTCAGGAGTAACAGCAGCATAGTTTTTCACAGTTTGTTTGCTCTGGTTGATCTCAGCCGGAGCTCTCGCCTTAGCTTTGCCAAACCACTTTCGTTTGGTACCTTTAGAAACAGTTGAGGTACCGACATCACTACGGCCCACGGCCGTCTGAGTTTTTGTTACCAACATACCACTCCTTACCGCCTCATCGGTAAGCTTAGTGGTCAACAGAATTGCACGTTTGAGGGTTGAGGGTTCTGCTGCAGTTACCATTCCCCGAATCTGGGGAACCAAACCCTTAATATACTTCTCGATTAATGCAGCTTCAGTAGGAAACATATCGGGAAGTAAACATGTGAGTTCATGAAAACGATGAGTATACGCTAAACAGTCAGCTCCAATCATCGAGTGATTCCAGAATTCCTCCTGGAGCTTTTGTATTTCGGTGAGTGGGCAGTACTCTGATCTAATCAGAGTTTTAAACTCATTCCAGCCCATTGAGTCGACTGTAGCTGAGCCCAACGTTTTTGCCTGGGTATTCCACCAGGTTAAAGCTGATTCTTTGAAAGAACAGGCAGCATAAGACACTTTATGCTCCTCTAGACACTGGCTGATTTTTAGTTTCGTTTCCATTTCCTCAATCCACCTTAGCAATCCGGCCGCTCCCTCTTTACCAGTGAAAGTAGGAGGGTTACAGGAAGCGAAATACTTATAAGTGCATCCCTGTCGTGGTGGATCAGGAACAGTTGTAGTTGTACCAGTGGTATGATGAGTTTCGGCTTGACCACCGGTAGCATTGTGTTCTGTGTGAGTATGATCCCCACCAGAACCCGAAGCGATATGAGGTTGATGTGGTATCAAAACACCACAAGCCGATAGCTGTTCACGCACAATCCGTGCTATCATTGCTTCGTTTGATTCAGATCCGCCTGCACCAGCAGGTGGAACAGGGTTTGCTCCCGGGTTCACAGGTGGACCAGTACTTGTTTCCAGATTAACTTGCGGATCTGGATTTGATTCAGTATTTACTGGTGGAACTTGATTTGACCCCGGGTTAGTAATGTTCTTCATAGATCTCTTGGTCGGTCGACCTCGTTTCGGAGCCATTTTTCTGCTCACATGCAGACAACACAGATCAGTTCAAGAACATTAGATATATATAACCCGTTAAATCACATAAATTCAATCATGTTCAGTTATACTGACTTTATGAAATTGAAAATGTGATTATAATAATACGGTATAACTACCTGGCACAGTCCAGATAGATGATCAATACACAGTGATCATACAATTGTTTGTAGTTATACTTAGTCCTAATAATTCAAAACATGTCAAAATATTTCACAACTCACATCATTGTGACATCAATACGTTAATATTTACATATTTTTGATATAGGATCACTTAGGACTTGAATCGTTGCCACACAGGACTTTGATATGTTGTCACACAGGACTTTGATATGTTTGTCACACAGACAATTGAAAGGTTGCCACACAGGACTTTGATATGTTTGTCACACAGACAATTGAGATGTTGCCACACAGGACTTTGTTATGTTGCCACACATGACTTTGTTATGTTGCCACACAGGACTTTGTTATGTTGCCACACAGGACTTTGTTATGTTGCCACACAGGACTTTGTTATGTTGCCACACAGGACTTTGTTATGTTGCCACACAGGACTTTGTTATGTTGCCACACAGGACTTTGTTATGTTGCCACACAGGACTTTGTTATGTTGCCACACAGGACTTTGATATACCTACACATGCAACACAATAGATACTAACAAATGTACGTAAACCACCATTTCATTACACTAAATCAACTTTGATACACCCAAAAAGTTTTGTACCTTAACTACCAACACACCAAACATCAAAACCAACTAAAGGAAGATCTATTTCACAACCAAAAATTTCCCTATGCATCATACACTAGCAACCTATCCGTCAGTACATATGATAACCCAAAAGAAAACCGCCTCATCATACTTATCGTAGAAAATACGATAAACAAGAAAACAACATGGCTACAGCTGCCATAAACACTCCCACCACTAACATCCTGGTCTCAAAACTCGCCATCCCAAGCCAAACCACGAACTCTCTCACCCTTTCTACTCCCGCACTCCACACCGCAACCTGCTGCCAGAATGTAACAACAAGCCTCTGCACCCAGGTCCTCTGCAGTCGCTCCTCCATCGTTGCTCTCCACGCCTGAGTATTAGCACCTAAAACATTCACCTGCTCCATAAGGGTCAGGTGAGAAGTGAGAATATCCAGAACAGTAGTGCGGGTATCCTCCAGAAGTGTATGGTGCTGAGATACATCATGTCTCAAGGCCTGTAGATCCTGAGAGATCTGCTGCACTTGCGCCCGCAACTCGGCTTGGTGGGAGGATTCTCCCACCTCGTGAACAGCCTGTGGCTCATCCCGCTGAGCCATCTGATGTCTGGGAGGTAATCCAGTGGTCTTGCGGGCCTGTCCCCGCATCCTCCTAAATCCATCCCATGCTGGGACTCTCGGTGGAGATGGCATAGGTGCTGGTGCATGTGCTGGTGCTGGTGATGGCGGCGTAACTGGTCTAGGAGCTGACGGTGTACGTGGTGCTGCAGGTGTCGCCTGTGAGGCTACCGACAAAGCCTCGTCAGGATCTGAGTCTGCTCCCGAACTGTCACTCGGAGTATCATCCAATACCACATAAGGAAACCGCTGATATATGTATCTTTCCCCTTGGTCTGCCATCGCTGTATAAACAGAATTTTCAGATCAGTACCATGAAATAAATATTGAATATAATATTCAACATAAACATGATATGAGACGTCCTCCTATCCTAACGCAACTATTCGTTCCTATTATTATTAATGTTCTGCTTGAGTTGAATCAAACTAAAATGCACACGTGCTGCGAATTTCAGTTATGCTGGCCACTCATAACTGGAATTCGGACCACCTGATTATCCTGGCTTAATTCAAAACAAGTTTTGTTCGTTATTAGTGTGTCGGTGCTCTCTGTGTCACTACTCGAGCCTATGGTTATAGTCTAGGTATCTAAGTCAACATAATTCTCTATAACCTGTGTCTCTGATACCACCCTGTCACACCCCCACCTCACGTCACCTAAGATGATGTCATAAGTCTCATCCTATTGGTTGCGGAAGCATAGTGGTGATGTCTCAGAGATGAGGTGTGACTTACTTGAACCGATATCGCAGCACACAGATTTACTTAAAATAAATATATTACAAGGGTTTCGTAAATACTTCAACTTAACGGCTAAGTTTATTACACAAACTGATACATTTTAATTCAACTAAGTGAAGTGCATCCTCACCCTGTCGTCACCGATGTCCTGCAAAAATTTTAAGTTTAAAATGTCAGCACAAAGCTGGTGAGTTCGACAGTTCAAATTAAAACATTATGATATGATAAGTATGTTCTCAAAAAGTTCAGTTCATGATAACCATGGGACCCGTATCTAGTTCCTTTCGGACAGTTGTTTGTTCTCGAAGATACTACCCGTCGGTAAATATCTTATTGCCTCATTATCTTAATGTCTATCACTAACATTAAGAGGTTGTTATGGAAACAGGTACCAAACATTCACACCAGGGGAGATGCAATCCTCCCAGCAAATGGGTTGTCAGCCAATAGTACTATCAATGGTTCCTGTTCGGCCGCACATGGGTTCACTAGATACAGTTCACGAATGAGGACTTTTGATACTGTGATAGTTGTTACTAACGGCAAAATCCCATGAAATCACACATAAAGTCACATGAAATCACACAGATATCAGTGATGCATATCATATGTTCAGAAAATGAGTTACAGAGTACCCCGATGTTTATAAAACGTTAAAAAGAAAAGGGGTTGTACGAAACTCACCTGATAATGCAGTAGTAGCAGAATATCACACAAACTGATGATAATATGATGATTCTGCATTTAGTTATGTTTAATGAGTTATTAATGTTCCAACTCGCTGATTAAATCTCTCTAAACGTACAATGTCAAGGACATTGCTTTGAAAGTCATCAAATTGATGCTTAGTATATAATTACATATTTTAATGTAATCTCATACAATGTATGTTAATGTAGGAACCTATACTGACTCAGGTTCCTAATACTAAGTTGATGACTCCCTCGATTAATCAGTATAATCTCAGACTAACCAAATAGCTAACGTTGTTGATTGTAATTGCTAAGATAGTCTCTAGACAGTTTAATGGCTTAGAAATGATTAATCCTTGTTATTGACTACCCAAATATCATGGAATATCACAATGTAGTATTAGAATAGGTTTAATAACCATGTTTAACATACTAATCTGACTGTTATCAGAAACATCAGATAATCGTTCTAATAAGTATGTTAATGATTGTGATTAGTTTAAAACACCCAACTTTCACGTTGCATGTTAAAAATTAATCAAACTAATCACATACATAGTCACAACCAAATGGTTTAAACCATTATAACCATTGTTATGATTCCATGCAAACCGGGCATTACAACGGCTCAAAACAAGGATTTACCCGTTAACAGTTCGAGTTTATCATCCAAAATCAATCCTAGCCATCATTTAAGCAACAATCAACAACCCTAACTATATCATTACGTTCAAAAACAAGATTTAATCATTCATTATCAAAATAAAAGATTAGAATGAACCATTACCTAATCTGGAGAAGTTCTGCGGGTAGAAAGATGATCTGGCCTCGTATAAACGTTCCCGGATGCGATCTAAACGTTCCAGAGGCTTCAAAACAAAGATTTGAGAGGTTGGATGATGAAAATGTCAAAGGTGGTGGTGGTGTCGTCGACTGGAAGCACAAGAAGATGAGGATGATGATGATTGATGAAATCTGATCTTTTTAGGCAAGTTGGCGACATCCCCATTCGTCGCGTACCGCGGAGAAACAAAAAGTAGTCTTCGCGTACCGCGGAGGAATCCGGAGAAATCTCAGATATTTTCAATCATCGCGTACCGCGTAGAGACCTTAGCTCCTCCTCTGCGTACCGCGAAGGCCATTTTTCCCATTTTTCGACGGAAACTTCATTTCGTGATTCTGGGCAATCCATAACTCCGTTTTGTTCGCGGTTTTCGCCCATGTTCATCTTTTCTCACATACTTTCATCCCATAATAACTTCGATTGTCAACTCCACGTGAATTCTAAACACGATCAACTGTGCTCAATTCGTTGCTGATGTAATTCCTCGTACACAGTTATCACACTCTCCATAGATTTGCATACTGCCCCCATGAAAAAGGAAAAAGGATTGTTAAGGCCATAGTTCTGCCTGAGGTGCAAAGCACACCTATTCCCACTGAATGCAGATCTAGGCCATTGATTGTTAACTAAAGTGGCTACCCTGAAGCTATAGGTCCCGCCCAAGGATGTCCAGATCCTTGACTTACATCACTGCCTACCCGTTGTCTGCACAATCTTCCACCCTTATCCCTGCCATATGTCCCTCACTAACCTTAATGCTACCAAAAAGTGGGAGAATGAACAACCTAGGGGTTCAATGAGTCCAACCACGGGAAAGAAGGAGCAACCTCAAGAACCTACACCACTCACTTCTGATTTAGATAGTGAATGAGATAAGTTCTTGGGGACTTACTACCATTCTTCAAGCTCCTCCTCCTTTGAAGAGGCTTAAGAGGTTTTCATTAAGAATACTGAATAGAAAACATCTCATATCTCCATGGAGCCTTAGTCCCCTTCTGGGACTAGGTCTCATACTAGACCATAGACGAGGTTGCCATGGAGGAAGTACCATTATAACATTTTTTACCTCCATGGAGCCTGAGCCCTTTCTTGGGATTGTGTCCCCTTCTTGGACAGTGTCTTTTGATTCCCTCTCCTCCAACCCTGTGTTCCATGAGGAGTCTTCTAACGAGCCTTCTAAAATGGTTGGTCAACCGAAGGAGGTTGTGCAGGTCAAAGTTAGCTCTGAGGCTGAAACTGTCTCCAAGGGCTCAGTCAATATAAAGGTTTCTTCCCCTTAGGAACAACCCAACTTGTGAGCCCACATGTATTTCTCTTTTGGGATGAACATAATACACACACATACATATTTCAATATAAGTTTTAAAAGGATTTAATTTATTGATTTAGTCTAAATATAATAATAAAATTATAAAAGGTTGATTACTGGTATAAAATCATATATGGATATGAATAATATATATATATATATGTATGTATGTATGTATGTATGTATGCATGCATGCATGCATGCATGCATGCATGCATGTATGTATGTATGTATATGATATAAGTTCATAAATATAATTTTTACTCTTGAAAATTTTCTAACAGTTAATGTTAAAATAAAAAATAAAGGAAACGGATTGTAAATTAAGGGGACTTAGTTTAGTTTTAAGAAACCTGGAAACCAAAATGATATAAACAGAATTCAGAGGACCAATTGTGTCGACCTGTTGTTCATCCTAAATCGCATTCAAAAGAGTTTCTAAATTCATAGGAACAATGATAATCATTTTAAACTTCGTCACGAACATTTGGGATCCTTTCTTCAAATGGAAGGAACAAAGATAGAATCAAACAACTTTTTCTTTATTTCAGGTGGAATTTTCTTGCTTCTTATTTGTTTCTAAAGAAGAAAATTTTCAAAAAAAACTATAGATTTGATTCTTTTATCATATAAAATATTCTTGCTAAAACTAAGAAAACAATTTCATTAGATAATCATAACAGACACATTAACGATTACCGTTTGAAACAACTTACAAACTTTAACCCATAATTGATTAAACCTTGAAGACAGTTCATATTGGCCTAATACATACACATTTGTGTCCTTATTCTGAATCTGATGAATGCAGAAGCCTCATCAAAATCTATCTATTTCGAAGAAACAAGCTCAAGAAGTAACCGCGAAATGCTTCTACTCGAATTCTGTACAAATGTCTTCATTCTAGGTAACAACGATGAGTATTCTAGTCGGTTTTACTTGTAGAACAAAAACCCTGATATATTAGGGACTCAAGAACAAGGGATTAAACATATATGACCAAAGGAAATTTAGGGTTCTATGCAAAATTGGGAATAAACACAAGAATGCATAAGTAGAATATAATTTTGATATCTTCAATGAAACCTTTTATCCAGCCGAGTGGTTAAAAAACACCACTTGTGAGTCAAGGGACGGGGTTCGAAACCCTTAGCTGTGGCTGGAGCCAATCCTTTCCCCTTTTCAGGCCATTTTTTGTTGTTAAAAAAGAGGGAATCTCTTATATATCCTTACAAACTTGTTAAATATCATATATATTCAAATTAAACTTTTAATATCAAATATATCCTCTTTCAATATTTAAAATATCATAATTATCCTTATTAATATATTTTATCAAAAATAGTTCTTAATATTCCCATTTTACCTTTGAATTTCATTATATCGAATATATCTTTCTCCAAAAACTAAAAATATCCTAAATACTCAATTTAAAAACATTATATTTTTCTTTTTTTTTATGAATACTTGCTTTAAAATAAAAACACATAAGATCATTGACTAAACAAGCAAAGAATAATCTAAAGTTCACCAAAGAATATAATATATTACTTTTTTTAGAAGCTTACACACATACATACATACATACATACATACATACATACATACATACATACATACATACATACATACATACATACATACATACATACATACATACATACATACATACATACATACATACATACATACATACATACATACATACATACATACATACATACATACATACATACATACATACATACATACATATAGGGGAGTGATCAAATGTTAACTTTACATTATTGCGATAACCATTTAACCGAATCTGATTGTTTGGATCAACTATATTTGCAAGATTTAATGGTTAAGATTAAATTGGATTAAATAATTGGGGTCGTTTTTAAAAAAATGTAGTACAATAAGGTTACTTTGGTCTTTTTTTACTCAAACAACACACATCAAATCAATCTGTACAAAATCACTTTTTCAAATGTTTTGATCAAATACTCATATGCTTTTGAAATTAATTTGGTTCATTTGTAAGGTGCTCAATGGATAATCAATAATTTTTATCGTGGGTTAACTTTCCAAAATTTTTATTTTTCGATTGGCGCTGCTTTCGTGTTGGTAACGACAATCCATACCAAGTTAGATACAATATTTAATAAAGTTTAGTGATGTGCGCTATTTTAATGGTGGTTGTGTAATGTAGTGGATGTAGTGGTGGAATGACACTCGCATGGTGTAGTGTTCTTCGACAACCATGAGATATTCAGGCAAACAATGGTGGATCCGATGAAACCCCATTTTGGATCGTGAACACTTGTTTACTTATTCAATTGTTAGACTCAAAATACAAGAACAAGGATCAAGTCAAGAATCCAGTGCCTAGCTTGTTCACAAAGTCTTATATTTATTTTGAAAAGACAACCAATATACATGTAAAGGTGGGAAAAGAAATCCATATAATTCAGAGAATGTTTTGGTATAAATACCGAAAACATTTAATACAAGGAAGACAAAAAGTAATAAGGCAATATACTAACATTACAGATTCTGATACATACGACAGACGTAGAAGTTAAGAACAAAAGTCAACAACAATTAAATAGGAAAAAACCTAAGAATAAATCCTTCTGTGGTTCCTCAATCTTGGTCTTCGCTAGTTCCTATCCATAGCTTGCTTCATAGTCTTTTCTGCGTTTGCCTTTGTGCAGTTATTCTTGTAATGTAGAGCTTCTGAAGAGATGTCTTCCGAATTTATTCTTTGGAGGAACTTCCATTGTTGTTAGAGGGAAGGTCTTCTGATTTTATTCAAAGGGAAGTCTTCCGTTTTTTTCCGGAAGAATGTCTTCCGATGTTATTTGAAGAGCGGAAGGAACAAGAGAAACATGGTTATGGATCATATTTTCTTATTTTTCAACACCCATATGGTTCAGCCATTTTCGAGAAGCATGAACCCCTAGATACTTGAAACATGACAAGAAACCAACAGCCACATGGGCTCCCTTGGGACATGCAACCACCGTCTGAACCATGGCTTGTGTCACTAGAGTGTGTGTTTTTGACAGATGAACATGATGGGTTGACAAATGAGGTTAGATTTCTTCTTTTTAAATTCTCGCACGTGATTTTTAACCACATCTCATACATGGGATTTTGAGTTTTGTCTTCTTAAAAAGTTTTGAATATGAGTTTTTAGTTTTTCTGTAAATAAATTATATGTTTTTTTGTCTCTTGTTTGAATATGGGTTTTACTTTTAGTGAAAAATAATAGGTTTTTTCGGCTTTTGTTTGAATATGGTTTTTGTGCTGATATTCATAGGCATAAGTATACATGAATGAGATTTTTGGACTATGGGAGAAAACACCGACGTCCTAGCTTCGGGTCAAAGAAAGTCAACCTGGTCAATATAACAAAGTTACTTACATCAAGTTACATCAATTTACATCAACTTACATCAATGCAACAGAGTCACTTACACCAAGTTACATCGACGTAATGCAAGTCACCTACGTTAATTTACATCAGCTTACATCAACTTACATCGACTTACATCAATGTAATAAAGTCAGCTACACCAACTTTAAGCAAATTACATCAATGTAATGAGGGTCACTTATATCAATTTACATCATCTTACAACGACGTAACACTAGTTATTTTGGACTTGTAATCTATTATTTCATTTTATGAAATATTATGTTTGAATATCATGAACGTGTAGTTTATATTATATTTGATTTTTTTGGCATCATGAAGATAAACAAGTGTGTTGAAGCAAGGGTTGAGGTAATCATATCTAAAAAAATTTGAAGATGAGTGTGTGTGTGTGAAAAAGAGAAATGTGATAAAGTATATATGGAGAAAAATGTATGAAAGGTAAGATGGAAAGAAAAATAGATAAAAGGTCCATTTATATATAATAATTGCATTGTAGCGGGTATAGTTTAGTGGTAAAAGTTCAAATTGACTTGATTAATTGATGTGGTAAAAGTCAACTTTGACCTTATAGATGCACAAAAGAGTGGTGATGTGGCATTTTTATTTGGCTGTAAAGAGTTAAACCGTTATATATTCATTTATTTTCTAAGTTAGAAAATATATTATTTAAGACTATTACATATATAAATAGATAAAATTAGAATGTTCTAAAATCTATTTATAAAATATATTAAAAATATTAAATGAATATTTGTAAAATTTTATACAAGCTATACTTTTCAATTATGTAATAATCTATTTTAAAATTGATAATAATATTTTGATGGAATACAATGTTATTAAGATTACAAATTCTAAGTAGAGTAATAGTTATAAATAATTTATTTTATAATTATTAATTGATGATTCATTACAACTTTATCAAAATAATTCTTCAAACATTCAAGGTTGAAAATTAAGTTATACTTTACACACACTCATTAGGTTGAAGTACCATACTTCTATTCTACAATTTATGTTACAAACATATTTGAGCAATCTATACAAAAACGAGAGTTTCTCATATCCCTTTTTGCATTTTCTAAGATTTTGGGATGTTACACATGTCTTATACACATAATGTTTTTATTCGTGAATCATATATATTCATAGATGCATAACCTTAGTTCTTGTTGAATGTGATTTGATTGCTGCATGTGATTTACTTGTTGCATATATTGATTACGATAGAAGTTGTTTCATACATAACATAGACAAACATTAGTTGCCCTGAATGGTTAGATACCTTCCACACGTATGCATAGTTCTTTGTGTAAAATTATCTCAAACTTATAATTTTACTAGTTTGAATATATGACTTAACTAGTCTAGTTTTAAACTTTGTAATGTAAATTGTTTGGGGACTTTGGTTGAGACATAAACATAGTGCTAACTTGGGTAGACATGTATTCATTGAATCTATTACTATTTGGAACTCATGGTTAATCATCTTATATATAGGGCTGGGCACAAAAAATAACCCACTATTCTCGCGCTAACCCAAATAACTTTGGCCAGATGAAGCCAAATCTTGGATTTTTTTAACATCATTGTAACACATTTTGAACACTATGTTCTTTTATGAATTTGTGTAAATTCATCACCGTTTGAAAAATATCATCGTTGTAAGTTTTGTGCTATAGTACATGTAAGTTTAAATATTTTAAAAACTTACAACATTGTAATTTTTTAAAAGGTGATTAATTTACACAAACTCATAAAAGAACATAGTGTTCAAAATGTGTTACAATAATGTTTAAAAAAATCCAAGATTTGGCTTCATCTTGCCAAAGTTATTTGGGTTAGCGTGTCACACCCCGAGCCGGCGGGCAGGATCGACTTTCCTGTCGGGCGGAAGGTTCCCGGGGCGTGATATCATTTGATAATCGAAATGATCAGATTGTTTGCATAGCACATGATGTATGATGAGAAATGCTAACATGACATATGATATATAATTACAAAGTTAAATTACAATGTTATTTTCATAATTTAACTAAGTAAATCTATCCAAAAAGAATCATTTAGTTCGTATCTTGTATCTGCACAAGATTTACAAAAGATGATTCGTTGTTTGTCATTCAAAAGTATGTTCTACACAAAATGAAGCTAGGTCCACTAAAGTCCGCTAGCTTAATCCTTGACTGCTGGTGACTAAACCTGTTCGTCACCTGAGAAAACATGCATTTAAACAAAGTCAACACTAGGTTGGTGAGTTCATAAGTTTGATAATTTGAAAACAATTGATTTGTTGTCATTCATGTTCACAATGTTTCACAAAAGTTGTATTGATAATTGTTTCCCCTGTTTAACACCATGTCCTCTCCATAGTTATACTTACAAGTAGTGTCTTGTCCAGCCAAGCATGCTTATATATAGGGCATACGCAAGGGTCGAGCCTACAACCCGCCCAAACGCCATCCCACCACATGCTTAACTGGATTCAACACCACTTGTAATACAACTATGGATACCCATTTCATTTCACCCATGATTTTCCCAGGTATGATTATCCCAACATTTGATAAAGAGACGTAATTGCCTCTGTTAGCTATTCCTTATGGATTAGCCAGGTGTGTATGGTATCCAAATATTTGATAAAGAGACGTAATTGTCTCTGTTAGCTATTCCTTACGGATTAGCCGGCGTGTAAGATATCATACTCGATATCTAGAGTAAAACTCATTAGTTTTTGTAGCTAATCATTACTGATTAGCCCGGCGTGTAAGATATCATGCTCGATATCTAGAACGAGACATAGTAGTCTCTGTGACTGTCAGTACTGCCCAGTCCGGTCGGTAAGATATCCTCCCCACGATGTCTATTTGAGTGAGACTTAATTGTCTCTAGACGTGTTAACATCAATAAGTATCGGCGTGTAAGATATTCTCTTCATAATATCTAGATTGAGACATATTTGTCCCAGTGGTTGCCCTTCTGACCAACCCGGTGTGTAAGATATCATCCTCGATATCTATCTGAATGAATACTTTTCCCAAGACTTTATGAATTGCATTAAATAAAAAGGATAGCACCTCTCGTGCCCGGTGTGGTTCCATTGGATTACCCAAACCCTGACGGTTAGAGTTCATGATTTACCCGAATGATCTATGGTTAGTGTAACCGTCACACACTGACGGTTATAGAATGTACTCTAAATAGAGTCTGATGTTTAATGTTATTAGGTTACTGTTACCCTATCCCAAGAAAGTGGTCTCTTTGAAATGAATACTAAACATAACCAAAATTCCTTAATGGTATTATTTAAGATCTGGTCATAATAACAGAGGTGGTATATGTGGGGAATGCCATCCCGAAAGGGGTGTGCTCATGATATCCTCCTCAATATCACAAGTAATTGTCTCAACTGTTATCTCTATGTTGTGTGTTCTTAATGACTTTAACAAAGTGTTTTAAGAACTTGTCTTAATACACGATGTTGGTAATGTGTGAATGATCTCGTATCATGAAGTTTCGTTATCATGATTATCATTCTTGTTGTTTGAAATTGTTATCAGCATGTTACCCCTTGATTATCCCGTCGTTCAATCGTGTGAGAATAATAAAAAGTTGTAAGATATATTCTTATACCTATAATTATTCTAGTGTATGGATGTGTCAGGAAGCTATATTAACATATATCTTCCTAACTATCTCCAATATGATAATGATCAAACAAGCAAGCATACAATGATAAAACGATAATAAAGATAAACGTTATTATCTAAATCATAATGAAACCAGTATGTTATACCAAAACCTTTAAGTAAATAAAAGTTTTAAGCATGTTTCTCATCCCCGAGCTTTGAAATCAGTTAAGATTAGAAAAGGGGCATATGAACTCACCTCGTAGTAGTTGTAGTTGACTAAGTATAAATAGAATACACGCGCTCGTTGTTGTACTTGTTGTTTTCACTGTCCTGTGTTGATTTCACATTGGTTGTAACTTATAAGTATAAGTTGTATAGATTCATGTGTGTATGTGTTAGCCCTAAAAGTGGCTAACACTTGAAAGTCTCGGTCATGGTTCGGCCTTGATTCAATGGGTGTAGTTTATACTATCACTTAACCTCGTTTAGTTAAGTTTATTACATATTGTTGTTGGCTTAGTGTTCACTTGAAATGTTTTGTTACATAGCTACCATGAACTATGTCATGTTGTAAAAGTTGAGGTTTCAACAAGTTCTAAGTCTAAAAACCTACTTTTACACTTTAAACTTCACATGTGTTTATGGAAATTATTTGCTTCCTTATTGTTTCATATGGTCTTTGCTACCTTTGTAGTATTTTTAAGAAATCCCATGCATGTTATCATTTAAATTGGTTTCTATTGTTGGTTTCAACTTAACTCAAATGGGCCGAACCATTGCATTGGGCCGACTATACCCAAATGGGCCGAACCAAGACCATGGGCCGATTAGATGATGTTGGGCTAGATTGACCACCATGGGCCAACTAAATCAATTGGGCCAGTTTACTTGGGCCGAAGATACATTTGGACTGAACTGTGAGTATTGGCCAAAACAGCAGGCCTTGGGCCGAATCTGTTGTGGGCCAAACTAGCAAGCTGTATTGGGCTTTGCCAAGTGTCCAAGGCTGAATGAACTGATCTAGTCGAATGGGCATGGCCCAAATAAAATTGCTTCAGCCGTTTGAATGTTGGTAGATCATGCGAAGGGCTTGGCTTAGGCTTAGACCGAGACAGGTTCTCCTTGGCTGCATGACTGGCATGAGTCTTGAATGGGGTAGTCCTAGGCCGGTTGTCCTTGGCCGAATAAGGCTCTAGACCGAATGAGGGATTGTCTGAGAGAATAAGATATGGCCGAAGGTATAGGGGCGAATGAGGGGGTGTTCCCGAACGAATGACCAATTGGCGAATGAAATGCTACCCCAACCGATCGAATGGGGCCATTCGACCCTAGGCCTTCCATCGGTTGGCAGCTCATGTGGTCTTCATTCGGCCGGCTGTAGGCCGCCGCGCCTCCCACGGTTCTTTCAGATTTCAAGTAGGGCACATGATGGTTTTCAATGATGGTGTCAAGCGGGAATGTGTTAGGGTTAGTTTCCATGGTGTTTTGTTGAAGATAAAGGAGTCTAGGACCTGTTGAGGGTGTTGGGTCGAGCAAAGGGTGAAAACCCTAAATTTCGTGACATTAACAGCTCGTTTTACCTTGGATTCGACGGGTTTCACTCCAGATCATTTGTACTTTCGTGTAGTAGAGATCAAGGGCTTCACTTTGGTCCAAAGATGGAAGGATTTGGTTGAGAAATGACTGTGTTCTTGAGGGTTGAAGGTGAGAAAACCTAGAGAGAGAAAGTGGCGCCGGGAATGAGTTTTAGAGAGAGAAAGTGGGGGTGGTAAATGAGGAAGAAGCCTTATTTAGGGTATTTATACCTCGGGTGAGTTCGGGTTCGTTTCGGTTGCTCGGTTCTCGTTTTCGTCGCGTATCCGGCACGTTACGAGCGTAGTTTACTACGTTTAAGCAATTAGTTTTCTCAGACTGTTTTGATGAGTTTCAAAATTGTAAAACATAATTATTATATTTCTCTTATTTTACTGTTTCGTTCGAGATAAATTCGTTAAACTTTACAGTTTTGTCACGATTCGTAATTTACAAGTCGTTTTACATAATTAATGATATAAATTAGGGCTTAGATAAAAATATCTAAAATGTATTATTTTTTTTATTTATTTTAATTATTTTAATGTTTGTAATCGTTTGTTTTCGTCGTTTTGTCAGAAAACGTCACCTACGCGCGTTTTCGTACAGAAAGCTAACTGTACGAACACGATCGTACGTTTCACTTTCTGATTTGGTTTTCTACTTTTCAGTTATCATTCAGAACGTTAAACCCACAGGTATGTTTGTGTGAATCGTCACCCACGCAAACACACTGTTGGTTTATTATTCGTCTACAATACTGAATTATTGTTTTACATTGAACATTTTCACAGACAGACTCAACTAAACTACCTGTTTTCACATTGTTGTTACTGAATTCACATTGCTTTCGTACTGAGTTGTCGGCAATCTGATTCATGTTATCTATGGATACCAGATCGCAACCGATTGTTATTGTCATTCATTTGTGCACTGTTGTTTCTCTTGAGTTGTTGTATTTACCGCATTTAAGTTTTCACTTAAACACATACAACCGTTGTTTTGTTTTCTGAGTTCTGTTGTCACATAACTATTTGCGCACTGTATTTACACACAGTAAATAGTGAAAGTACACACACACCGTACGGATTCGCCGGACGGTTAGGTACTGGTTGTCACATAGCGCGGGAATAGTGGGTTATGTAAAATTCCATGCCCTATATATATATATATATAGGGGATGGTTCCATTGTTAACCCTCTCTTATAGCGTTAACCCGTTAACCCTGGCGTTTTTTGCCCGAATCTTTGTTTTTTTTTTTTGTCATATTTTTATTATACATAAATAGGGGGTTTCTTTTTTGTGTTTTTGCTAATTCATCACCGTTTAGAAATTAAATCAAAGCGTAAGTAAGTGTAAGTTTATAGGGAGAGGTTTAAATGTTAACCATCCCTTATAGCGTTAACCCGTTAACCCTGGCGTTTTTTGCCCGAATCTTACATCAGATAGGGATAGTAAGTAAGTGTAAGTAACTTACACTTACTTACATCAGATAAGTGTAAGAAATTTGCACTTACTTACATTTTGATTTAATTTCTAAACGGTGATAAATTAGCAAAAACACAAAAAAGAAACCTCTCTATTTATGTATAATAAAACCATGAAAAAAAAAATCAAAGATTCGGGCAAAAAACGCTAGGGTTAAGCGGTTAACGCTATAAGAAAGAGTTAACATTTGATCCTTCCCCTATATATATATATATATATATATATATATATATATATATATATATATATAGGGGAGATTTCATAAGAAAACTCCTTATTTTTAAGAAAACTAAGAAAACCTTTTCCAACCAATCACATAATTTCATATTATTTTTTATAAATATTAATTTAAAGGGTAATTAAGTAAACTTTCATTCCTTAATTTTAGTAATTAAATCTCTTTTAAATTAAAATTCCTTGATTCTCTCTAAAGATTATTGTTTTTTTGCTTTTGAATTATTTAACTTATTGACTTCTCATCATTCACAAATTGCAGATTCTCCAAACTTTCAATACCTTTCATATTTTCGTCTTTTTTGTTGAGGAGTTTATTTGGATGATTTTGGTTGGATAAAGTTCCAATTTAATTGTCAAACTTGGACAATTGATTAAAATGCTATTAAGTTGATTCGAGCAGCAATTCAATGGAAACATCTAAGATTTGGGCGACGATAGCCGATTTTGAGAAAATCTACAAGTTTTAGTGAAAGCATCTTGGAAGACACAATCTCATATTGAATGGATATTCAATATTGGACGATGAGAAGAAAAATCGAATGTTTCATATATAAATATTGTATGAAGCAAACATCATGGATATTATGTGTGAACTGTGACGTGTTCTCTTCATCGTCATTAAGAGAATGAAAAATGTGTATGCAATCATTGTTTCTTAGGTATGTCTATTCGGTTTATGATGAGATGATTTAATTATAATAGTGTTACATAATAATGTTTTATTTGATAAACATATACATATAATATAATGTACTGTTATTTTATTGATTACATATATGTAATCAAATTATATACAAACATGGTGATAAACATGTGTCTCATTTTATTTTTTTATATGTATGTTTTGCTGTTACATATGTAATCAAATGATATGAGTTGGTTTTTTATTATTTTGTTGTTATTTGATTGATTTGCATGCCAGTTGATCTTTATTTACTCTTTTATTGTAAAATCTCCACGTATGCATCTGATTTTTTTGCTTCATGTTATCATCTTCTCGTTTTTACATTATTTGATAGCCTACAATTTTGGTCTAGTTAATTTTGTTATGGTGGTGATGATGAATCGATCTGGTACTTACAAATATGTAATCAATTCGATTACAAATATGTAAATGAAGTTAAATTGTGAGTTGAGACTATAAGAATATACTTACACATATGTAATCAATTTGATTATGTCACACCCCACCTCTCGTCACCTGAGATGATGTCATACGTCTCATTCTTTTGGTTGCGGAAGCATAGTGGTGATGTCTCAGAGATGAGGTGTGACTTACTTGAACCGATATCACAGCACACAGATTCACTTAAAATAAATACCATACAAAGGTTTCGTCAATACAGTAATATAACAACATAATTATTACACAATCTAAACTTCTTAATTACACAAGTGTGACGTGCATCCTCACCGTATTATCACCGCTGACCTGCAAAAATGTTAAGTTTAAAACGTCAGCACAAAGCTGGTGAGTTCGACAGTTCATTTAGAACAATATGATATGATAAGTATGTTCTCAAAGTTTCAATTCATGATAACCATGGGACCCGTATCTAGTTCCTTTCGGACAGTTGTTCGTTCACGAAGATACTACCCGTCGGTAGATATCTTAATGCCTCATAATCTTAATGTCTATCACTAAAATTAAGAAAGCGTTTCGTAACCAGGTATCAAACATTCACACCAGGGGAGATGCAATCCTCCCAGCGAATGGGTTGTCAGCCAATAGTACTATCAATGATTCCTGTTCGGCCCCTCATGGGTTCACTAGATACAGTTCAAGAGATGAGGACTTTTGAAACTGTGATAGAGATACTAACGGCAAAATCCCATGAAATCACACAAAAAGTCACATGAAATCACACAGATGTCAGTGATGCATATCATATGTTCAGAAAACAGTTTGCAGTATTACCCCGATGTTTTTAAAACAATAAAGAGAAAAGGGGTTGTACAAAACTCACCTGATAATTCAGTAGTAGTAGAATATCACACAAATAGATGGTAATATGATGATTCTGCATTTAATTTATATTTAATTAATTATTATTGTTCCAACTCATTGATTAAATCTTCCTGAACGTACAATGTCAAGGACATTGCCTTGAAAGTCATCAAACCGATATTAGGTTATTAATTAGTCATGTTAATGACATATCATACAATGTATGATAATGTAGGAACCTATACTGATTCAGGTTCCTAATACTAAATTGATGACTCACTTGATTAATCAGTATAATCTCAGATTAACCATATAGTTAATGTTATTGATTATAATTGCTAAGATAGTCTCTAGACAATTTAATGGCTTAGAAATGATTAATCCTTGTTATTGATTACCCAAATATCATGAAATATCACAATGTAGTATTAGAATAGGTTTAGTAACCATGTTTAACATACTAATCTGACTGTTATCAAAACATCGGATATTTGTTCCAATGAGTATGTTAATGACTGTGATTAGTTTGAAACCCATGCTTTTCACGTTGCATGTCAAAGATTAATCAAACTAATCATCTACATTGTCATAATCAAATGGTTTAAACCATTATAACCATTGTTATGATTCCATGCAAACCGGGCATTACAACGGCTCAAAACAAGGATTTACCCATTAACAGTTCGAGTTTGTCACTCAAAATCAATCCTAGCCATCATCTAGGCAATAATCAACAACCCTAACTATATCATTACGTTCAAAATTAAGATTTAATCATTCATAATCAAACCAGAAGGTTTAAAATGAACCATTACCTATTCTGACGGGTTCCAACGGAGAAAATGATGATCATAACTTGTTTTAACGTCTCTTGATGCGATCTAAACGTCGAGAGGCCTTCAAATATGAGTTTTTGATGATTTGAATGAAGATTTTCGTGGATAGTGTTGGCTTGCGTCGATGAGAAGAAAGAAATAAGGATGAGGATGAAAATCTGGATTTTTAAGCAAGTGGCCGCTGATCTGGACCCAGGCGCATCGCCTGGCGACCCGCAGCCATGCCAGGCGTACCGCGCGGCCCTTCCCGGCCTTCTAGAAACTTTCGACACCCGCGCGCATCGCCTGGACTTGTCACCCGTTTTTCGACGGAAACTTCGTTTCGCGATTCCGAACAATCCGTAACTCCGTTTCGCGCACCGTTTTCGCCTACGTTCATCATTTTTCGCATACTATCATCCCATGACAATTTCGGTTGTCAATTCCACGTGGATTCTAAGCAGGATCAACTGTGCTCAATTCATTGCTGACGTAGTTCTCGTACACAGTTATCACAGTCTCCTCCTGTTATAAAAATTTCGTCCCGAAATTTAGTGAAGGCTTACTTGATAACAATTGATCATGAGAATAGGTGCGGGTATTTCTGTTTCATCTGATCTTCACGTTCCCATGTATATTCAGGTCCACGCTTTGAATTCCATCGAATTTTGACAATAGGTATGCGACTGCGTTTCAGTATCTTCACCTCTCGATCCATTACTTCAACTGGTTCTTCCCAAAACTGAAGTTTCTCATCAATTTGGATTTCTTTCAAAGGTACAATCAAAGATTCATCAGCTAAGCATTTCTTCAGATTTGATACATGAAAGACATCATGAACGTTACCGAGTTCAGGAGGTAATTCAAGTCTGTAGGCTACTGATCCAATTCTTTCAAGAATTTTGAATGGACCTACAAATCGTGGTGAAAGTTTACCTCTGTTCCCAAATCTGAAGATGCCCTTCCATGGTGAAACTTTCAACATTACTAAATCACCGATTTGAAATTCCAATGGTCTACGACGATTGTCAGCATAACTCTTTTGACGATCACGAGCAGCTTTAATCCGTTCTTGAATAAGTGCGATCTTATCAGTTGTTTCTTGAATAAGTTCTGGGCCTATGATTCGATTTTCACCTACCTCTGACCAACAGACAGGTGATCTACACTTGTGTCCATAAAGTGCTTCAAATGGAGCGCATTGAATACTGGTATGATAGCTGTTGTTATATGAGAATTCAACAAGTGGAAGATGAACATCCCAGCTACCACCAAAATCAATCACACAGCTTCTAAGCATGTCTTCCAGAGTTTGATTGGTTCGTTCCGTTTGCCCGTCTGTTTGTGGATGATAAGCTGTGCTCATATTGATTTGTGTGCCCAGAGCATTCTGAAGAGTTTGCCAAAATCGTGATGTGAATCGACTATCTCTATCCGAAATTATAGAAATGGGTACTCCATGTCGAGACACAATCTCTTTAACATAGAGTTTAGCAAGTCGATCCATGGAGTAATCCTCTCGGATGGGTATGAAATGCGCAGATTTAGTAAGGCGATCAACGATTACCCATATAGAGTCATGATTATGCACTGTTCTGGGTAATTTAGTAATGAAATCCATAGAGATCTGATCCCATTTCCACATGGGAATCTCCGGTTGTTGTAATAACCTAGAAGGACGTTGATGTTCAGCCTTAACCCTTAGACACGTTAAGCATCGACCCACATATTCTGCGATATGTTTCTTCATTCCAGGCCACTAGTAAAAGTCTTTAAGATCTTTATACATTTTGTCAACACCTGGATGAATAGAATACCTGGATTTGTGCGCCTCATCCAAGATGATTATTCTTGAGTTACCGAATAAAGGAACCCACATTCGGCTTTTGAAATATAGTACCCCATCATCTTTGGTCTCAAGTTGCTTGTCTAATCCTCTTAGTTCCTCAGCAGAGTAGTTCATTGCCTGTGAAGCTTGTTGCTGAGCTTCTTTGATTTGAGGAATTAGACTAGTTTGAATAGTCATACCTAGTGCTTTCACACATAACGGTTTGACTCGTTCTTTGCGACTCAAGGCATCGGCTACGACGTTCGCTTTACCTGGATGATAATGAATTTCACAGTCATAGTCGTTCAATAGTTCAACCCACCGCCTTTGTCGCATATTAAGCATCTTCTGATCTAAAATGTGTTGAAGACTTTTGTGATCAGTGTATATAATACACTTAGTTCCATACAAATAGTGTCTCCAAATCTTGAGTGCAAAAACCACTGCACCAAGTTCTAGATCATGAGTGGTATAGTTCTTCTCGTGTACTTTCAACTGTCGAGAAGCATAAGCAATCACTTTATCGTTCTGCATTAAAACACACCCCAGACCTTGGCGAGAAGCATCACAGTATACTGTGAAATTATCAATACCTTCCGGTAATGCCAAGATAGGTGCATTACAGAGTTTGTGTTTCAACAGTTGGAATGCCTCCTCCTGTTGAGAACCCCATATAAAAGGTTGGTTTTTCTGCGTCAATGTAGTTAGTGGCAGGGTTATCTTTGAAAAGTTCTTGATGAATCGGCGATAATAACCTGCCAGCCCTAAGAATTGACGTATTTCTGTTGGGGTTCGCGGTGTTTCCCATTGTTCTACAGCTTTAATCTTACTGGGATCCACCTGAATGCCATCTTGATTAACCACGTGTCCAAGAAATTGCACTTCTCGTAACCAAAACTCACACTTGGAGAACTTGGCATATAATTTTTCACGTGCCAATAGTTCTAAGATCAGTTTCAAGTGTTGAGCATGTTCATGTTGGCTTCGAGAATAAATAAGAATGTCATCAATAAATACAATCACAAACTTATCCAAATAAGGCCTACATACCCGATTCTTAAGATCCATGAAAACTGCAGGAGCGTTTGTTAATCCAAACGGCATTACTAGAAATTCATAATGCCCGTATCGTGTTCGGAATGCAGTTTTAGGAACATCATCTTCATGCACTCGTAATTGATGATATCCGGATCTTAAATCAATTTTTGAGAAGTAAGTAGCGCCTTGAAGTTGATCAAACAAATCATCTATACGTGGCAATGGATAACGGTTTTTGATTGTTAATTTATTGAGCTCCCGATAGTCAATACACATCCTGAATGATCCATCCTTCTTTTTCACAAAAAAGGACTGGTGCTCCCCAGGGTGAGAAACTAGGTCTAATAAAACCCTTGTCTAACAGTTCTTGTAGTTGACCTGAAAGCTCTTGCATCTCTGAGGGTGCTAAACGATAAGGAGCTTTAGCCACAGGTGCTGCACCTGGAATCAAGTCAATACGAAATTCAACTTGTCTCACTGGGGGTAATCCTGATATATCATCAGGAAAAACTTCAGGAAAATCTTTGACTACCGGAATATCGTGGATACGTTTGGGTAAAGAATTGTGCTCAGTCACATGTGCTAGAAAAGCCAGACACCCTTTCCGTAAGCATTTCTGAGTTTGCATACACGAAATGATACCAAGTTTTCTACCAGCTCGTTCCCCTTGAACTATCAGTGTATTACCCTCAGGTAATGGAATACGGATCACTTTATTCTGACATATTACTTCAGCTTGGTTACCAGACAACCAGTCCATACCAACCACAATATCAAAACTCCCAAGCTCAATAGGAAGTAAATCAATATCAAAAAGATGATCATTCAGATTCAAGGAACATCCTTGAATGACACTGTTAGTTTTGATTAACTTGCCATTAGCAAGTTCAATAACGTAGGGAGTTTCTAGTTCTACCGCAGGCAATGAAAGTAATAATGCAAATTCAGGAGAGATAAAACTCTTATCTGCCCCCATATCAAAGAGAACTGATGCATATAGGTTATTGAGTAAGAACGTACCAGTAACAATGTTAGCATCGTGTCTTGCCTCGGTAGCACCAATCTGGAAAGCTCTACCTCTAGCTTCATTCCCCTGATTGGTGTTGTTATTGTTTGGACAATTTCTTAACAAGTGGTCGGGACTCCCACACTTGTAACACGACCTGTTCGTTTGAGTGATTTGTTGTGGTGCTTGATTTGGTTGACGAGCAGGTAAATTACAATACTTGGTGTAGTGCCCAACTCTATTACAGTTGGCACAAGTAGGACACTGTCCCGTATGATGAAATGAACACCGAGTACATTTAGGTGCCTGCCCAACATAGTTTCTCCTCTCAGGAGTAACAGCAGCATAGTTTTTCACAGTTTGTTTGCTCTGGTTGATCTCAGCCGGAGCTCTCGCCTTAGATTTGCCAAACCACTTTCGTTTGGTACCTTTAGAAACATTTGAGGTACCGACATCACTACGGCCCACGGCCGTCTGTGTTTTTGTTACCAACATCCCACTCCTTACCGCCTCATCGGTAAGCTTAGTGGTCAACAGAATTGCACGTTTAAGGGTTGTGGGTTCTGCTGCAGTCACCATTCCCCGAATCTGGGGAACCAAACCCTTAATATACTTCTCGATTAATGCTGCTTCAGTAGGAAACATATCGGGAAGTAAACATGTGAGTTCATGAAAACTATTAGTATACGCTAAACAGTCAGCTCCGATCATCGTGTGATTCCAGAATTCCTCCTGGAGCTTTTGTATTTCAGTGAGTGGGCAATACTCTGATCTAATCAGAGTTTTAAACTCATTCCAGCCCATTGAGTCGACTGTAGCTGAGCCCAACGTTTTTTCCTGGGTATTCCACCAGGTCAAAGCAGAATCTTTGAAAGAACAGGCAGCATAAGACACTTTATGCTCCTCTAAACACTGACTGATTTTCAATTTGTTTTCCATTTCCTCGATCCACCTTAGTAATCCAGCCGCTCCTTCCTTGCCAGTAAAAGTAGGAGGGTTACAGGAAGCGAAATACTTATATGTACATCCCTGTCGTGGTGGATCAGTAACAGTTGTAGTTGTACCAGTGGTTCTATGAGTTTCCGCATTGCCACCAGTAGCATTATGTTCTGTGTGAGTATGATCCCCACCAGAACCCGAAGTGATATGAGGTTGTTGTGGTATCAAAACACCACAAGCCGATAGCTGTTCACGCACAATCCGTGCTATCATTGCTTCATTTGATTCAGATCCACCTGCACCAGCAGGTGGAGCAGTGTTCCCTCCAGGGTTCACTGGTGGAGCAGTATTTGTTTCCAGATTAACCTGTGGATCTGGATTCGATTCAGTATTTACTGGTGGAACTTGATTCGGCTCAGAGTTAGTAATGTTCCTGATAGATCTCTTAGTCGGTCGACCTCGTTTGGGAGCCATTATTCTGCTCACAAGCAGATAAACTCAGGTCAGTCAAGAACATTAAATATATAACCCATTTGATCACATAAACTCAATCATATTCAGTTATACTGAAACTTTATGAAGTTGAAAATGTGATTATAGTAAATACAGTATAACTACTTGACATAATCCCAATATGTTCTCAATGAACCATGATTATACAAAGGTTTGTAGTTATACTTAGTCCTACATTCAAAAACATGTCATATCATCACTCAGCTCACTGCTTCATGATATTAATACAGATATGTTATTGTTTACATGTTTTTGGATATCAGATCATGTAGGACGTTGAAACGTTGCCACACAGGACTTTGATATGTTGCCACACAGGACTTTGATATGTTGCCACACAGGACTTTGATATGTTTGTCACACAGACAATTGAAATGATGCCACACAGGACTTTGATATGTTGCCACACAGGACTTTGATATGTTGCCACACAGACAATTGAAATGTTGCCACACAGGACTTTGATATGTTGCCACACAGACAATTGAAATGTTGCCACACAGGACTTTGAAATATTGCCACACAGGACTTTGAAATGTTGCCACACAGGACTTTGAAATGTTTGTCACACAGACAATTGAAATGTTGCCACACAGGACTTTGATACGTTACCACGCAGGATTTTGAAATTGTATCACACAGGATTTTGATACGTTACCACACAGGATTTTGAAATTGTACCACACAGGATTTTCAAATTTTACCACACATGATTTTGAAATTGTACCACACAGGATTTTGATACGTTACCACACAGGATTTTGAAATTGTACCACACAGGATTTTGAAATGTTACCACACAGGATTTTGAAATTGTACCACACAGGATTTTGAAATGTTACCACACAGGATTTTGAAATACCTACACATGCAACACAATAGATACTAACAAATGTACATAAACCACCATTTCATTACACTAGATCAACTTTGATACAACCCAAAAAGTTTTTGTACATTAACTACAACAACCCGAACATTAATACTACTACCGGGAATCTATATCACAACCAAAAATTTCCCCATACATCACATACTATCACCTATCCGTCTGTACATATGATAACCCATAAGAAAACCGCCTCATCATACTTATCGTAGGAAATACGATAAACAAGAAAACAACATGGCTACTGCTGCCATAAACACTCCCACCACTAACATTCTGGTCTCAAAACTGGCCATCCCAAGCCAAACCAGGAACGCTCTCACCCTCTCTACTCCTGCACCCAACACCGCAACCTGCTGCCAGAATGTAACAATAAGCCTCTGCACCCAGGTCCTCTGCAGTCTCTCCTCCACTGTAGTCCTCCATGCCTGAGTATCCAGTCCCATCATATTTACCTGCTCCATTAGAGTCAGGTGTGACGTGAGTATCTCCAGCACGGTGGAGCGTGTATCCTCAAGTAGAGTATGATGCTGGTGTACCTCCTGTCTCAGTGTCTGTAAATCCTGAGAGATCTGCTGCACCTGCGCCCGCAACTCGGCTTGGTGGGAGGATTCTCCCACTTCATGAACAGTCTGTGGCTCATCCTGTGGAGCCATCTGGTGTCGCGGAGGCAATCCTGTGGTTTTGCGGGCTTGACCCCGCATACGCCGCAACCCGTCCCAAGCGGGTACCCTAGGAGGTGTAATACTCTGTCTCTGATCAGCAACTGGTTCAGCCAGAGGTGAGTGAGGAGGACTAGGTATAATAGGAAGTGCTGGTGGTGGTGGCGGTACTGGTGCTGGTACTGGTGCCGGTGGTGTCTGTGGCAACGGTATATCAGCCTGAGAAGCAGCTGCGGATACCTCCGACGGGTCGGAGTCAGAATCCGAACTCGAGCTCGGTGTATCATCCAATACCACATAAGGAAACCGCTGATAAATGTATCTTTCCCCTTGGTCTGCCATCGCTGTATAAACAGAATTCTCAGATCAGTACCATAAAATAAATATTGAATAAAATATTCAACATAAACATGATATGAGACGTCCTCCTATCTTAACGCAACTATTCGTCTTTACTGTTATAAATGTTCTGCTTGTATCAAATCAAACTAGAATGCACACGTGCTGCGAATTTCAGTTATGCTGGCCACTCATAACTGAGATACGTACCACCTGATTATCCTGGCTTAATTCAAAACAAGTTTTGTTCGTTAATAATGTGTCGGTGCTCTCTGTGTCACTATTCGAGCCTATGGTTATAGTCTAGGTCTCTAAGTTCACCTAAATTCTATAACATGTGGCTCTGATACCACCCTGTCACACCCCCACCTCTCGTCACCTGAGATGATGTCATACGTCTCATTCTTTTGGTTGCGGAAGCATAGTGGTGATGTCTCAGAGATGAGGTGTGACTTACTTGAACCGATATCACAGCACACAGATTCACTTAAAATAAATACCATACAAAGGTTTCGTCAATACAGTAATATAACAACATAATTATTACACAATCTAAACTTCTTAATTACACAAGTGTGACGTGCATCCTCACCGTATTATCACCGCTGACCTGCAAAAATGTTAAGTTTAAAACGTCAGCACAAAGCTGGTGAGTTCGACAGTTCATTTAGAACAATATGATATGATAAGTATGTTCTCAAAGTTTCAATTCATGATAACCATGGGACCCGTATCTAGTTCCTTTCAGACAGTTGTTCGTTCACGAAGATAATACCCGTTGGTAGATATTTTAATGCCTCATAATCTTAATGTCTATCACTAACATTAAGAAAGCGTTTCGTAACCAGGTATCAAACATTCACACCAGGGGAGATGCAATCCTCCCAGCGAATGGGTTGTCAGCCAATAGTACTATCAATGATTCCTGTTCGGCCCCTCATGGGTTCACTAGATACAGTTCAAGAGATGAGGACTTTTGACACTGTGATAGAGATACTAACGGCAAAATCCCATGAAATCACACAAAAAGTCACATGAAATCACACAGATGTCAGTGATGCATATCATACGTTCAGAAAACAGTTTGCAGTATTACCCCGATGTTTATAAAACAATAAGGAGAAATGGGGTTGTACGAAACTCACCTGATAATTCAGTAGTAACAGAATATCACACAAATTGATGGTAATATGATGATTCTGCATTTAATTTATATTTAATAAATTATTATTGTTCCAACTCATTGATTAAATCTTCCTGAACGTACAATGTCAAGGACATTGCCTTGAAAGTCATCAAACCGATATTAGGTTATTAATTAGTCATGTTAATGACATATCATACAATGTATGATAATGTAGGAACGTATACTGATTCAGGTTCCTAATACTAAATTGATGACTCACTTGATTAATCAGTATAATCTTAGATTAACCATATAGTTAATGTTATTGATTATAATTGCTAAGATAGTCTCTAGACAATTTAATGGCTTAGAAATGATTAATCCTTGTTATTGATTACCCAAATATCATGGAATATCACAATGTAGTATTAGAATAGGTTTAGTAACCATGTTTAACATACTAATCTGACTGTTATCAAAACATCGGATATTTGTTCCAATGAGTATGTTAATGACTGTGATTAGTTTGAAACCCATGCTTTTCACGTTGCATGTCAAAGATTAATCAAACTAATCATCTACATTGTCATAATCAAATGGTTTAAACCATTATAACCATTGTTATGATTCCATGCAAACCGGGCATTACAACGGCTCAAAACAAGGATTTACCCATTAACAGTTCGAGTTTGTCACTCAAAATCAATCCTAGCCATCATCTAGGCAATAATCAACAACCCTAACTATATCATTACGTTCAAAATTAAGATTTAATCATTCATAATCAAACCAGAAGGTTTAAAATGAACCATTACCTATTCTGACGGGTTCCAACGGAGAAAATGATGATCATAACTTGTTTTAACGTCTCTTGATGCGATCTAAATGTCGAGAGGCCTTCAAATATGAGTTTTTGATGATTTGAATGAAGATTTTCGTGGATAGTGTTGGCTGGCGTCGATGAGAAGAAAGAAATAAGGATGAGGATGAAAATCTGGATTTTTAAGCAAGTGGCCGCTGATCTGGACCCAGGCGCATCGCCTGGCGACCCGCAGCCATGCCAGGCGTACCGCGCGGCCCTTCCCGGCCTTCTAGAAACTTTCGACACCCGCGCGCATCGCCTGGACTTGTCACTCGACCTGGGGCGTACCGCCTCAGGGTAATTTCACCCGTTTTTCGACGGAAACTTCGTTTCGCGATTCCGAACAATCCGTAACTCCGTTTCGCGCACCGTTTTCGCCTACGTTCATCATTTTTCGCATACTATCATCCCATGACAATTTCGGTTGTCAATTCCACGTGGATTCTAAGCACGATCAACTGTGCTCAATTCGTTGCTGACGTAGTTCTCGTACACAGTTATCACAGATTACATATGTGTAAGTGAATTTAAATTGTGAAAATATATTAGATGTAAAGTTTTACATATGGTTTTCATATTTCATTAAGTTATTACATATATGTAAGTGGGTAGTTTTTTAATTGCTAATATGTGAAATATGATAACATATATGTAACTAAGTTTGTCATGAATATTTTTTTGGTTTCATATAGTTTATTACTAAATTTAGTTGTTAATTTACATTGTTACGTATATGTAAGTCAACTCAATTAAAATTGATTACACGTATGTGTAATCAATATTGATTATATATGTGTAATTTTAATAACTATATAATTTGGTTTAAAGAATTTGGATTTTTTAAATCAAAATGTCCAGATTGTTTAAATTCAATTTTTTAGTGAAAAAATAATTTTTAAATTAATTTTCTTTTCTAATTTATAAGAGAGGAGATAGAAGAATGATTTTAGGGATTTTATTTAATGTAGGAGAGATAATAAATTTATTTTGACTAATATACCCTTATAATCATATAATTAAATCCATTGATTGTCATTTAATTACATTTTTGCCACTAATGATCTCAACCATTGATTATATTAATCAATGGTGTATTAAAGGTTTTCTTCAAAATGAGAGTTTTATATAGATACCTCCCCTATATATATATATACTAGGTTATAAACCCATGTACTACATGGGATTTGTTACAAAAAAATATACAATTAAAAATATATTTATGATAAATTACATAATCTATTGTACACGAATACATTTTATAATTCAAAATACAAACTGTAAATACTAAAACTTCTTTGTACACAATATTAGACGTATTGTTAGTAACATTATCATTTAAATCATTCTTATTCTTGACTCTGGATAAATTAATGTATAGTTGTCTGTGAGAAAAAAACATATTGTTTCATTAAGATGATACAATTCAATCAATTTATGTTTAACATCAGAGTTTGTTTTTTTTTTTTTCATATCATCATTCAAGAGCATTTTTTTATCATTTTTATCCAAAAGTAAGATTAAAGTTTTTATATCATCCATACATGATATAAAATCTTAAAAAAGATTAAAAAATGTTATGATAAATTTTTGGGTGTTACGAAATAAAATTAAAAAAATGTTAAAAAATAAATGTTTGTAATAAAATTAAATTTTAAATTATTTTAATATTGTTTTGCAGTATACACTTCATTTAAAGGAGAGTATTAATATATATCAGTTGACATTACACATGTATTTTATTATAAAGTCGCATATTATCTTATAATTAATTGTATTTTAAGATCTAAAATCAATATATCTAATAATATATAAATCAAGTTATTTTAATTTAGCATAAAAATAGGAACTATTAGTTAAATTGTTTTTAATTATAATATGACATGTGTCAATAATAATTTCAAATTAAACATAAGATTGACATGTGACAATATTTTAAGGAGATTTATTGTGGTATTGATACATAAGCAAATTTATTTTCCTTTATTATAAAGTATAGATATATATATCGTTCTGATGAGGTTTAATAGTTTTAAAAATTAATTTAATACTTTTTAAACCATAAATAAATTGTTTATTAAAACATTTGTAACTTGTATTTTTATTTATTTCTATTTTGTTTATAACATAAAATAATATATTATTTTTATGAAAATTTTCCATTAAAAGAAACATGGAAGGAATTGATCCCGGGTCGGCGAGCTCTCAAGACTTACCGCGCACCTAGTTATCAATGGGCTACATCTTCTGATATAATGACGATCCTCATGTGACAATAAAAACATGTATGTATGAGTTTCCCCCCCATCATTTTCAACCGATGATCCCAATTGTTTTTTCCACCAAATTCGCTCGTTTCATAAATCGATTTTATAATAGTGTGGCCATTTCGATTTTTACTCCAAATTGCATTTGGAAATCGAGAGACAATTATTTTTACAAACTCGACTGCATTTTGTCTTGTGGCTTCAAAAATCGCATTGTTGCAGGTTGTGGAGGTTGTTATATAGCCACATGTAAAACGAAGTAGCCATATAGCATCCTTGTAAGCCTCTGCTTTTTGATGTATGGCCTCAACAAACTTAAACGTTACGGGAATATGTGAAAAAAGGAGCATCATACGTCCTGATCAGCAAAGCAAAGAAATAATTGTTTTTTATTCTCTTTTCAATTTGTGGTAGGATATAATATATAGAAAGAGAGACATGTTATTTCGTTTTGATGAGCTGATAATGAAAAGAAACATGTAGATTGATCGAATATATTGATTAAGACAAAATTATCAACGAACAAAGACACAACTGTGGAACCTGGAGTGACATACTTTCCAAAATATTGAGTTCAGGTGGGAAGTTATGAGCTATAGCCGTTAACACGGTGCCACCTATAGCCGTTAACACAGTGTCAGGGTCCCTTATTAACTTTGCAATCTTTAATGCTGAATCTGCAGTAAAATGTAACGAAGAAATTAATAGGACGCACATATAATGAAGTACGTGTGCAGATTGATTAGTTAAGTTTAACTTAATTACCGTAATCTTTAGAAGAGATCACATTAACCAGGAACTCACTACTGCCAAACAAGGCACCCCTCTCTAGGTCTTGAGATTTTAAGTATTCATCCAACAAATACATATAAGTGTCGGTACGCATATTAGAAAGTGCTCTGTTAATTTACTGGCGTTCGTTCCTCATTGTCCTTCACATATAACAAATCTTTGTTTCTTTCAACAAGAATCTTAGCAGCTTCGGTGTTGCCAACAATAGCAGCAACATGAAGAAGTGTGCTTCCTTCTGAATTTCGCATATCCAGTTGCTGGTTATCTCTTGTAGCCAAGTTCAACACCCTTGCTAAAAATTTTCTATTTCTGCCGGTACCTACTGCCACGTGGAGTGCGGTAGTGTTACTAGAGATGGTGATTTTGTCTCTCAATGTAACAACTCCCTCGTCCAAAATGTCTATAACGTTCCCAAAGTCCTGATTTAGGATAGCTGCATACAACTCTTCGGCTTTTCTGTCTTGTGCTTCTTTTTTATCTAAAATTATATTTGTTTAAGTGTTTTATTGAATCATATATACATAAAAATTTCATTGCAAGCTTTGTTGTTCATACTCCCACTCTTTGTTAGAATCAAACTTGCAATTGAACAATTCAAATGATGAATTGGATGATAAACTTGCAGAAATCTTTAGCGAATTTGGTTGTCTGGCACATTCATTCATCATTTGAATTGCTCAATTGCAAGTTTGATTCTAACATTTGGCATCAGAGCCAACAACAATCGATCAAAGAAGGAACCGAAATAGTGTGTTTTTGATTGGAACATCAGAAATTGTAAATTGAAATAGAAGCAATTAGGAGTGTTCGTTCTTTGGGACTTATCAAAATAGTCATCGTGTTTTAGTCTGAACATGAGAGTTATAATTGCATGTTGAAGGCTAAAAAAATAAGGGCGTTCTTGGCCCAGATCGAATCATTTGAATTGTTCAGTTGCAAGTTTGATTCTAACACTCTTAAAATTACAAAAGAGATCTCCCCTATGTATTCTCTTGATCGAAACAAAAAAAAATCGATCAAAAGCAAATGAAATGGAATAAATTTAAATGTAGGTGATTGCCGCACACATAGTGAATTATACAAGTTGTATCACTCCAAGAGACTGAATTTTGAGACCAAACTTGTAACGACAACAAGACTCGTCGCTATAGTACTGCATATAACAACAACCAATCGTCGTTATACGTTAGCATGACTTTTTTTTTGACTTTTTAATTGATAGTGACTAAATGTCATCACAGTATATTTGGCAGGATAGAAGGGAAATTTGTCACATGCTGAAAATATTTTATTAAATATTTTGTCATATAAAATAGAAAGGAAAAGAAAATAATAGATTTAATTTAACCTATAGCAAAAACACGTTGTCAGAGAGTATAAAAAAATTGTTTCTTCCTTTTTTCCTCTTTCATTAAACAAAATGACATTGTAGGTATATCCCCTGCAACTTCAATTTCTTACCATGCACTCTAATACCTCTTTTTCTCTTTGGCATATTTTTTTTAAATTTTATGGTTTTTAGTTAAATTTTGAAGAAATTACTTGTATTGATGGATTTGTATACATATTCTCGAATGTTTGTGTGTGTGTATATCTGTATAAGTCTATGTAAATGTATGTAGGTTCGTGTGTGTATGTGTATTTACGTATATGTATGTGTATTTACATATTGTAGGTTTAGATATATTTGAATCTAGGGGTGTTCCCTAGCCGAGCCAAACTGATCCTGGCTCGGTTTGGATAGTAAACCAATCCTAAAATCTTGTGACTTGTTAGCTCCAAATAATTTTTTTTTATTCTTTTATTATTTTTTTCTTTAACATAATTAAAAATATGACACCAAACTAAAGTTTGTATTAAAAGTGACAACATATTTTTATATTTTGGTATAACATGTTATACAAACGAGCCGAGCCTACGAGCCATGCTATGAGCCGATCCAGCCTTAGCTTGGACTCGGCTTGGTTACAAATGACTTTTATCCGAACCGAGCTTTATCAGAGCTTTTTCCAAACGATATACGAAAAATTATCCAAAAAATATTCAAAATATCTGAAACCTATCCTGAAAAACTATTTCGGATATGAGATATCCGAACTATCCGAAAATTTTCAAACAGGTATGCGAATCCGAATCAGAATCTTTGGATATCCGAACATCCGGACATCCAAATTTTCGAATATTTCGGATTCGGATTTTTGAACCCTTAGTGGCCATAAATCAATATTATTAAGGGAGTACATATTTTTTTTGCCATGTAGGTTGCTATAGGTGTAAGCATAACAAAAGAGTTTTTGTTTACGTCTAAAAGTGAAAAACAACTCACTTCCTCCAATTCAAAGTCATAACCGGTTTAGAACACCTATTAAATCATAATAATGAGATGCTTAAAATCTACTTGAATCAGCAACATTTTTTTTAATTTTAAGAAGAAAAGACGTTCACCTGAAGGAACATATGTATGTGTCTTGACGACTCAACTTTATTGTAACATGTGATGGGTATGGGTTTCTAGGATTTGAGGACCTTGGGTCTTCCATCTTGATTTGTTTCTCTGTGTCCAACCTCTTCCTTTAATCTTTTTTATTGCAAGGATTTAGGGATAATTTCATCTCTACAACTAAAGTCATAATAAAGTTGTTTAGATGACACCTTCCCTTTACATTAAGAATAAATTTATATGCATTGTTTGTGATTAAAGTCTAGTATGATACCACTATTTCTGAACAAGGCACTTAAAAATAGAAGACTAAATTCTTTTATACACACGCTAGGAACCTGCGTGATACAGTGACACTAACCTATTTTCAAATCACTAACTGTAACACTTTATTAGGAGGCTGCTATGCAATGGTTTACTAGTGTACTTATTTTGTTTTGATGGAGATGTTAATCTTGGGCTTCATCTTTAGTGGATTTGTGGCTGTTTCTGTTGGAAGTTGGACAATGGGCACCTCTTTAAAGATATTAAGTTGCATGATCAGTTATATTTTTGGGCCTCGAAATTAAAGGTGTTGATTTTTTGGATTTTTTTTGAGGTACATGGTGTATTTTGAGTCTACTTACAATTGGGAAGTGATGCAAGCTGGTCGTTCTGCTCCTACTAGACTGATTTATCATATTACAAGGAACATAGTGCATCATTGTTATAAGTGTATTGTTAGGTTATCCATCTATATGTATTGTCTTGTTAGTCTTGTTATGTATATGTATGTTGTTAACATTAGTGATATTCACACGTTTTGGTATAGGTGGGGTGTGATAGGGAATTGAAATACATTCCTTCGATTTGTTGGGTTCCTAAAGTCTGTTTTAGGAACTGTGATTATCTTAGGGGGTATGCCCCCTTATGTCTTTAATTTTTGGTTGTTGGTATATGTTTTTCCGAGCAAATGACCTTTATTTAAAAAACAAACTACACGTCTACAAATGTAGGTAAATTATGTGTTAGTTAACACTTCAATTCTTGTAGTGCCTTTTTTATAACATACTATAATAATTATGTATCACATTTGTTTATAGTTATAGTAAATTTAATATTTTCTAAACTATAATTAAATAATTATGTATCACTCTGTTTATAATTATATATATATCGTTCTATGAGGTTTAATAGTTTTAAAAATTAATTTAATCCTTTTTAAACCATAAATAAATTGTTTATTAAAACATTTGTAACTTGTAATTTTATTTATTTCTATTTTGTTTATGACATAAAATAATATATTATTATTATGAAGATTTTCTATTAAAAGAAACATGAAGAAATGATCAAGAAGTTTAAAAGTACAATAAATGAAAATCAAAATTGGTACCGCCCGGCTTGAACCCGGGTCGGCGAGCTCTCAAGGCTTGAACCAATGTGCTACATCTTCTGATATAACACCATCCACAGCGGTCACTACTGAAAATCCCTCCCAACTGAAATTTCCTGTAACGTCATCACCCCACTGAAAACCACAAAACCCCACAGTGATCACCCCACTGAAAACTCTTCTCCACTATTCCACATCATCAACAACGAAAATAAATAAAAAACATTACACTAAATTAAAATAATTCAATATTTTACAAAAAAAAAACACATTACATTAAAAAAGAAAACAAAAACATATTATAAACCTACTAATCGCCTTAGATGCTACGAACAACAATATCGGTGCGAACCCTTTCGATATTTTCAACCAAATCTGCTTTTAACGACTCGTGAATGCTTTTGTTTCGCAGCGTCAAAATTTAGTTATCTTTGCGCGGGTTATTAATTTCAAAAGGAGATGACGGTTCATCTTCGTCCAGTACAAACAGGCTAATCGACTTGCTCTCACATTCAAGTATCATATTGTGTATCATGATACATGCATACATAACTGATCTAATTTTTTTGGAATGCCATGATCTAGCCGGTTTTTTTATAATTTGAAATCCTTTTTTAAGAACACCAAAATCCCGCTTGACATCCTTTCTTGCACTCTCTTGAGATACTTGAAACCTTTTTCCGTTTAAAGGTTGTTGGACATGTTATTGTTTGCATAAAAACCGGCCATTCTGGGTAAATCCAGTCAGCAAAATAGTAACCGTGAGCGTACTCATTATTGTTACAAAAAACGATGATTGTGGAAACACACTGTTTTCCATATCATTGAGTAACGGTGACGAGTTTAGAAAGTTTAGGTCGTTATTCGCACTGGGCATGCCAAAATATGCAAGCCAAATCCATAAATCCTGTGAAGCAATTGTTTCAAGAATAATCGAGGGGCATCCATGATCGCCTCTCATGAATTGTCCACAATTTTCCCAATCCCAGTGCATACAATCAATACTACCAAGCATACCGGGAAACCCATGATAATTTTCATGGTGTTCATACAAATTCATAACATTATTACAATTTGGTTTGCGCAAATATTTAGGACCATAGAGTCGATGGATATTCTTACAGAAATTATAAAAGCATTCTCTGGAAGTGTTGTCTGACATCTGTAAATAGTCGTCCATTATGTCTGCCGTACTCTCGTATGCCAATTGTCGAATAGCCGACGTACACTTTTGTAAAGGTGTAAATCCTCGCTTGCCTCGAGCATCCCATCTCAATTGAAAATAAGTATCCGTACCCTCTAGGCCGTTGACGATACGTTCAAATAAAGGTCGTTGCATCCAAAAACGCCTCTTCAACACCGTCTCATTATACAACGGTTCGCTTCCAAAATAATGACGCATCAAAAGATCATGTCCCGCTTCCCTGTATCAATTAATTTGAAGTCTTCTAACGATAGGCCGAGGAATCTGAGACGCGTTTTGTTGAGCCATCGCCGACAACAACGAGATAAAAACCTCCATACCCTCGCTATAAGAAGATGAAGAGGATGATGAAAACACCGGAGAGGATGATGACATTTTTATAACAAAAATAAATTGTATAAAAATAAAGATAGTTTGAATGAAAATGAGTGTGTAAAATGGTTGGAATGAGAAGTTTATATAAAGTTTGATTTTTTTTTAAAAAAACTAGTCGTTCAAAAAGTGGGGGAGGGGTCCACTTGAATTTTGAAAGGACCAATAGGAGTGAAGGCGCATCAACAGGGAGCGGGGCCCGTGGAACCCTCCCGGGCGGGAGCCGTGGGGCATGGTGGCGGTGTTCCCGCTACACCCCGCCGAAGGGGTGGAGGCTGCTGGCCCGGCGGTGCAGCCGTTGTGGGTAGCCTAAAGAAGGTCCTCGTAAGACAATTAAAACATGTGTGTGAGTTTTCCCCAATCATTTTCAACCGATGATCCCAATTATTTTTTCCGCCAAATTCGCCCGTTTCATAAATCGGTTGTTAGGAAAACCATAGGACTTTTGTTCGTGGTTGTTAAACGATTAGTTGAGGTTTGTGAGTATGTTTATTATGCTAAGCTTGACAGTTTCCTATGGAACAAAGGATTCGAATTCCTCAGTCAAAATAGCTTTATTTACAAGTTAGAAGCGAATTCAATTTCTTAATTGGCATTCAGATTACAACGAATGGGTTTCCTATTAATTTGTGGTTAATAACTTTAATTGATAACTGGAAATCAATCACATGTTCGAGGACTTGCTAAAATTGTGTGGGATTGAGCTAATTATGTTTTAAAAATTATGTTTTCTAAATTATGTTTTTAAAATATAAACAAAGTTTCATAAATTTAAAATTTAAACTAAAATTTTTGTAGTTATGAATGCCATTTGAGGTGTTTCTCCAAAAGAGTGTTTTTGGATGGTGTTTAGAGGGCATACAAAACTCTCAACTTCCTACAATAATATCTTATACTAAGATACCTACGTATATAAATAATTTATATCTAAATAGAATCCGATGTACCTTAAACCATTGTAGTTCTCGTTGTATCTTTAAAGTTGCTCCTTATATAGGATTCAATTTGTTTTCAGGTGCTAATCTTGCAGCCAGATGCAAGAGGTTGTTCTTAAACGGGTCTTTGATTGTTCTATATATATTTTTGTGTTCGCTCATTTGATAAAGTAGGTTGTAAACCTTTTCTGAGCGGTTTATCACAGCGTATTGAATAATAGTGTGGCCATCTTCATTGCTACTCCAAATTGCATTTGGGAATCGAGAGACAATTATTTTTACAAACTCGACTGCATTTTGTTTTGTGGCTTCAAAAATCGCAGTGTTGTAATTTGTGGACATTCTTATTAAGTTACATGTAGAACGAAGTAGCTGTATAGCATCACTGTAAGCCTTTGCTTTTCTTTGTGCGGCTTCAACAAACTTAAAAGGTTCCTGCGGGAACATGTGAAAAAAGGCGCATGATACTGTTAAAACAGAAAATTATTCTGTAGAAAATATGGGATCAGCACCAATTGTGGTCAATTGCATCATCTCCCAAATTAGATGGCCAATCATACGTATTCAGTAATTGAGTTCCCTTTTTTGGAGTCATTGTAAAAGGCTATAAAATAATAGCCATCTCTTGATTTTAATAGACGAAGAAATACAGAAGCATTATTTTTAATTATCCCTGTTATCATGGCATCAGAGCAGGTTTGCTCATCATGTACCATTTGATTTCCATTTTTTTTTTCCAATCCAAACCGAGCTACCATGTCCGGAGACGGCAACACCGGTTCCGATTTATCATTACAACTTGCAAATCTGTTAAAGAACGGCCTTAATTCCTAGTCACAAAATCCAAAACTATCCAATAATCTCCAAATCAATCTCAAACTTAACAGCCAGAATTACGCGCTATGGACCCGAATGATCCGGGTTGCCATAGGCAGAAAATCCAAGAACCTGTTATCACACCTAACATCGGATCCTCCAGATCAGAAAAGTGAAGAATACGATCAATGGGAAGAAGATTTAATTGTGTTTTCTTGGCTCATTCAAAATATCGAACCAGTACTCGCCGGCAACCTAACCGAGTATCCCACCGCGAAAGCATTATGGGATGCTATGGTGGTTACTTACAGCAGTGGAAGAGATAAATTGCAGACTTTGAACCTTCATGTCAAGGCTAATGACATCAAACAAAACAACACTTCTCTTGAAGATTTCTGGATCGCATTACAAGGGGTATGGGGAGAAATCGACAGAATCGATCCAAATCCCATGAAGTGTCCAGATGACATCAAAACATATTCCAAAATCAGGTCAGAACAAAAACTCTTTCAATTTTTGAATGCTTTAGACCGAAAATATGAACCCATTAAAAGGGAAATACTTCGATTGGAGCCTCTTCCTTCTGCGGAGGCAGCCTACGCCACTGTTCGCAAAGAAGCCGCTCATCAGAATATTCTGGGAGCAACTAACAATGAAACTTAAGGCATAGGGGCGGTCTAATTGCCACCGAAACAGAAGGATTAGGTCTCGTAACAAAGGGGCAACGCCGATTTGACGGAAAGAAAAATGGACGGACGAGCAAAGAGGATAAAACACACCTCAAATGTGATCACTGTAGAATGACAAGACATACTAAAGAGCAGTGTTTTTGACTTGTCGGCTACCCCGATTGGTGGGCCGATGGCCACAAGAAGAGCATGAAGAATCTTGGAACTGAAAGGGGAGGAAGAGCCCCTGCCACCGTAAGGAAGGAAACAACTGGAACCAGTGATGATCGGAAAAGCTCCGCCAGCTTCGGTGGTGTTGCGGTGGCCATGGATGGCGATGAGGAGCTCTCGATTTCAACAGGTAACGGGGGTGAGAGAAGGGTCTCAAACCCCTGCTATTATCCCAACCCAATTGACACTTTAACCCTTGAAGAACTGAAACTTAAAAAGGGTGCTGCTAGTTTTATGTTTTTTATTAATGAAAGTTTTAAAAGTTGCAAACAGGCTCCCGTAATCAAAGGAAGTGTATATGTGGTGCAAAATTATGATAAAAAAAAACATGAAGGAACGTGGATTTTTTATTGCGGGGCCACCGACACCATGACTTATGATTTTTCGGATTTAAAGACATCATCTAAACCCATAAAATCGTATATATAGACAGCAAATGGTGAAAAAATGAATGTGATAAGAGGGGGAACAATTGAAATTTCTCCATCATTGAAACTCTCAAATTGTCTATATGTTCACTCGTTGTCACATAAACTCTTGTCAATAAGTCATGTTACGAAGGAATTAAATTTCTTGGTTATTATGCAACCCACGTTTTGTATCTTGCAGGATATCAGGACGGGAGCGATAATTGGGCGTGGCACTAAAAGACAGGGTTTATATTACGTGGATGAAGTTACTCAAAATGGTATTGTATTACTTGCTCATGGAACAACAGAACGAGAAGCATGGTTGTGGCATAGGAGATTAGGACATCCGTCCATGGGTTATTTACATATCTTGTTTCCTAAGTTATTTCCTTCTAATTGTAAGTCACAGTGTGAGACGTGTGTTTTGGCAAAGAGTCACAGGAAAACTTTTAAACCAAATAATACTAGGGTTGACTCTCCGTTTTCATTGGTCCACTCGGATGTGTGGGGTCCTGCCCCTATCACAGGGGGGGCAGAATCCTCGATATTTTGTGATATTTGTGGATGATTGCACTAGGATGACCTGGGTTTATTTTTAAAAAAATAAAAATGAAGTCATTGATAAATTCAGCACATTTTACAACATGATCCAAAATCAGTTTCATAAAACATTCAAATCCTACGATCTGATAATGGAGGGGAATTTGTTAACACCCATATGAAACAGTTTTTTGAAACTAAAGGAATAATTCATCAAACAACTTGCCCACATAATCCAAAGCAAAATGGTGTCGCCAAAAGAAAAAACCGAATCCTACTAGAAATAACACGGGCGCTTCTGATTGAATCACATGTTCCAAAGGTGTTCTGGCCCGAAGCTCTAGCAACTGCTACTTATCTTATCAATAGACTTCCAACTCGAATTCTTAAATTAAAAACCCCTTTGGAAGTTCTTTCGGAATTTACTAAACCTCCCTCGTTGCTTACCCTTGAACGACGAATATTTGGGTGCACGGCATTTGTTCACATACCAAAGTCAAAAAGAGATAAACTTGATCCGTGTGCTCAAAGGTGCGTCTTTGTTGGGTATGGAGTAAACCAGAAAGAGTACAGGTGTTACAACCCTGAAACAAATCACATGTTCACCACTATGAATTGTGATTTTCTTGAAACCAAGTACTACTACACCTTCCAACACAGTGGTCAGGGGAAGAAACAATCAGACACACTGAGTTGGTTAGAATATATTCCACATATTTCCGTTGCGGAAAATGAGCTCTCTCAATCCGTGCAATCAGAAGACCCTAACATCAGTGCCACCCAAGAAACGCATCACAACTTGGTATCCGAGGTAAGTAATGCTCATCTTCCTGATTGTGTATCTGGTTATGTTGAGCATACAGAACTACGTGAAAATGCTACTAATTCTGAGAGTATAGATCAAGGTGTACAGTTACAGGAGCAAGAAACACTTAGACAAGAAGACACACAAGGAAGATATGTTTTGCCACCAAGATCAAACAGAGGAGTTCCGCCAAAAAGATATTCCCCAGAGAAGAAGTCTCAAGGATCAAGATACCCTACGGCTAACATAGCCACATGCAATCTATCTAATGGAGCAAAGGCGTTCGTATCGAGTCTGTATTCTGAAGATATTCCTACCAACACAGAGCAACCCTTGAAATCCAAAAACTGGAAAGACGCAATGAACATGGAGATGGAAGCTCTGATTAAAAACAAGACGTGGGAAAAATGTGCTCTACCATCAGCAAGAAATAGGTCGAGCAAGTAAAAACAAAAATGAGTTTATGTGTTATGAATGTGGCGAATTTGGTCACTTTGCATATGAATGCACCAAGTGTAAGGAGGAAGTAGCTCTTCTCAGTCAATTTGGTGATGATGGGAATCCGGCATTATTGTGAAGGGCAAGTGTGAACATTTATTGATTAAGGGGGTGATTGTTGGAATTAATCATAATGTTCACAACAAAATATAAGGAATTTGCAGCTGAAATTTAGGAGTTTATTTTTGGTCAAAATAATTGTGAGTTTATTACTATTTTGTTTTTGGTATGAGTCTTATTTGGTAAGCTTATGTTTAGGATTTTTTCTTTTTAGATTAAAGGCTAAGCTAGGGTTAGAGGTTATATATATGTATCATGCGATTTGATAAAGAATAGAATATGAAGCTGCAATAAAAGAGTCGAGCATGGTTTGATCAAACACTATTTTTCTGTTTCATCTTTTCTTTTCTTTTTGGTTACTTATCTGGTTCAATCGTTGGCATCTTAGGCACAGATGAGTTCCGCCAAAAAGATATTCCCCATAGAAGAAATCTCAAGGATCAAGATACCCTATGCTAACATAGCCACAGGCAATCTATCTAATGGAGCAAAGGCGTTCGTATCGAGTCTGTATTCTGAAGATATTCCTACCAACACAAAGCAAGCCTTGAAATCCAAAAATTGGAGAGACGCAATGAACATGGAGATGGAAGCCCTGATTAAAAACAAGACGTGGGAAAAAAATGTGCTCTACCATCAGGGAAGAAGACAGTAGGGTGTCGATGGGTCTTCACAATCAAGTATAGACCCGATGGAACAATTGAACGATATAAGGCCCGATTAGTAGCCAAAGGCTACACTCAAACATACAGGATCGATTACTCTGAGACATTTTCTCTTGTTGCAAAAATCAACACTATCAGAGTTATTTTCTCATTAGCAGCAAATAAAGAATGGCCTCTCCTTTAGCTCAACGTAAAAAATGCATTTTTGCACGGAGAACTAAAAGAAGTTTACATGGAAGTACCACATGGTTTCTCAGATGAATTTAAAGCTGGAGAAGTATGTCGACTGAATAATGAAATCCCAAAATCGAATAGAGATATACGCGGTTGCAATAATACGAACTTGAATTGCAAGATATATATATTAATTTCGTTTACACATAGGTCGTATATATACACGACATTACCAAATTATTTACAACTTGACCCTTGCTAATTACATAATTGACACTTCTATCTATAATATATAATTTAACTAAATTACATAAATAACCCTAGACTTGACTTAGGAGGGATTAATTCTATCATTCACCCCCTTAATCACGAATGATCAAGTCTTGAACACCGAGTAACTCCCGCACTGTTGCAAACTTGACTCTTCCCAATGCTTTAGTCAGAATGTCAGCCTTCTGAAGTTCTCCACTGATGTGTTCAACAATAATGTCTTCATTTTCAACACATCCCTTATGAAGTGATAACGAGTGTCAATGTGCTTGCTTCTTCCATGAAACACCGGATTCTTCATTAATGCAATAGCTGATATGTTGTCAACATACAGAGTGATTTTTTCTTCTTTCCATCCAGTAAGTTCATTAAGAAGTCTCTTAAGCCATAAAGCTTGACATGCTGCAGCTGTTGCAGCCATGAATTCAGATTCACATGAAGATAGTGCCACAGTTTTTTGTTTTTGTGTGCACCAAGTTATGGGATAGTTTTCGAAGTAGAACACTATTCCAGTAGTGCCTTTTCCTTCTTCAGTATTAACTCCATAACTACTATCACTATAACCAGTTATCTTACATCCTCCATTCCTTTTATAGATTATACCAAAGTTTTTAGTTCCTTTGATATATCTAAGGACTTGATGAATGGCCTTAAAGTGATGTTCTTTAGGTTCTTGCATGAAGCTACTAAGTAAACCAACTGAATAGGACAAGTCTGGTCTAGTATGTAACAAATACCTTAGACAACCAATTAGACTTCTATATTCAATAGGATCAACTGATTTTCCACCTTCAGTCTTAGTTAAAAGTGTACCAGGGTTCATTGGAATCTTAGTCTCATTACTATCAGGCATTCCTGCATTTTTAAGGATCTTAGTAATGTAAGCAGACTGTTTAATAGCTATCTCATCCTTTGTTTGGATAACTTCTATTCCAAGATAATAAGCTAGTAACCCAAGGTCACTCATCTCAAATTTCTCTTCCATTTGAGATTTAAATAAGTCTATTTCTTTCTTTGGAGTTCCAGTAACTATGAGGTCATCCACATAGACTCCAATAAGTAAAGTAGAAGTTTTGTTTTTCTTTGTATAGACAGCTTATTCCAATGTGCATTTTTTGAAATCAAGTGATTTTAAAGTGTGATCTAGTTTCACATTCCATGCACGTGGTGCTTGTCTAAGTCCATATAATGCTTTGGAAAGTTTATAAACCTTTCCTGCATCTTTCACGAACCCTTCAGGTTGTGAAACATAAACTTCTTCTTTTAGTTCACCGTGTAGGAAAGCGGACTTTACATCAAGATGATGTACTTCCCATCCACTATAAGCTGCTAAAGCTAATATAAGGCGAACAGTTTCTATACGGGCTACAGGAGCGAAGACTTCATCAAAGTCTATACCATGCTGCTGTACATAGCCTTTTGCTACTAAACGAGCCTTATGCTTAATGATTTCACCATTTGCATCTCGTTTAGTCTTAAATACCCACTTTAGGCCGATTGCCTTATGATCACTAGGTAACTTGGTTAATGTCCAAGTATTATTCTTATTAATAGAGTTGAGTTCAGCTTGCATAGCCTCAACCCATTTCTTGTCCTTAGCTGCCTCTTTATAATTCTGAGGTTCCTCTTTAGCTAGAAGTAATTTATTAACATTTAAGTCAATTTTGGGAGCCTTTTCATACACTTTTGCCAAAGGTTTAAAACCTTGCCCTGGTGTATTGTCAAATGGATTTGACAAAATGTCAGAACATTCAGCATCTTCAGCTAACTTTGTTCATGTGTACATGTTGGAGGTGTAACAATATTATTTGGTGAACTAGGAGATAAAGGTTCTTGATTATCTTCCTTTTCCTGTTCATCCCCATGTGTCATAGGGACCATTTCATTGTTTTCTTGAAGATCCTTTTCTTCAACAATGAATTCTACCCAATCAGGTTCCTTAGAACCAACCTCATTCATGTATTCACTCCAATTTAATGATTCTTTTTCCAAAATTTTGACATCTATACTGATGCAAATTTTCTTAGTCATAGGATCAAACAATCTACATGCTTTTGATCCTTCCTGAACTCCCAAATATACCATTTTCACACTTCTATCATCTAACTTAGTTAGATGATTTGATGGTACTTTAGCATATGCCACACACCCAAAAACCCTTAAATGTTTTAGGTTAGGCTTTCTACCCTTTAATGCTTCAAAAGGTGTAGAATTTTTCAAAGCTTTAGTTGGAGTTCTATTTAACACATATATGGTATGTCTTACAGCTTCACCCCAAAAGTTTTGAGGCATCGAAATAGCTTTCATTATGCTACGAGTAGTAGATAACATTGTTCTGTTTCTACGCTCAACCACACCATTTTGTTGTGGTGTATAAGGTGCTGTAAGTTGTCGAGCTATACCGTGTACTTTACAGAAAGAGTTAAATTCACTAAAAGTGAATTCTCCACCTCTATCAGTTCTTAATGTCTTTAGTTTGGTTCCAACCTCATTTTCAACTAACTGTTTAAATTCTCTAAAGATTCCAAAAGCTTGATCTTTAGAACTCAACAGGTATATCCACATATACCGTGTACAGTCGTCTATAAGCAAGAAAATATACTTCTTGCCTGAATGTGTAGGAGGTGATATCGGACCACACAAGTCACCATAAATCAGTTCCAATGGTTTATCTAATTTGAACCTTGCTTGGTTCGGGAAAGGTGCCCTAATGTGTTTTCCTAATAAACATGCATCACATATTTGACTTGCACGATTTATACGAGGAACACCTTGAACCAAATTTTTATGAGTCATTAACTTAATAGTGTCAAAGTTTATATGACCCAGACGAGCATGCCAAAGCCATGCTTCTTCATCTATCTTTGATAATAGACATATGGGTGCACCAATTCTCAAATTGATATTGTAAAGTCTATTCTTTGAACGTGTGACTTTCATAAGTAAAGTCTCATTGTTATCATACAGAAATAACGAGTCACGTTCTAATAGAACTTTACACCCATTTTCAGTCAACTGTCCTAGACTGAGTATATTATTTTTCAGATTTGGAATATAGTAAACATGAGAAATGATTCTCTGTTCTTTATTTTTACATTCCAGTAATATTGAGCCTTTACCCTCAATTTCAACAAATGAACCGTCACCAAAACGAACCCTTCCAGAGACCTTTCTATCCAATTCTCTGAAGTGCTCTTTGTTTCCTGTCATATGGTTACTTGCACCATTATCCAAGTACCATAGACTTTCATTTGTGGTTCCATATTGACTTGGCTTAATTTCTTTCTCATTTAGAAGAACTTCTTGATGATCACTTTGTTCATCAAGAATTGCCATTAATAAAGTAGGCTCAAAATCTTCTTCAACTAGGTTAGAATGTTCTTGTAACTGTTTCCTTTTAGGACACGTGTTTGAATAATGTCCACGTTCTTTAAAGTTATAACATCTAACCTTACTCATAGGTTTATGAGTTTTCTTAGATTTATTATAATGGGAGCCTTGAAAGGATCTTTCATCCTTATCAACCTGCTTCCCTTTATCATCACACCAATTCTTTTGTGATGAATTGAACCTGTTTGGTACTTGATTACCAAATTGTTTTCCATGACCTTTCTTATTGTCATGTTTAGTAAATAATAGTTTTTCTTGACTATCATTTGAAATTCCTTTTCTATACTTAATCCTTTCCTCATAAGTTTTAAGTCTCCCGATAACATCATTTAGAGTCAAAGTATCTAGATTACTAAATTGCTCTATTGAGGCAATTATTTGCAGAAATCTATCAGGCATTGCAGTTAAGAATTTCCTTACTAGTGTAGGCTGATCAATTGTTGCACCACAACTAGTTGCCTTACTAACGATACTTGTTAGTCTCAAAGTGAATGAATCAACAGATTCATCATCTTTCATTATTAGTCTATCAAACTCAGATTTGATGCTTTGTAAACGTGCCTGTTGCACTTGAGTAGCACCAACATGTCTGATCTTAAGTGTGTCCCACACTTCTTTTGCTGTTTTACAATCCGCAACTTGTAAAAGCAATTCCTCAGACAGAGTTTGAAACAGATACGCAATTGCAGATTTATCCTTTTTGGTATCTGCTGTTGTTTCAGCAGTTGGTTCAATCGTCTCATGAAGACCATTAGCATCTAAAATAGCCTTCATCCTTATTGCCCATGTGGTATAATTTAAGGATTTTAACATAGGGCATTGGAAATTTGTTAGAGACGGTCCCGGTTCCTTATGGATAATAACCGAGCCTTCAGCCATTGTTATTTATACACAAAGTATAAAACTTTTATGACTTGTAGAACCAATAAACAACAAACAAAAATTAAACAACAAAGAATCGAACCTTTGTTTTGTTTAATTTCACTAAATTCAAATTCCTAATCGTTAAAAGAATTTGATTAAATTTACCCTTACAGAATATATCAGACCGTGTCTGATTTCTGTATATCCAGAAACACAGAAGTGATAGAAACGAAATCTCACCTCTTTGGTGTTCTTATTAATCTTATATTATCACCAAATTAAACAAATTTCTTGTGTCTAATAACACAAATTTGTTTCTTGATATTAACAGTCTTTAATATCTGAATTTGGTTAGTAAATAAAAAAAATGAAGTTTCAACACACGAAACTTTGTGATTGAAATCACTATCGTCTAGTCAATAACAATCTGGACTAAACCAGATTTCAAGCACAAGTGGGCCTGCTGTCTTCGGCCAAACAAACACAAAATATCAAATATAAAAAATCTACTGGATGAAACAAGAAGTAACTATCTTGAAAAAATGAAACACGAAGTTAATTTGAAATGAAACACGAAGTAACAATATGATCTATCGTTTGAGTCAATGTCAATTTTGACTTTTCAATTTCAACGAATGAAATAGTTACTAGAATTGTCTGTACTTACTTGATCAAGTGAAGTGTGAATCCAAACAGCACCATGAAACACGAAGCAACAAGGCGTATATAATTTGGATTGAATGCTTCTTTGAATCAAACCCGTATACGATTTTCGGCAATATGAGAGAAAAACAATCGACTTTATACAGATTGTTCTTCACAACATATGAATCGACCGGAGTGCCCTTCCTGTACGAATCAGAAGAATACGAACAATTTGAGAACGAAATCAATCTTCTGTTTGAATGCTTCAAATCGATTCTTATAACACGAAGTTACCAAACCCAGATTGAACAAGTTGAGAACGAATTCAATCTTCTATTTGAATGCTTCAACAACGATTCTATAAAAGAAATCACAGAACCCAGATTGAATCTTCTGATCGAAGGCTTGTTCTTCGAATACGGATCAAGAATTAAACGTGGCTCTGATGCCAAATGAAATCCCAAAATCGAATAGAGATATACGCGGTTGCAATAATACGAACTTGAATTGCAAGATATATATATATTAATTTCGTTTACACATAGGTCATATATATACACGACTTTACCAAATTATTTACAACTTGACCCTTGCTAATTACATAATTGACACTTCTATCTATAACATATAATTTAACTAAATTACATAAATAACCCTAGACTTGACTTAGGAGGGATTAATTCTATCAAATAAGTCTCTCTATGGGAACAGGTTGTTTTTCAGTTTCGTTATTTCTTCTTCATCATCTCCAGTAATGATCATGTCATCGACATAAATGATCAAGCATGTTATAAGACCATTTCGTTGTTTGAGGAACAAAGTATGATATGAGTTACTCTGTTTAAAACCATAACTTTTCATGGCTAAAGTAAATCTACCAAACCATGCTCTAGTTCATGGAATTCGAAATGAAGGACCTTGGTGCTTAAATATTTTCTCGGGATTGAAGTTTTAAGATCCAAGCAAGGGATCTTCATCTCTCAAAAGAAATATGTGCTTGATTTATTAGCAGAAACAAGTATGATCGATTGTAAACCGGCAGATACCCCTATGATTGTCAATCAAAAAATTTATATGAAAGAGAATGCGAAGTTAGCCGATAAAGAACGATACCAACGAATGGTAGGTATATTAATTTATCTTTCACACACTCGCCCAGACATCGCATATGCTGTAGGGGTAGTAAGCCAGTTTATGCATCAGCCACAAGCTACCCATATGGAAGCAGTTTTGAGGATTCTGAGATATCTCAAAGGAACAACAAGTTATGCGGTTCTGTTCAAATCACATGGGCATCTAGAGACCCTCGTGTATACCGATGCGGACTGGGCAGGGGATAAAGAAAGTCGAAGATCAACCTCAGGCTACTTCACCCTACTTGGTGGAAATCTGGTTACATGGAGAAATAAAAAACAAAAGGTGGTGGCTCTTTCAAGTGCTGAGGCTGAATTCAGAGGGATAGCAAGAGGATTAACTGAGGCTTTGTGGATCAGAAAACTCTTAACTAAGATCGGGTACCCCCCAAAAGATACAAGTAAAATTATGTGTGACAATAAAGCAGCCACTCAAATTTCAGAAAACCCAGTGCAACACGATCGAACAAAACACATTGAAGTTGATCGACACTTCATTAAGGAAAAATTGGAAGCAGGGATTATCGAGCTTCCCTTTGTTCGATCAGAAGAGCAAGTTGCTGACATCTTGACGAAAGCCGTGAATGGAAGAATATTAAATAAGTGCTTAAACAAGTTGAATTTTGGAGATTCCCCTATTCAACTTGAGGGGGAGTGTTAAAACAGAAAATTATTCTGTAGAAAATATGGGATCAGCACCAATTGTGGTCAATTGCATCATCTCCCAAATTAGATGGCCAATCATACGTATTCAATAATTGAGTTCCCTTTTTTATAGTCATTGTAAAAGGCTATAAAATAATAGCCATCTCTTGATTTAATAGACGAAGAAATACAGAAGCATTCTTTTTAATTATCCCTTGTTATCAGATACCTCCTGATCAGCAAATCAAAGAAATAATTGTTATTTATTTTCTTTTCAATGTGGCGTAGCATATAATATATATATATATATATATATATATATAGACGCAGATCAAATATGTTTTTCAACAAATAAAGACATAGCTACGGAACCTGGAGTGACATACTTTCCAAAAAATTTACATTAGGTGGGAAGTTTTGAGCTATAGCTGTTAACACAGTGTCTGGGTTACTTATAAGCTTTCTCATCTTGTATGCTGACTCTGCAAATAAAATATAGCAAAGAAGTAGGACGCACATATGATGAAGTGTGCGCATTAACAATAATCTCACTACTGTCAAACATGTCACCCTTGTCCACATCTGGAGTATTTAAATAGTGATCCAACAAATAGATAAAAGTATCGGTATGCATATTAGAAAGCGCTCTGTTTACTGGCGTTTGACCTCATTGTAAAGACTAATAAAGGCTGATGCTCACCAAACTTCTCGTTTTGTCCAAGTATAGGAGCCTCTTTGAATAAACACCTTCGGAAGGAAGAAGTGATTCTTCGGAAGCAGCATTGCTTCCGAAGGATAACTGGTTCCTGCCGAAGGTTATACAAGACAACTGCTTCCGAGGAATCCTCTTATTCACTGAAGACAAAGACTTCCGAGGTTTATCCTCTGACAAAGACTGTAGCAGATTACTCTTATGGTACAAAAGGTACTGACACAAGACATGTTGGTCTGAATAAAGATAGAGACAACATGTAATGAGTCAGATAAAGCACCTTACCTCTCCCATGCTACATTAAATGCAAAAGATAATCTGAAGCCTTGAAGATCAACAACATTAAATGTCTTTTGTATTTAATAGTCCTTTGTAAAGTCAATGTCTATTAATGTAATGATCATGACTGAGTGTCTTAGCCTGTTAAGACACTCAACATACTAGAATAAGCTTTACTTTATGTACTTGTCTAGTATACCCAACTTGTATTCCTAAGTGTATACGGTTGTAGCCTCGGCTATATAACCTCCCAATGTATGGTTGCTTGAAGCGTGCTTGCTTGTATACTTCCACTTTGAGAGAAATATATCCTTGAGCTTGAATTATTCTTGTGTTCTTATTATTGTTCAAAGATTATTACTGTGTCATTTTGAGTGTAATTGTGAGATCATTCTAACAGAACATTCCGCATCTGTTAGAGTTAAGTAAGAAATACTTGTGAAGTGTTGTTTAGACATAACAACCCGATCCTACAAGTGGTATCAGAGCCATTGGCTCTTGAACTTGACTGACTAATCATCATCAAGTTACCAGTTCTATTTCTTATAAAATCTCATAGTATTAACACTCATATTTTCTGTGTCTGTCTAAGATGGCTGCTCTAAACAAACATGATACAGAAAATGGCACTCTCAACAAGCCACCAATGTTCACACCTGAAGACTTCGATACCTGGAAAGTCAGAATGGAAGGGTTCATCAGGAACCAAGACTTCAAACTTTGGAAGTCTGTTCTTGAAGGTCCCTACATTCCTACTGTTGCTGCTGCTGGTGCTGGAGTTGCTGCAGTACCAAAAGATCCATCTATGTACTCAGACGAAGATTACAAGAAGATGGAAGTTGATTCTAAAGCTCTTTGGCTCATTCAGATGTCAATACCGAACTCCATTATACATGCATTCAAGAAATGCAAGTCTGCTCAAGAACTGTGGAATTCCTTGAAGCAGATGTATGAAGGTTCTGAAGATGTCAAAGAAAACAAGAAGGATATGCTGAAACAGAAGTTTGAAAACTTTTGTCAACAAAATAATGAAAATATGTCTTCTCAGTACCTAAGGTATGTCCAACTTGTGGATGAATTAACTACTGCAGGTGTAACTCTTGATAATCAAGATGTGCTCAGAAAATTTCTGAGGTCTCTTCCAAAGGCATGGAATATTTATTCGGTAACAATCAGAAGAACAGAAAACCTGAAAACTCTAACTTTAGGAGAGTTGTTTGGTATTCTCAGTGCCTATCTGATGGAATTAGATGCCCAAGAATCTAAAGTCTCCCACTTACCATCTGGTTCAGCTGCTCTTTATGCACCCATCAATAATCCTCCATACCAAAGCTATCAACCCCTCTACCATTCTACCTCCACACCCAATGTCACATTTCCTGAAACTCCAAATTCATCAAACCTTGTCTCTAACCCAACCCCACTACTAACCTCTGGGCAAGGAGCTTTTATGGCTGAGGAGACAAATTACTTTCATCTGTGTCAAGAAGACTTGGATGGTATTCCTGCAGATGATCTTGAGGAGATGGATATAAACTATCAAATGGCTATGATTTCATACAGGGCAAAGAAGTTTTACCAAAGAACCGGCAGACAGTTCAAAAAGCACAATATGAAGACTGGGTTTGGACTTGACAAATCTAAACTCAAATGCTTTAACTGTCAACAGTTAGGCCACTTTGCCAGAGAATGCAAGTCCACAGGAACTCAGTCGACAACTTCTGGGCAACCACAACAAAGACCATCAAGCTCATCAAACAATGCAAACATTGCTGAACAAGATTTTGCAGACTGGAGCTTTCAAGCTGAGGATGTCTCCATCTCCAACAGTGCTTTGATGGCAAATGACTCATCTTCCTCAAGCAAGGTAACTGATAGCATGTGCTCACCTGAATGCTTAGAAACATTAACTATTTATAAGAAAATAAATTCTCAACTCTGTAATGAGCTTGAGTCTCTACAAGTAGTCAAGGCAAATTTCTTTGAGGTTGAAAGAAATTACAAAGAAAAGATTGAAGAAATGGAAAAGACCATTTCAAGTTTAAAACATGAAGATACTAACAAACAGTGTCAAATTAAAAATCTTTTAGAAAGACTAACCACTGCCAAGACTGAACTTGTATTGGCTGAGTCTTACAGAGACAAATTTCTAAGCCAAGGTGAAAAATATGAAAAACTTTTTAGAATGAGCAGCACAACTGAACTTGTGAATAAAAATGGGGCTGGTTTGGGATATAACAAAGTGGAACCTCCATCTGCTTATACTTCCATAACAGATGTTAGGTGTAAATCACTAGTTGACCTTGTGTATAATGAGGAGTTGGATATACACAAGGTGGTTCAAAAGGATAATCTCTCTAATTCAAGTACCTCAACATGCTCAGATGAGGATGATGTTCCTATTAAATCAGTAAAAGGAAAACAAGCTTTGAAATTTAAGAAACAAAATAAGAAAACTAAGAAACATTCAACAGTTTTTATCAAAGCTAAAACCACTGGTATCTCCTCAGATGAGTATGTGACTTGCCCATCTGACAAGTCAAAACGAGGTAGATCAATGGAATTCTCCAGGGAAACAGGCAAAGTCTAAGGCTAACAAGTATGCTGGAACATCCGAATCATCACTCTCTGAGGATCAAAGCTCAGACTTCGTTAAAAGGGATAAGCAGCAACACTCTCCCAACAGTCAAACTCTATGTCTGATGTGCGGTGAAAAGAATCATTTTGCTGCAGACTGCTTCTATAATCCAAGAAGCAGAATTTCCTCAAAATCACAGGGAAGAGGAAGAAAGAATAGTTGGAGTAAGTCATCTACTTCCTCGGAAGAACAGAGAAGAAATCCAGTCAAGAAGGTATCGGAAGCAAGTACATCCAATAACAGGAAGAAACAAAACAAAAAGGCTTCCGAAAAGAATACTTTTGAAGCAAATAAAAAGGAAGCTTCCGAAAGAAAAGGAACCTCGGAAGCTCATCAAAGGAATGCTTTCAACAAACAAAAGAAATCATCTTTCTTCGGAAGAAGAGTATCGGAAGCAAAGAAAAGGGAAGCTTCCGACAGAAAAGGAAAAGTAGCTTCCGATGGCTATCAAAAGAAACAAAGTCTTCCGACAACTCAAAAGACAAAACAAGCATGGATGAAGAAGGAATCAACTGATAAGCCATCACCCACATCAGAAGCAGCCACATCATCTGTCCCACCTAGGATGATGTCAAAGAAATTTACTTACAATGATGCAAATGGTAAACCCAAGACCACATGGGCTTGGGTTCCCATCAGAAACTAACTCACTTCTGGTCATGTGCAGGGACAGCAGGAATCAAAAGGCAACTTGTGGATAGTTGACAGTGGCTGCTCCAGGCACATGACAGGTAACAAGACCCTTTTGCACAAATATGAACCATTCTTTGGCGGGTCTGTTGCTTTTGGAAGTGATCCAGTAGGAGGTTACATAACAGGTAGAGGCACAATCACAAATGGTAAGGTAAGCTTTGAGAATGTGCATTTTGTAAAAGAACTTAACTACAATTTACTAAGTGTATCACAGGTGTGTGATCAAAAGCATAACATGTTGTTTACTGAGCATGAATGCATTGTTCTGAAACCAGGATTTGTGATACCAAATGATCAAATTCTGCTCAGAGCTCCAAGAAGAAGTAACATGTATATGCTAGATATGAGCACAGCTGCACCTCTTAGTAATATAAGCTGCTTTGTCTCAAAAGCTTCACTTGATGAATCATCACTTTGGCATAGAAGACTTTGTCATGTAAACCTCAAAAATATGAATAAACTGGTCAAAAATAATTTAGTAACTGGTTTACCAACAAAAGAATTCATATGTGTTGATAAATGTGTTGCATGCTTAAAGGGTAAGCAGCACAAGTCATCTCATTATGCCAAAGAGATAAATTCAATTACCACAGTCCTTCATTTACTACATATGGACTTGTTTGGTCCCACAAGTGTTAAAAGTCTTGGTAGAAAATCATACTGCTTGGTGGTTACTGATGATTTCTCTCGGTATACCTGGGTGTTTTTCTTAAATACCAAGGATGAAACTGCCGAAATCCTAAAGTCATTTATACTCAGGGTGGAGAATGAAAGTGACCATCATGTAAAAATAATCAGATCAGATCAAGGAACAGAATTCAAGAATCATGTTTTAAATTCTTTTTGTGAATCTAAAGGTATCACAAGACAATTTAGTGCTCCTAGAACTCCACAACAAAATGGTGTCGCTGAGAGAAGGAATAGGACACTAATTGAGGCTGCAAGAACCATGTTGTCTGATGCCAAACTTCCAATAACTTTTTGGGCAGAAGCAGTCAACACTGCCTGTTATGTCCAAAATAGAATATTGGTAGTTAAGTCACATGGCATGACTCCTTATGAAATTTGGCATAAGAGAAAGCCATTCATTGGATTTCTCAAACCATTTGGATGTCAATGCACCATCTTGAATACTAAAGATTACTTAGCCAAGTTTGCTGAGAAATCAGCAGAGGGCTACTTTGTTGGGTACTCTTCAAATGCTAAAGCGTATAGAGTATACATCAAAGCATCCAGAGTTATTGAAGAGTCTGCAAATGTTCAGTTCAATGAACATACTCTCAATAAACCTGGAACCGGCCCTGATTGGTTGTTTGATCTTGATAGTTTTACATCTGCATTTAATCTGGTGAAAGAGTATGTTCCAGTTTCACAGTCAGCTACCACAGACACCTCCAAAGGCTCAAGAGAAGATGACTTTCGTGTTGAACTGCCAATAGCTTCAAGACAAAACTTGGCAGAATCCACTTCAACACAAAATGATGTGTCACAGTCTGAGACAATCAACACATCTCAGGCAGGTCCCTCAATTGAAGCTGCTTCTAATTCACAACATCAAGAAGAAGTAGGAAGTCCTTCAGCAGACGAAAATTCTCTGGAAACCACTACTCCCAGAGAAAACAAACCCACAACAGTCCAAACTTTGAATCCACATGATCTGCCAGAAATCCAGCTTGAGGTAGTTCTTCCTAACCTTGAGTCACTCAACGTGGATGAATCTTCTCAACTGGATGTGATTCCAAGGACTCGAATTCACAACACTCATCCAGTTGAAAACATCATTGGCAATGTAGAAGAAGGTGTCAGAACTAGAAGCTCTATGCATGAAGCAAATGTTTGCTTGTTTTCTTGCTTTCTATCCCAAATAGAGCCTAAGAAGGTTGCAGAGGCTTTAAAAGATAACAGTTGGGTAGAAGCTATGCAAGAAGAGCTTCTTCAGTTTCAAAGACAAGGAGTTTGGAAAACTTGCCCTTTGCCTAAAGGAAAGTATGCCATTGGAACCAAATGGGTGTTCAGAAACAAGAAAGATGACAAAGGTGTTGTCATCAAGAACAAAGCAAGATTGGTTGTTCAGGGATACACTCAAGAGGAAGGCATTGACTATGATGAAGTCTTTGCACCTGTTGCCAGAATTGAAGCTATTAGAATATTTTTGGCATTTGCAGCTGCAAAAGATTTCAAAGTGTTTCAGATGGATGTTAAAAGTGCCTTTCTTTATGGAAAAATTGATGAAGAAGTATATGTGTGTCAACCTCCAGGATTTGAAGATCCAAAGTTTCCTGATCATGTCTGTAAGCTTGATAAGGCTCTTTATGGGTTGCATCAAGCTCCCAGAAAATGGTATGAGACTTTATCTTCTTTTCTGTTGGCAAACAAATTCAAGAGAGGAACAATTGATAAAACTCTCTTTTTCAAGAAGTCTAATCAACATATCATGCTAGTTCAAATCTATGTTGATGACATTATCTTTGGTTCTACTAATGAATCTCTCTGCAAGGAGTTTGAATCACTAATGAAATCCAAATTTGAGATGAGTTCAATGGGAGAACTCACCTTCTTTCTTGGATTACAAGTGAAACAAACTCCTACAGGGATTTTCATTAGTCAATCAAAATATGTCAAGGACATTCTTGAAAGATTCAAGCTTTCTGATTGCAAAGCTCTGGGAACTCCTATGTCCAAAACAACATCACTTAGCCCTGATCTTGAGGGGGAGGATGTTGATCAGCACCAGTACAGAGCAATGATAGGCTCTTTGATGTATCTCACAGCAAGCAGGCCAGATATCATGTTTGCAACTTGTGTGTGTGCAAGATTTCAGGCTAATCCCAAAGTCTCTCATATGCTGTCTGTAAAAAGAATCTTTAGATACCTCAAAGGAGCACCAAGTCTAGGATTATGGTATCCTAGAAATGAAGACTTTCAGTTCATGGCTTATACAGACAGTGATTATGGGGGTTGCAACATCAGCAAGAAATCCACATCAGGAGGATGTCAATTTCTTGGATCCAGGATTGTGTCTTGGCAATGCAAGAAACAGTCATGTGTTTCTACTTCTACTGCAGAGGCTGAATATATAGCTGCTTCTAGCTGCTGTGCACAAGTCATCTGGATCCAGAATCAGATGAAGGATTATGGAGTAGATCTGTTCAATACTCCTATTCAGATAGACAATTCCAGTGCAATCTCCATCACCAATAATCCTGTCAAGCATTCCAAGACCAAGCACATTGACATCAGATACCATTTCATCAGAGATTGTGCAGAAAAGAAGTTGATTTATTTGGTCAAAGTTGATTCAGAAAACAATTTGGCAGATCTCTTCACAAAGGCGTTTGATGAAGGAAGATTCAGGTACTTAATAACATCCATTGGGATGATCAACTTTGAATAAATGTATAGACAAGGAATAAATAATTCTTCGGAAGATAAACTTAACTTATCTTCCGATGAGTAACTACTCAGCAGAAGATAGGTTAAGTCTTCGGAAGCATTATTTCTTCCTTAGTCGGAAGATCTCACACTTCAGAAGCTAAATTACCTTCTGAAGTAATACTCTTCCGATACATTATCTTCGGAAGCATAGGCTTCTCAAGGTACTCTTCAGAAGAAAGTGTCTTCCGAAGAACATTTTGCCTAATGAATTATCTAACACTTCAGAAGCAGTGCTTCCGACAGTATAAATTTTATACTTCGGAAGCACATCTCTTCTGAACCCTTTTGGTCTAATAAACTCCACTTTTGGTCTAATAAGCTGCTTCCGAAAGTCACTTCTTCGGAAGCACCTCAGTCAGAGAAAATTAATTGTGAAACCAGCTGTCATCGGAAGACCTTTTTCTGACATCCGGATCTCAAATTTAATGTGTCTATATATTAAATGCTGAAATCCGAAGGTATATAAAGGTCTCCCGCTCATTCGCATTCTCACAAACCGTTTCACTTTGAAATCTTCCTTTCTTTGAACTCCCAATTTGTGCCCTAAAATCACCAACTGCCATGGATCTTCTTGCTTTCAAACCTGCTCACAATGTACCTGCGGAGTTATCAGCAGAACATGATGCTGACTTCGCCCCAATAATCTCCTTTCTTCAAAGGAGCAGGTATTTCTTTGCATTAACTGTTCAGCCCCTGGTGTATGAATCTCATCACCAACAGTTCTGGGCATCTTGTTCTGTTTCCTCGTCTTCCAATGGTCGGTCTCTGGTAGCCACCATTGATGCTCATCCTATCGCTATTTCTGTGGAGACCATCTGTCGGCATCTTAAACTGAATGATGCCGATAGAAAGGTTTCATTCACAAAGGATGAGGTAGCATTGACATTTCAGTCAATGGGGTACGAAGGTCCTCTCCCTTCAACAACCTATTTGAAGGGTCGAGTGTCCTATAATTACAAGTACCTCATACATGTGTTTTTACATTGTCTTTCAAACAAATCTGGTGGTTGGGACCAAGTTCCATCTGATTTAGCTTCGGCTATTCATGGCTTGGTTTCTAATCAACTGTTTAACTTTTCTGCTTTTATTTTTAATAATTTGGTTGACAACATCACGTCACCAAAGAAATTTTGTATGTATCCCAGGTTTTTGCAACACATTTTTAATGAAGAGTTGGGAACTTCCCTTTCTCTAACTGGGAATACTTACAAAATGCCCTTGGTCTCTTCCAAGGTTTTTGTGCAACTCAAGAAGAAGAGTGCTCAGTTCTCTGGGTCATTCACTCCTCTTCTTCCCTCTATGGAGTCCACTGCTCCAGAAGGTGACAGCTCTGTTAACCCCACAGATGCTGAACCCACACCTTCCACTTTTGTTCCCCACCCCATAAAAGTCACTTACAAACGCAAACGAAACCCTGTGCAACTCTCTACAGTTGCTCAGGCTCCTTCTACTGAACCCCCAAAGAAAAAGGTTAAAAGAACTGCTCAGGGCACAGTTCCACCTAAGGTGCAAGCCACACCTGTTGTCTTTCCACAGGTTCTTCCTCTGGAACCTGTGGCTGCCCTTAACCAGCCTGCAAGCCCTCAGCTTATGTCACAACACATAACTGAGAATATACAAAGGGATACACCCATAGTTGAGTCTGCTTCTCATGAAGATACTCCCTTAGATCAGAGACTGTCTCCCAGGTCTCCAGGTTCTTATCACCCAGATATGCCCCCCTCCCATACTATTACCCAGGCTCTTGGAACTTCTGCCGTACCTGTGGAGGAACCACTCTCTCCCACTACCCAAACTTTAATGAGAGTGGTGACACAGTTACAGGCAAGGTTTCCTGACCCAGAGCCTATCATATCAGAGGTTGGCCCCAGTAGTTTTGAAGGGGTCAATGCAGGTGAGGCTGCCACTCCTGTTGATCTTAATAAAGATCCACAGGACAGTGGTACAGGCAATAGGACCTCACCTGCGGCAACCTATGTTGGGGGGGACTTCTTTGAAGCCCTTCTCAATGAAGGGAATCCAGGGTGCCAAGAAACCACTTCTGGTGGTGGAGGTGCAGGAGCTCGGCTCAGTACTCCATCGCCCAAGGATTCCACTCCTGTGGATGAGGGCACACACACTCAGGAATTGACGGTCACCATAACCTCCCTCCAAGCCAGGGTAGCTCTTTTGGAAGCTGAGGTGTCTAACCTGCGGCTGGAGATCCAAATCAAAGATGCAACCATTCTGGATCTCAGGAGGCGTCCACCCGTTATTCTACATCCTTATCATCCTGATCCTGATGTTACCACCTTCACATCCCCCGATGCTACCAAAAAGGGGGAGAATGTACCACCTGCAGGGTCAGGATCAGAAGCAAGAGAAGCGGAGGGTGCACAAGAAGTTAATCCATCCTTAGTCACTTTGACTGCTGAATGGGATGACTTCTTGGGTACTTATTTTCAAGATTCTTCCTCTACTTCCTCTTCTTCTGCTTCTGAGGATACAAGGGAGGTTGCCAAAGAGACTGAACAGCAAACATCAAATGTATCTTTGGAACCTCAGTCCCCTCTTGGGACTAAGTCTCCTTCTGAGACTGCAGCTCAGGTTGCCATGGAAGACATCACACAAGAAGAACCAATTTCCATGAAATCTGTGTCCCCTTCTGGGACAGAAGCTGCTGAAGCTCTCTCTTCCTCTCCTGAGCCCTTTGTGGAATCTAATAAGGAATCATCTAAGGGGATTGGTCAACTGGAGGAGACAGTGAATGCTGAGGTTAACTCCGAAGCTGCAGCTGCCTCCGAAGGCCCAGTCATCCTGGATGTTTCCTCCACAGAGGAGCTACATGCCAATGAACCAGCTGGTGAGGCAACAGGAGACTTCTCCTCTGGGGCAAAAATAACTGATGATGACAAAGGAAAAAGAAAGCTAACCCCAGAGGAGGAAGCAGAACAGGAGGAGAGGAGACCAAAGAAAACAAAGGGCCGACCAAATACCTCTCTAGATGAAGAGCGAGCTAGACTCTCTGCTTTGCTCGAAGAAAGAGGTTATGACTTTGATGAAGTCATCAACTGGTCGGTACCTAGAATGGCTGCCGAGCTGGACAAGGTGCAGCAGCAAGAACAAGCTGTTGCTGCATCAAAGGCTCTGAGTGTACTTACAAAGAAGCAAAAAGAAAAGGCCTACAGAGACAAGAACAAGGCCTTTCTCTTGGAATATGGCTTCCATGCTCGGCAGCTAGGCCCTATGAAGAACTCGACCATGGATATGCACATCCGAGATATCAAGGCTAAAATTGCCAGAGGTGAGTTACTTCCAATTGAACATATAAGGGCTCAAAAGGCAAGCCTAATGAGAGGCTTAGGTTTAGGGGGAGAAGATAGAACAGAAATGCCCAACATGTTCCCCCTAAATCCTAAAGAAGAACAAATAACTCCTCCATCAAGCCCATCTATGAAGACAAAAGTCCCTGATCCTGAGAAACAATCTATGGCAGATGAGAGGAGTTCAAGTCCTCCAAGAACTGAGGCTGCAGGCCCAGAACCCACTGCAAGAACAGAAGATGCAGTGGGATCCAATGTGGAGGATCAACAGGCCAGAGAACAGAGGAGTGAAGCCATGGCTCAAAACAGACCAAGATTCACAAGAAGAAAGAGCATGGCTAAAAGGAAAAAGAAAACAAAAACTATTCCCTTCGACTCTGAGCCTGATACAACACTCTCAGTACTTGAAGCCACATCTGAAGCAGCTCCCGAAACTACACAAACCCAAGAAGACATGAGGGATATCAGCAGACTAATGCATGAGCATTCATACATCCCCTTGGTAAATTGGAGCTTCAATGCACAAGAAAGGATATTCATCCTCACCAACTACAATGGAGAAATAAAATTGGTGGATCTTTTGCATCTAATGATGTTGGCAAAACCCTATATATTTGATCTAGATAAGCTCCCTCTCAATAATCCTGACAATGGAGCAGATGGGAGGTCAGCCATCAGATTGATTAGAAAAAGGGCACAGGTACTGAGGGGTACATGGAAGCCAAGGTTTATTCCTTAGAAGTTTTGGTAGCATCATCCTAGGGGGAGACTGTAAAGACTAATAAAGGCTGATGCTCACCAAACTTCTCGTTTTGTCCAAGTATAGGAGCCTCTTTGAATAAACACCTTCGGAAGGAAGTAGTGATTCTTCGGAAGCAGCATTGCTTCCGAAGGATAACTGGTTCCTGCCGAAGGTTATACAAGACAACTGCTTCCGAGGAATCCTCTTATTCACTGAAGAAAAGACTTCCGAGGTTTATCCTCTGACAAAGACTGTAGCAGATTACTCTTATGGTACAAAAGGTACTGACACAAGACATGTTGGTCTGAATAAAGATAGAGACAACATGTAATGAGTCAGATAAAGCACCTTACCTCTCCCATGCTACATTAAATGCAAAAGATAATCTGAAGCCTTGAAGATCAACAACATTAAATGTCTTTTGTATTTAATAGTCCTTCGTAAAGTCAATGTCTATTAATGTAATGATCATGACTGAGTGTCTTAGCCTGTTAAGACACTCAACATACTAGAATAAGCTTTACTTTATGTACTTGTCTAGTATACCCAACTTGTATTCCTAAGTGTATACGGTTGTAGCCTCGGCTATATAACCTCCCAATGTATGGTTGCTTGAAGCGTGCTTGCTTGTATACTTCCACTTTGAGAGAAATATATCCTTGAGCTTGAATTATTCTTGTGTTCTTATTATTGTTCAAAGATTATTACTGTGTCATTTTGAGTGTAATTGTGAGATCATTCTAACAGAACATTCCGCATCTGTTAGAGTTAAGTAAGAAATACTTGTGAAGTGTTGTTTAGACATAACAACCCGATCCTACAAGAGGTATGGGTTACTTATAAGCTTTCTCATCTTGTATGCTGACTCTGCAAATAAAATATAACAAAGAAGTAGGACGCACATATGATGAAGTGTGCGCATTAACAATAATCTCACTACTGTCAAACATGTCACCCTTGTCCACATCTGGAGTATTTAAATAGTGATCCAACAAATAGATAAAAGTATCGGTATGCATATTAGAAAGCGCTCTGTTTACTGGCGTTTGACCTCATTGTCTCTCTCATACAACAAATACTGGCTTCTTTCAACCAGAATCTTAGCTGCGTCGGTGTTGCCAACAATAGCAGCAACATGAAGCAGGTTGCTTCCTTCTGAATTTCGCATATCCAATAGTCAAGTCCAACATCTTTACTAAAAATTATCTGTTATTGCTGCTTGTACCCACTGCCACGTGGAGTGCGGTGTTACCATTGATGGTGATTTTGTCTCTCAATGTAACAATTCTATCATCCAAAATGGCTATAAGGTCCCTATAGTTTTGAACCAGGATTGCTGCATGCAACTTTTCGAGCGATCTGCTTCTTCTTGCTTCTTTTTCTTCATATATTTGATTGCTCAGTTCTAAGAAATTAATTCGTTATAAAATATGATTTAATCTCAACTAACACTGACCACCATGAAATTTTAACGACCATGATGAACTTGAATTTAAAACAAAAACTAATACTAAAATAACTCAATATGGGTTTTAAGCAAAATTAGTTCGGATCTAAATGGATTGTTCTTAAAAAACGTTAATTTAGTTTAACCTAAGATGTTTTATGGTAAACAAATAATCCATTTGGATAATTTTTAGTGATTTTCTCATCAAATATGTTATTAATCATTTTTAGACGTTTGAATCCATTATATTTACATAGTTTTTTGGTAACCCATTGAAGGGAGACAAAAGATCAGACATGTATTTGCAATGAATTTGGTAAGGAATGAGAGGCCTAATTTGAGGAGGTGTGTGACGACTTTGAAATTAGGGCTTGGTGCAAAATTGATAAAGAAGGCAAAAGATTTTAAAAGGAAAAGTGCAATCAAACAAAATAACAAATTACTATCCATACATTTTGCAACGTCAGGAACAGTGATTTTATTTTTTTTAATAATAATTATTATCATATAAATATTTATATTTTACATAAGTATAAACATTTGTGAACGTAGGTTAGTGGTAAAGCATAGGCGTGTTTTTGAGGGATCAGGAGTTCGAATCTCGAGGGTCATATATTTTTTTTCTTTACTTTAATAATAATTTAACTTAAATAATGATTGTAAGTAAATAATATTAGTAAACAAATGTTTATACTGTACAAAAGAAATAAGGTTGGTAGCCATAGCTTGCTGGTTAACGCTTACCACGGCGGTTCGAATCTCAGTAATGACGAGTTTTTTTTACTTTAATAATAATAATAATAATTAAATAGCAATAGTAAATAAATAATAATATTAATTAAATAATATAAATAATCAAACAATATCTTCTTTGTTTTAATATGTCTGTATTTCTTTACGCTAGATTTTCCGAATGCATAAAACTTTTTTGTGACAAAATATATAACATATATAATTAATTAAATGACAATAATACATTTTTTTTAAATAAACTTTTGTGTTGATTTTATTTATTGTTTAAGATGTATTACATGTCACCGCGTCAAGGCAGCATAACTTTACCAATTTTTATGAGACACAAATTTTAGACTATGTGAAGAAGAAGAGAAAGATGCAATTGATATATTATTCATGCAAAACCATGTGGCTATAAATAGCCTTGGAAATATAACAAACTTAGCCAAGGAACTAGTACATCCTATGACATATTCTAACTTTACCAACGTACATATGCAAAGAAATCGGTCAAACATGATGCCAAGTTCAACTACTAAATAATAATTAAATAAACCATAAAAATTAAAATGCTTCAAGTTTCCTGCTACGTAGTCCGCGTAAAGCCTTGAAACCATGCTTATTTCATGCATCTTATTAGCTAAATTAAACCAAACTTAATATTACTTGATCCATGAATCTCCAAACCGTAACCAGATTAATCTAACAAGAGCATAAGGTTCTTGAAGATTCTGAGTTTAATTTCGTGTTTGGGAAGACGATCACCACTGAGGGTGTTTTCCTGTGTGCAGTATCGATCGCGCAAGAGGCATCGATTGAGGCTGTACAATTTCGTCTTTGATATCAATCATAAAGAGGGTGTTTGATTTTCATTTGATTTCAATTTCAATCAAGGCAAGAGGCTGCGATTGGATTTTTCTCTGGAACCGACCATCAAAGAGGGTGATTGAATCCGGTTGTGTAGTTCTGATCAAAGCAAGAGATCGAGATTGGAGTTTATTTGTGAAGCCGATCATCAAGAGGGTGATTGAACTTTCGTTTTCTTTTCAATTATGACACCACAGAGGGTGTTCGTTGTTTAGTTATTCGTTAATAAGAAATCGAGAACCATAAGGGTGAGTCTCGGTTAGAAGTGGTCACGAATCTGGGAAATTTGTGGCTGTTTGTTAATTGTTAATTGTAAATAAGAAAAAATCGTTTTTTTTCTTGTTTATTTGACGTGAGTTTTCAGAAAAACCAAAGGGTTTTGTGGGAGTTTATTTCCATTCGCAAAATTAGAGGATTTGTGAAGCAGGCCAACAGAGTGGCTGTGAATTGGAATTTTACGAGTTTAATTGGCAGAAGCAATTTGTATTTTTTGTTATCTGCCTTCATCGCAAGCATTCAGAAATCAAACGGGTTTTGGGTTCTTTAATTTTCAGTCACACAATCAAGAGGATTGTGATTTTTTTTTTATTTTCTCTAGTTTGACTTATGATACAGCACAAGATTGTTAGCCCCCAAGGGAAAACTGGGTTATATTTTTGATTGGTTCGTAGAGTTAATTGGTGTTGGGGTATTGCTGTTGATTTGTATCCATAATAGGGAAACAAAAGGGTACCTTTGTCCCACCAAAACAAAAGGGTATATTTGGGCTGTGATTTTGTTTTGTTTCAAACCAGATCAAGTGGATCTGTGTGTGTTGAATTGTTTTCACAAAATCAAATTGTTATCACATAAGTCAATAAAGCCATAGGGCTGTTTGTGTTTGATTTGTTACGAATTTGGGTAACAATTTTGTTGGATCGGGTTGCTTAATCTAAACAACACTTCACAAGTATTTCTTTCTACAATCTAACAGATGCGGAATGTTCTGTTAGAATAATCTCACAAACACTCAAAATGACAAAGTAATAATCTTTGAACACTAATAGGAACACAAGAATAATTTCAAGCTCAAGGATATATTTCTCTCAAAGTAATAAGCGTACAGGCACACAAGCACACATAGTGAGTTTACAATGGGAGGTTATATAGCCGAGGCTACAACCGTATACACTTAGGAATACAAGTTGGGTATACTAGACAAGTACATAAAGTAAAGCTTATTCTAGTATATTGAGACACTCAGTCATAATCATTATACAAATAGACATTGACTTTAACAAAGACTACTAAATACAAAAGACGTTTAATGTTGATGATCTTCAAGGCTTCAGATGATCTTTTGCATTTAATGCAGCATGGGAGAAGTAAGGTAACTTATCTGACTCATTACATGTTGTCTCTATCTGTCATCAGACCAGCATGTCTTGTGTCAGTACCTTTTGTACTTTGAAAGTGTTCAGCTACAGTCTTTGAAGAAGGAATCTCTTCGGAAGTCTTTGTCTTTCTGAGGAAGTTGCTGAGAAGAGTCTTCAGAAGCATTTGATATTCGGAAGCTCTGAACTTCTGAAATCTTCTAAGTGTGGATCTTCCGAAGCAATTGTCTTGTACAACCTTTGGCAGGATTAAGTTATCCTTCGGAAGCAATGTTGCTTCCGAGGAGTAACTTCTTCCTTCCGAAGGATGTTATTCTTTGCAGCATTTGTACTTGGACAAAATAGGAGGTTTGGTGAGCATCAGCCTTTATTAGTCTTTACAGTCTCCCCCTAGGCTGATGCTACCAAAACTTCTAAGGAAGGAACCTTGGCTTCCATGTACCCCTAAGTACCTGTGCCCTTTTTCTTATCCACCTGACCCCTGTCCTTCCATCTGCTCCATTATCAGGATTGTTGAGAGGGAGTTTATCTAGATCAAAGACATAGGGTTTGGCCAACACCATCAGCTGCACAAGATTCACCAACTTTATTTCTCCATTGTAGTTGGTTAGTATGAATGTATTTTCTTGTGCATTGAAGCTCCAATTTACTAAAGGGATATATGAATGCTCATGCATTAGTCTACGGATATCCCTTATATCTTCTCTGGATTGTGTAGTTTCTGGAGCTGCTTCTGGTGTGACTTCAGGTACTGAGATTATTGCTTCAGACTCAGAGTCAGAGGAGATGGCAGATGTTCTTCTTTTCCTTCTGGCCATGCTCTTTCTTCTTCCTAGTCTTGGTTTGTTTTGAGCAGTGGCCTGACTCCTCAGAACTCTGGCTTGCTGGGCATCCACAGTTGATCCTACTGTAGCACCTGTTGTTGCAGTAGGCTGTGACCCAACATCCTCAGCACTTGAGGGTTTTGTTCTCCTCTCATCAGCTTGTGAATGTCTCTCAGGATCAGGGTTTGGTGTTGATTGTTTCCTTGTAGTTTGCTTACCCTTTTTGATCTTGATCACTGAAGAGATTGGCATGTTATCCATTGATGGACTTGATGGAGGAGATATTTGTTCTTCCTTAGGGTTTAGGGGGAACATTTTGGGGAACATGGCTTTGGTAGCTTCCCCACACATAACCTCTTCTCCATCTCTGATTCCTGCACCAGAGAGGGGAAACTCTATTCTAGCTCCTCCCCCTAAACCTAAGCCTCTCATTAGGCTTTCCTTTCTAGCCCTTATCTGTTCAATTGAAGGTAACTCACCTCTGGCAACTTTAGCTTTTATATCTCTGATATGCATATCCATGGTTGAGTTCTTCATTGGGCCTAGCTGCCGAGCATGGAAGCCATATTCCAAGAGAAAGGCCTTGTTCTTGTCTCTGTAGGCCTTTTCTTTTTGCTCCTTTGTAAGTACAATCTGAGCCTTGGATGCAGCAGCAGCCTGTTCTTGCTGCTGCACCTTGTCCAGCTCGGCAGCCATTCTAGGTACCGACCAGTTAAGGACTTCATCAAAGTCATAGCCTCTCTCTTCGAGCAAAGCAGAGAGTCTAGCTCGCTCTTCATCTAGAGAGGTATTTGGCCGGCCCTTTATTTTCTTTGGTCTTCTCTCCTCCAGTTGTGCTTCCTCCTCTGGGGTGAGCTTTCTTTTTCCTTTGTCATCAACTGTTACATTTACCCCAGAGGAGGTTTCTCCTGTAGCCTTACCAATTGTTTCATCGGCATCTAGCTCCTCTGTGGAGGAATCAATAAGAATGACTGGGCCTTTGGAAGCAGCTGCAGCTTCGGAGTTAACCTCAGCATTCACTGTTTCCTCCAGTTGACCAATCCCCTTAGATGATTCCTTATTAGTCTCCACAATGGGCTCAGGAGAGGAAGAGAGAGCTTCAGCAGCTTCTGTCCCAGAAGGGGACACAGGTTCCATGGATATAGGTTCTTCGGGTGTGGTTTCTTCCATGGCAACCTGAGCTGCAGTCTCAGAAGGAGACTTAGTCCCAATAGGGGACTGAGGTTCCAAAGAGACATTTGATGTTTGCTGTTCAGTCTCTTTGGCAACCTCCCTTGTATCCTCAGAAGAAGAAGAGGAAGAGGAACTAGAGGAGGGAGACTTAGTCCCAGAAAAGGACTGATGGTCCAAAGAGACATTTGAAGTTTGTTGTTCTGTCTCTTTGGTAACCTCCCTTGTTTCCTCAGAAGCAGTAGAAGAGGAAATAGAGGACACTTGAAAGTAAGTACCCAAGAAGTCATCCCATTCAGCAGTCAAGGTGACTATGGATGGGTTAACTGCTTGTGCACCCGCCTCTTCTCTTGCTTCTGATCCTGACCCTGCAATGGATGCATTCTCCCCCTTTTTGGTAGCATCAGGGGAAGTGAAGGTGGTAACATTAGGATCAGGATGAAAAGGATGTAAAACAACAGGTGGACGCTTCCTGAGATCCAGAATAGTTGCATCTTTGGTCTGGATCTCAAGCCGCAAGGAAGTCACCTCAGCTTCCAAATGAGCTACCCTGGCTTGGAGGGATGTGATAGTAGCCGTCAATTCCTGTGTGTGTGTGCCCTCATCCACAGGAGTGGAATCATGGGGCGATGGAGTACTGAGCCGAGCTCCTACACCTCCACCACCAGATGTGGTTTCTTGGCACCCTTGATTCCCTTCATTGAGAAGAACCTCAAAGAAGTCCTCCCCAACATAGGTTGCCGCAGGTGAGGTCCTATTGCCTGTACCACTGTCCTGTGGATCTTTATTAAGATCAACAGTAGTGGCAGCCTCACCTGCATTGACCCCTTCAAGACAACTGGGGCCAACCTCTGATAAAATAGGCTCTGGGTCAGGAAACCTTGCTTGTAACTATGTCACCACTCTCATTAAGGTGTGGGTAGTGGGAGAGAGTGGTTCCTCCACAGTTGCTGCAGAAGCTCCTTGAGCCTGGGTAATAGTATGGGTGGGGGGCATTTCTGGGTGATAAGAACCTGGAGACCTGGGAGACAGTCTCTGATCTAGTGGAGTTGCATCAGCAGACTCAATAATGGGTGCATCCCTTTGAGTATTCTCAGATATGTTTCGTGACATAAGCTGAGGGCTTTCAGGTTGGTTAAGGGCAGCCACAGGTTCCAGAGGAAGAACCTGTGGATCAACAAGAGGTGTGGCTTTCACCTTAGGTAGAACTGTGCCCTGAGCAGTCCTTTTAACCTTCTTCTTTTTGGGTGCAGTAGAAGGAGCCTGAGCAACTGTAGAGAATTTCACAGGGTTTCGTTTGCGTTTGTAAGTGATTTTTATGGGGTGAGGAACAGAAGTGGAAGGTGTGGGTTCAGCATCTGTGGGGTTAACAGAGCTGTAACCTTCTGGAGTATGTGACTCCATAGATGGAAGAAGGGGAGTGAAATTCCCAGAGAACTGGGCACCCTTCTTCTTTAGTTGCACAAAAACCTTGGACGAGACCAAGGGCATTTTATATGTATTCCCAGTTAGAGAGAGGGAAGTGCCCAACTCGTCATTAAAAATTTGCTGCAAAAATCTGGGATACATACAAAATTTCTTTGGTGACGTAATATTGTCAACCAAATTATTGAAAATAAAAGCAGAAAAATTAAACAGTTGGTTAGAGATCAAACCATGAATAGCCGAAGCTAAGTCAGATGGTATTTGATCCCAACCACCAGTTTTATTTGAAAGACAGTGTAGAAACAAATGTATGAGGTACTTGTAATTATAGGACACTCTACCCTTCAAATAGGTTGTTGAAGGGAGAGGACCTTCGTACCCCATTGACTGAAATGTCAATGCTACCTCATCCTTTGTGAATGAGACCTTTCCACCGGCATCAGCAATTGTAGGAATGTAAGGACCTTCCAGAACAGACTTCCAAAGTTTGAAGTCCTGATTTCTAATATATCCTTCCATTCTGACTTTCCATGTGTCAAAGTCTTCAGGTGTGAACATCGGTGGCTTGTTGAGAGTGCCATTTTCTGTATCATGTTTGTTAAGAGCAGCCATTTCGGACAAACACAGAAAATATGAGTGTTGAAACTTTGAGATTTTAGAAGAAATAAAACTGGTAACTTGATGATGATGAGTCACTCAGTCATAATCATTATACAAATAGACATTGACTTTAACAAAGACTACTAAATACAAAAGACGTTTAATGTTGATGATCTTCAAGGCTTCAGATGATCTTTTGCATTTAATGCAGCATGGGAGAAGTAAGGTAACTTATCTGACTCATTACATGTTGTCTCTATCTGTCATCAGACCAGCATGTCTTGTGTCAGTACCTTTTGTACTTTGAAAGTGTTCAGCTACAGTCTTTGAAGAAGGAATCTCTTCGGAAGTCTTTGTCTTTCTGAGGAAGTTGCTGAGAAGAGTCTTCAGAAGCATTTGATATTCGGAAGCTCTGAACTTCTGAAATCTTCTAAGTGTGGATCTTCCGAAGAAATTGTCTTGTACAACCTTTGGCAGGATTAAGTTATCCTTCGGAAGCAATGTTGCTTCCAAGGAGTAACTTCTTCCTTCCAAAGGATGTTATTCTTTGCAGCATTTGTACTTGGACAAAATAGGAGGTTTGGTGAGCATCAGCCTTTATTAGTCTTTACAAATTTGAAAGAAAGAAAAAAAGAGCAGGTCTCTTGTCAAGGCAAGAAGGATAAAAAATCTCTGTTGTGTCTTATTGCAGATCACAAACCAAGAAGGGTTGTTTTGGTTTTGAAAAAAAAAACAAACAACTACTTGTTCACTGTTTTTTATCGCAAGAAGCCAAGAAAAAAGGGCTATTCAAGTTTGTTCACATTAGACGCAATCAAGTGGATTGTGGACTGATTTTGATTAAATTTATCAAAAACAAAGTGGGGTTATTCGTTCTGTTTGAAACCATAAAAGTGAAATAAGAAAAAGTGGGTGTTGACTTTTTCTGGTCAAAATCATCATAATGAAGCCTTTGAAGAAAGGACAAATCTAATGGATAAAGGCCAAGTGAACAATCAAGATAAACTTCTGTTCACACGTCACGATAACAACTCTAGTCATTGAAGACGTTTTGGAAATCGTGAACGAGGTCGAGGTAGGAGCAATTATCAATATAGAGGAGAAGGGAATTCCTCCTATAAGTCATAGGGAGAACTGACAACAAACCACCAAGAAATGATGGTGAGCTTTCCACATCGGATAAAAATGATAAAACTCAAGTCACATGTCATCGATGTCAGAAAGCTGGACATTATGCTTATGATTGTCCAAATAAAAAAAATAAGAATGTTGAGTCGTTGTTTGTGTGAAACAAAGAAAAGAAAACTGTGAAAGTTGGTTGTGTGAAACAAAATAAAAAAAAAACTGTGAAAGTTAGTTGTGTGAAACAATCAATACTGTGAAAGTCAAAAACTATGAAAGTCAAACCGCGAAAGTCATTTGTGAGAAACAAATCAAGAAATCCAAAAGTTCTTGGGAAGCGAGTTGGTGTGAAGCAAAATGGTGTGAAGAAATCTACATATAAGGAATCAAGTTGTGTGAAGCAAATAAAATTCGAGAAGAACCAAAGATTGATTAATGTGAACATGTGACATGATCAAACAAATAAGGCAATGAAGATATTGAAGTGAAGACTCAAACTTGGATTAACAATTAGGGGGTGAATGAAAGGGTTAATCCTGATCATTTACTATAGTTAAAGTATAGGGTCCATTGTGTCAATATTGTAAATAGTTTAGTTTGTTAATACCCTTGAACTTGAAGGGTTATATGTGTAAATATGGGTAGTATATAAACAACCCATTGTCTGTATTTCAATTCATTCGAATCATATTTGTTTTAAAAAAATTTCTTGTTTTCTCTCTGTGTAATCAAACATTTCTGGGACAACATAATCATCATTACAAGTGAAGATGTCTAAGATTATTGAAAACTTGTACATATGTGAATTAGGGGGAGAATGCTAGTTAATTAAAGTCTTAATGGGTCAACTTGGATAAGAAACTTATTAAGTTTATATGCAAATAAGCCCAAATAATAGTACAATATGTAGAAGTCAGCCAAGGGGTATTATGGTCCAGTTTGTATTTGACAATTAACTGTCAAATACAGTTTGTGTCAGTTGAAAGCAGTTGAAATATAACTACCGAATCGTAGATGTATAAGTATGTTAATTGTGTCTGTTAAAGTGTGTGAATCATATTTGTGTTTATCAAGTTCAAATACGTTGTTCTTCCTTTCAAATTCAATCAAATTCTTGTGTGAGAAACTGTGTGAAACAAAAAGAAATATAAATTCCCTGAGAAAAAAGACTACAACAGAAGTAAAAATCTCGATTTCAACAACACATTATTACAAAGTTGATCTATGTTGTTAAGGTTAGAATTTTTAAATAGGAGCGGTGCATATGTGAAAGTACTGCTAAAAAGTTCAGCAACGTCTTGTGCTTGAAACAAACCGCTGTTAAAAATCAAAACCTCTCCTAAAGGTTATATTAGTTGGAGTGGTTTAAACAAACCACTCTCAAATGCAACATATTAGGAGGGGTTCCACAAAAATCGCTCATAAAGATGATATTATTTGGAGCGGTTTAAAGAAACCGCTCCTAAGCTAAATGCAACATATTTGGAGTGGTTCTACAAAATCGCTCCTAAAAACCTCTTTTTTTGGGGGGTGGAGGGGTCCTAGTAAAGGTGTTCACGGTCCGATTTTTATGATTTTTAGGTAAAACCATAAATCAAACCGTTAATAACGGTTTTAAATAATGGAAACCAAAACCAAACCGTTAAAAGTAACAACTGAATCAAACCAAACCATTATTAAAAATTTGGTTTTACAATTTGACTTTGGGATTTTGAGCACGTTCATTTTTTTCAATTGGCGAGAATTTATAGTCACTAGCTAGTGATTCTCATAAAGTATGAAGCTTTAATGTAAATACTAACATGAAGTTGAATCCGAAAAATAATATAAATTAACGATGAGGTGGATCACCAGTAAGGGCTTGCAGGTTGTGATGCTAGTAAGAGTGCATGCCTCAAGTGAGGCATGAGGATAATTATATATAGAGAAATAAATATACAACAAGACCACAAGAATAACAAAATTACAAGTAAGGACTAAACTAAACATAAGTTAACATTATAAACTAACACCCCCCTCAAGCGAAACGGTGGTGGACCAAGACCGAGCTTATGACGAAGAACTTCAAATTGTGGACGAGGTAGACTTTTGGTGAAGATATCCGCAACCTGAAGCTAGGTAGGAATAAATTTTGTATGAAGTTTACCGGAAGCGAACAATTCACGAATAAAGTGATAATCCAGCTCAATATGTTTTGCTCTTTTGTGTGACACCGGATTCTGAGATAAAAATAAAGCAGTACGGTTGTCACATAACAGTGTGGGACGATCAGGAGGCAAGGCATGAAGCTCTTGAAGCAAATGGGTGATCCAGACAATTTCAGCAGCAGTATTGGCCATGGCACGATATTCCGACTCCGTGCTGGATCGTGCCATGGTTGGTTGTTTCTTAGCACACCCAGAGATTAAGTTGCCACCAAGAAAAATTGAGTAACCGTAGGTGGAGCGCCGAGTATCCAAACAACGAGCACAATCAGCATCGGAATAACCAACAACAGAGGTATGCGAAGGCTGACGATATGTGAGACCAAAGGTAACGGTTCCTTTAACATAACGCAAAATGCGTTTAACTTGTTGAAAGTGTGTGATGGTTGGAGCCTGTAAGAACTGACTAACTTGATTTATTGCATACGATATGTCGGGACGTGTGATTGTGAGATATTGGAGGGCACCAACTAGCGATCGATAATGAGTTGGATTAGAGTAAGGTTCTCCGGCTGTTGTAAGAGACTCATTGGTAGCTAGAGGTGTGTGAACAGGTTTAGAATCAAGAAGAGAGGCACGGTCGAGAATATCATGAGCATATAGGAGGTACGAGAAACCTCAAGGCCCAAGAAGTAACTTAAGGAGCCAAGATCTTTGATGGCAAATTCCTTGTTTAGACGTTTGATAAAGGAAGAGATAAGAGCAGGTTGATTCCCGGTGAGGATGAGATCATCCACATAAACCAGTAAATACAAAATGCAAGAGTTACGAAAGAATAAGAATAGAGAAGGGTCAGCTTTGCTGCAGGAGAACCCATCCTTGATGAGAAAATTGCTTAACCGTAGGAACCAAGCCCGAGGTGCTTAAGGCCATAGATAGCCTTATTTAGCCGACAAACATGATTAGGGAATCGCGAGTCAGAGAAGCCCGGAGGTTGTTCCATAAAGACAGTTTCGGAGAGATTTTCATGAAGGAATGCATTATTAACATCAAGTTGATGTAAGGGCCACTGATAAATGATCGCAAGAGATAGAACAATTTGAATGGTAGTGGCTTTGACAACAGGACTAAACGTGAAGGAATAATCAAGACCAGGAACTTGACTGAATCCTTGGGCCACCAGACGGGCCTTGTAACGGTCAATAGAACCATCCACGCGAAACTTAGTTCGAAAAAGCCATTTGGAGCCGACGACATTATGAGAGGCAGGACGTGGAACAAGAGTCCAAGTATTATTGTTACGTAAAGCATCAAGTTCGGATGACATAGCCTGGAGCCAATGCGGGTGTTTGGAGGCAGACTTGAATCCGCGAGGTTCCACTGTCGAAAACAAAGCACGCTGAAGATTGTTCGAGAGACTAAGGTCAATGTTGGCCTTGTGTTTGGGTTTAAAAATACCAGCCTTAGCCCTTGTGACCATTGGATGAGATGGTAGAGGCGGTGGTGAGGGAATGACAGAAGATGGAACAGACAATGAAGTTGAGGACGTGCAAGGACCAGGCAGAGACTGAGTGGAAGAAGGTTCAGTAGGAGTGGGCAGGGGGTTGTCAGGGATGGGTGGTATATTAGAATTAGGTAACTGGGGGATGAGAGGAGACCCAATCGATGGAGCGGGAGGGTCAACAGGAGTAGAGGAGGTTGAAAATTCATCACAACAGTCCAAGATGAGTTTGGTGGGGATTGCTTGGGAGTGGGTTGCATAGGAGGGTTTGGTGGGGAGGTGAATTGTAAGGGAGGTGTTTGCATGGAAGTGTGTTGCATGGGAGTAGTAGGTGTAGTGGACTTGTCAGAGGAATGTAACGAACCAGGAGCATGAAATGATTTCAAAAATGAATGCAATGGTAACTCATGTGGTAACCGAGCAGAGGTATCTGATTTAAAAGGGAACAGTTGCTCATCAAACCGCGCATGACGAGTAAGATAAACGTGATTAGAGGAAGGGTCAAGACACTTGTACCCTTTGTATTGGGTAGAGTAACCCAAAAATACACACGGAATGCTACGAGCAGCAAGTTTGTGTGGAGCATAATCCCTTAAATAAGGATAAACAAGACACCCAAAGGGGCGAAAATTCAAGTAGATCGGTGGTTGATGAAATAACAATTCATATGGAGACAGATTGTTGAGCAATTTCATGGGTAGTCGATTGATGGTAAATACAGCAGTCACAAAAGCATCATTCCAATACGTTGAGGGAGTGTTGCTATGAACCAACATGGCAAGACCCGTTTCAAGTATATGACGATGCTTACGTTCCGCCCTACCGTTTTGTTGAGGAGTGTACGGACAAGAGAGCCATTGTAGGGTACCATTAGTTGAGAATAGTTGTTGAACCACATGATTTGTAAATTCCTTACCACCATCACTTTGAAAAATTTTTATTTTCCTTGAGAGTTGAGTTTGAACAAAATTGATAAAGCTAGTTAAGATGTTTGGAAATTCAGATTTGTTTTAAGTGGATAGTACCAAGTGAATCGAGAATAATCGTCTATGAAAATTGCATAGTAGCGATATTGCATGTAGCTTGTCACCGGAGAAGGCCCCCAAAGATCACAGTGAACTAAATCTAGGGAGTTTGTTGCATGCTTGTCATTACTAGTAAAAGGTAAACGATGAGCCTTGGAAATTTCACACGACACACATGATAAAGGTTTAGGTAAAATAGAAGTAACAAACACCCGTTTTAATTTATTTAAAGACAAAATGGTGTCAAAGGACACATGACCCAAACGATTATGCCAAGTTTCAAATGAAGCAGTTAAGGAATTGGTAGAAGCCGCAACAAACGCCCTTGGGTTGGATTGCAAGACGTATAAGCCATCTTTACACCGACCTTGAGCGATAACGTGTTTCGTTAGCTGATCCAGAATAAAAAAGGAAGGATAGGAGAAGATCACATCCAACAGATTATCACGAGTTAGTCTACTAACAGAAAGCAAATTGTTGGTAATATTAGGAACAACTAAAACGTTTTTAAGTTGAATATTTCCAGCAATATTGGAGTTACCGATTGAAGATACGGGCAAAGAATGACCATTACCAAAAATTAAGCGAGCATCACCTGATGGGGAGGTAGCACCTTGGATGTTTGACGCAGAAGAACTCATATGATCGGAAGCGCCCGAGTCAACATACCAATCAGGAGAATCAGTAGCAACATGGCAGGAAGCATGAAAAGCTTTGGCAAGATCGTGATCGACAGATTGGTGGGATGCCGACGAGGGAGAGGGTTTTGCAGGAGGTTGTGAGCGAACAACATAGGTGGACAAGGAGGGACATGCAGATGCGTAGTGTCCAGAGGTACGACACAGTTGACAATGAGGGGGACGACGCCCCCTTCCTCGACCACGACAACCTCCACGAGAGGTGGAACCACGACCACGATGAGGAACCGAAGTGGGCTGTTGATTGACCTGGTAAGCAACCGGGGTAGGGGAGGACCCATGAAGCGACTGCAAAAACATTTCATGCGACTCGGCTTGAATCAACAAGTCCCGGAACAAAGGTGTAGGTCAGATGGTTCTGATGGCGGTAGAAAACCCTTCAAAGGAAGGACCTAATCCACGCACAAATCCATGCGCTTTATCAGCATCAGAGAGAGGATGAGCAATAGCAGCAAGTTGATCATAAAGAAGTTTAAACCGGCGACCGTATTCGGCAACTGAGGAGGAGCCTTTGGTGATGGAATGGATTTGATCACGAAGATATTGAGCCCGATCAATAGACGAGTTGCAATAGGCAGACTCAAGAGCACTCCAAATTTGACGAGCAGATGAAAGACCCAAGATCTCGGCAACGGCTTCTTCTGAGAGAGATTCTTGTAAGATGAGAATAGTCTTCTGATCTGCAAGGAGCCATTGAGAATATAATGGATTAGGAGCAATTTTACCTTCCAGGAGAGTTTCCTTGGGAGGAGGAGCAAGAGACCCATCAACATGATTAAGAAGATTTTGGAAGGATAAAATTGGTAGCATTTGATTTTTCCATAGGAGATAGTTTGTAGGAGAAAGCTTGATAGATAACATGTTGAAGATGGTGTTCATGGAGATGGGGAGATCGGAGGTGGTGGGAGAGGAGGAGGAGCCGGCAGCCATGAGGAGGAGAAGGTGAATGGGTGGAAGATCAACTGAAGAAGTAACGAATTGAAGGAGGATAGTAAATGGGAGGACCTTATGGCTCTAATACCATGTGATGCTAGTAAGAGTGCATGCCTCAAGTGAGGCATGAGGATAATTATATATAGAGAAATAAATATACAAGAAGACCACAAGAATAACAAAATAACAAGTAAGGACTAAACTAAACATAAGTTAACATTATAAACTAACACAGGTAAATTTTTTTCAAAAATACACAATTAGATTTTTTTTGAGGCGGTTGTATCTATTTTTTTGGAGCGGTTTCTTTAAAAAATGAGCTTAGTTTTTTGGAATGATATTTTCAAGAGGGGTCGAAAACCGCTTAAAAAAATATAATTCTTTGATCCCAAAAACATGTTATGTAATAGTGACAATTTTCCAAGGATAGAGTCGGAGCAACCCTCATCTATCCTAATTTTTTTTATGCCTGGCGAACAAGAATGTGTCCGTGTTATTTTTTTTTATCTTAAACTACCTTAAACACAAAGGATGCAACTCTAAACTCATGATCCCAACCCGCAGCCCCTAACTGATGGTGTTGTGACAGTGTTGCCGAGAAGCCAAACTAACCTTATGGCTTATGCCCACTCCTTCCGCCCGATTATAAAAAAAATTGATGTTGTAGATGATATATAATCATTAAACAATAAGGGATTTCATCATAGTGTTGTTTTTAACAAACCCAGATTCAACAAATTTAAAAATAATAGTAACAATAACACTAATAGCTAGTAATAGTGAGGTTACATATATTAAGAAAAAGAATACCAACAATTAATAGAAAGGATCATTACTTTTCTTGCCAAACATGCTACGGCCATATGTGGCACTTATTAGGTCATATATGAGCGGAAACTGCAAAGTCATAAAAGAAGTAATGGGCAGGCAAGTCAATGCAGCTATGGGTGCAAGAATCCATGAGTTGTTTTGGCCGAACACAAGGAATAAGGTTGCACCAAAAGCTACAAGCATTGCTGTTGTTGAGATGAACAAGTTGGCGAGACCAATTATCAACTTTGTAGGCAACTTAAAGAGGAAGTCTTGCTCAGAAAAACGAGCAGTGAGGATTGATAAAAACATTAACAAGGATGTAACAGATGTGAAAAATGATATGGCATCTGATACTGCAAATACTGTGAAGGCAGCATTGTTAGTAAACACCGGTATCCCGTTTTCTTGTTTGTTTCCCCCTGGTACTGTAATGGCTGCTGCAAACACGATGGTGATGATCAATGCGGCTGTAATTGTGTATGACTGTGCTGTTTCCTTCATCCATTTTTCTCCCTCAATCAACAAGTTCTTGTGTTCCTTTGTGAATACCATTTGAGGTGTTTCTCCAAATGCGTTTTTTTGGATAACGTTTAGAGGGCATACAAAACTCTCAACTTCCTACAAGATTACAATAATATCATAAACTAAGCTATGTACGTGCATGAATAATTTAAATCAAAATAGAACCCTGAGTACCTTAAACCATTGTAGTTCTCGTTGTATTTGCAATGCTGCTCCTGATATAGGATTCAATTTGTTTTCATGTGCTAATCTTGCAGCCAGATGCAAGAGATTGTTCTTGAAAGGGTCTTTGATTGTTCTATATATATTTTTGTGTGCACTCATTTGATAAAGAAGGTTGTAAACCTTTTCTGAACGGTTTATCACGGCGTGTTGAATAATATTGTGACCATCTTCATTGATATTCCAAATTGCATTTGGGAATTGAGAGACAATTAACTTTACAACCGTGACTGCATTTTGTCTTGTGGCTTCAAAAATCGCATTCTTGCAAGTTGTGGACGTTCTTATACATTCACTTACCATAAGCAATAACGTTTTAGCATCTTTGTAAGCCTTTGCTTTTCTTTGTGTGGCAACAAATTTAAATATTACCGGAACTTTATGAGCTAAATGAAGCATCATCCCTGATCAGCAAAGCAAATAAAAAATATAAAATTATCAACAAACAAAGACAAAGCTGCAGAACCTGGAGTGACATACTTTCCAAAAAATTGACGTTAGGTGGGAAGTTATGAGCAATGGCCGTTAACACAGTGTCACGGTTTCTTATATAGTCTCTCATCTTGTGTGCTGAAGCTGCAGTTAAAATGCAATGAAGAAGTAGGTACATAAGATGAAGTGTGTAGATTGATTAGTTAAGATAAATTAATTACCGTAATCTTTAGAAGAAATCATATTAACCAGAATCTCACTACAATCAAACAATTCACCCTCCTCTAAGACTGGTTTTTCTAAATAGCGATCCAACAAATAGATATAAGTGTCGGTATGCATGTTAGAAACTGCTCTGTCTACTGGCGTTTGACCCTCATTGTCCTTCTCATACAACAAATATTGGTTTCTTTCAACCAGAATCTTAGCTGCTTCTGTGTTGCCAACAATAGCAGCAACATGAAGAAGGTTGCTTCCTTCTGAATTTTGTATGTCCAGTAGTGTCTTGTCATCTAATTTTGTCGCCAACTTCAACATCTTTTCTAAAAATTCTTTGTTATTGCAAGTACCCACTGCCACGTGGAGTGCGGTGTTACCATTGATGGTAATTTTGTCTCTCAACGTAACAATTCTTTCATTCAAAATGCCTTCAACAAAATGAAAGTTTTGATGCAGGATATCTGCATGCAAACTTTCTGCTTTTCTTTTTGCTTCTGCTTCCTTTTTTGCTTCTTCAATATTTTTGCTTTCTTCTACTCGTCTCATTGGTCTTTCTTCTGGGTCACGGTCATGATCTAAAAATATCCATAAAGTGGAATGTAAAAACCTCAAGTTTATGGGTTTCATTAAATTTTAATTAATTATATAATATTCATAAGTCTTTAGACTTTTTTATTACTTTAAATTTTAATTAATTATATAATATTGATGAGTCTTTTCTCATCACAATGAACTAAAAGCAGCTATGACTTTCATTACAAGCTTTTTTCATACTCCTACACTTAAAATACAAAAGAGATCTCCCCTCTTTATTCTCTTGAAGCAAAATAAAATAAAATCAAAAACAAATGAAATAGAATAAACTGAAGTGAAAGTGATTGCCGAACAAGTGAATTATGTTTGCGGCATGTAGGTATGTATTTATGGAAATTGCACTTCAATCTGTTTGAGGCAGGGGCAGACATATTTAGAAGTTATAAGGGTCGGCCGGCAACCATGAATTTTTTTTTTCATTCGTTATATATATAGGGATTCATTCTATTAAGAACCAATAAGTTGTAAAGAACCAAAGAAACCATATTTATAGCCACATGATTTAAAGGGTATAAAAGTAATTTTTATTTAAAGTGGGGGAAGTTACTATTTTACCCTTAAAATTTGTGGCTAGAAATAGTTCCTTTAGTTCTCAAGTTGCAATAGTTCTCATTTGAACATCCCTCTTTCTCTCTCTCTCTCTATATATATATATATATATATATATATATATATATAGGGATTCATTCTGTTAAGAACCAAGAAATTGTAAAGAACTAAAGGAACCATATTTATAACCACAAATTTTGAAGCGTATAAAAGTAATTTCCCTTGAAAATAGGGGAAGTTACCTTTATACCCTTCAAACATGTGGCTAGAAATGGTTCTTTTAGTTCTTAACTTATATTAGTTCTTAATTGAACATCCCCCTATATATATATATATATATATATATATATATATATATATATAGGGAGGTATTCTATTAATAACCATTTTTATGTTAGGAACTTGAGAACTACATAATACACTTGTACATTATGCTTTAAGTTTTGTACATAGAGTGGTTATTTGAAAGGGTAAAATAGTAACTTCTCATACTTTAAAGTTAAATTACTTTCATACCCTTAATATCATATGGTTCAAAATTAGTTCCTTTGGTTCTTTCATATTTAGTGGTTCTCAATAGAATAAGTCCCTATATATATATATATATATATATATATATATATATATAGGGGATGAAATTTTTAATAACCCTTATCTTTTGTTACAACCCATTAACTATCTTCCAATGTTTACTTTAAAAAGGCAAGTGTATAAGATCGTGTCACGTGTCAATTTCCTTTTTTTAATATGAAGGGCACTTAGGACATTTGTCATTTATGTAAAGTTTACCCCTTTTTTTTAAACATTCATAACTTTTTTATACTATATTATATTTTTAAAAAAATTGCACCATTATACTCGTCTTATTTTTCTCTTTAATTTCGTTATAGTCTCGACTAGTTTTTTATTTTTTTGATGTCATGTATTTACATCATTGTAACAAGCTTAAAGATAGCAAATTCATTAGAAATTTTTTCTAACAATGTTAAATTACAGTAATGTAACACAAAATGAAGTAATTTACAATGACATAATTAACGGTGACGTAACACATTATTTACAGTAATGTAATTTTCTCTTTAATTCCCGTTATAATGTTGACTAGTTTTTTTAATTTTTTTCTCATTGTCCATTATTTACATCGATGTAGCGAGCATAAATATAGTACATTATTTTAAATTTTTTTCTAACAATGATAAATTACAGTGATGTAATATAACACATTATTTTATTTTTTTTTCTCTAACAATGATAATTACAATGATAATTACAATGATAAATTACAGTGATGTAATATAACACATTATTTTAATTTTTTTCTCTAACAATGATAATTATAGTGATGTAATTTATCATTGTTCGAAAAAAATTCAAACTAATTTGTCGTATTTAGGCTCGTTACAAATTAGGGATGAGCAAAACGCCAAAAAAAACCGAACCAAAACCAAATTAACCGAAAAAACCGAACCGGAACCAAATTAACCGAAAAAACCGAACCTGAACCGAAATAACAAAAAAAAACCGAAACCGAATTTTACGTCAATGTAAATTACATCACTGTAATTTATCATTGTTAGAAAAAATTTCAAATAAATTTGTTATATTTAAGCTCGTTACAATGATGTATATATAGGGCATCTAAAAAAAGTAAAAAAAGAGGGTTAAAAAAACTAGTCAACATTATAACGAGAATTAAAGAGAAAATTACATCACTGAAAATAATGTGTTACGTCACCGTTAATTATATCATTGTAAATTATTTCATTTTGTGTTACATTATTTAATTTTCTGTTACATTACTGTAATTTACCATTGTTAGAAAAAATTTCTAATTAATTTGCTATTTTTAAGCTCGTTACAATGATGTAAATACATGACATCAAAACAATTAAAAAAAACCTAGTAAAGACTATAACGAAATTAAAGAGAAAAACGAGACGAGTATAATGTTGCAATTTAAAAAAAAATAATATAGTATAAAAAAGTTATGAATGTTTAAAAAAAAAGAGGGTAAACTTTACATAAATGACAAATATCCTAAGTGCCCTTCATATTAAAAAAAGGAAATTGACACGTGACACGATCCTATACACTTACCTTTTTAACGTAACCATTGGATGATAGTTAATGGGTTGTAACAAAAGATAAGGGTTATTAAAAATCCCATCCCCTATATATGTATATGATTTAATCTCACCCAACATCTTAATTCCAACGGTTTTGCTATTTGGACACAACCCTCCGCCAGTCATTTATTTGTAAGATAGTTAAATTTTTATGTGATTTAGTCATTTAAGTATAATTTTAAAAGTTGAAACTTGTTATCATGATTAGAAACTTAGTTGATTTGAGTATAATTTATATATTTAGGTAATATGGAACAATTTTTAAAAAGAAAACTTGGACTATGACCTTTTTTAAATCTCAAATTTGTTGATTTGGATATTATTCCTATGAAACCTTTCGAAAGATAGTTAATTTTATAATTTTATCTTAATCAAGAGATTACGATTTAGCGTACCTATATTACGTATTTGTGATTTGATTTAAGTTTATCATTTTTTGCCCGACCCGATTCGAACCGGTTAAAAAATGAAATATTTAATGACAAACATCGCCCACAAATTATTTTTGACCCTTGTAAGAAAATTTTCTGGATCCGTCACTGTTTGATGTATGTTTGTACGTGGCATGTGATGTATGCATGTATGTTCATGTATATTGTTGTTAACTAGGGGGTTCCCCGCGCGTTGCGCCGGGAATTCAGTCATGATGTCGAATATCAAAATGAATATACGGTCTCGTATATCAAACACATATATAAAACACGTAACAACGGTTTGTAAAGATGTCTGTCACACTAAAAAAAATCGTGTTTGATCGAAAAAATTTAACATTAAGAAACACGAACATATAAAAAATAAAAATAACCTAAAACTCACATCATACAATACTACCCAATTAAAATTATACATTAAAAAATATTGAGTCATACCGTTTTACCGATTTGAGTATTTGATCATGAAGACGGTGGCATTGCCTCTTTCTTTGCAGATAAAAACATATTTTTTAGCGGTTCCACAAAATCACACTATTGGTTGGTTACAAATATTTGCAAAAAGTCAAAAATCTTTTTTTTGGAGTGGTTCTAAGACAAAATTTCCAAATAATATTTTTTTGGAACAGTTTCTCTTGAAATTTAAAAAATAAGACTTTTTTTGTAGCGGTTCCACAAAATCATACTATTGGTTGGTTCCAAGTGTTTGCAACGTCATTCATTATAATTAGTAAGCATAATTACTGTAATTTTCTTTGGGTAGTTTCAATTTTTGATTTAACATAGTAAAAAGCAGGAAAAAAACAAATTAACTTGTATGCCACTTTTTTTACTTTCGAATTACCACTGTGGATCAAGTTTTAAATGTATGTTACTAGGGATATACCCGCGCTTCGCGGCGGTAATCGGGCCAATTGATTCAAAATAAATGTGTTCATTGTAAAAGTGAGCATTGGAAATATGAACACGAATCAATATAAATCGTGTACCTATAATATTAAACATGAAAGAACACAATCAACTTATCAAGTCAATATTTAATAAATGTTAACTTAATTAAATTGAAACTCAAATGTAAAGCCGTAAAGGTAAAATAGGAAAACAAAATGTTAATAAACAATTGTTACATTAACCCAGTTTTAACCATTTGAACATAAATAAAAAACACGTTACAATGTTATATTAGTAGCAGAAATATTAAAAAATAGAATAACAAAGAATTTCAAGAACTAATACAAAAATAAAAACATTAATTATCTAATTAAATACTAAAAGGGAAAAAATGACGCAATCTAATATAAAACTCATTTTTATGAAATAGTTATATAAAAGAAAAGTATGAAATTACTACGACGTGATTATAGAGGTAAACAATAGATAAAAAACAACCATATAACAATACTGATACTTTTGGGTCAACGTCAAGTTAAAAATTAATAAGTTTAATTATATGGGTCAACTTCAAACAACTAAAAGGGTTAAAGTTAAAATATAAAAGATATCTAATCTTCTGAAAGTAATGAGCCAACCGTAAGGTTAATTTTTTGGTCTACAACCTCAAGCTAATGATGTGGGCATGTATATTACTATATCTCACACAAATAAAGTACCATAGGGAAATTATCATTATTATTATTATTTATATATTAAACGTAACTCGTGGACCAATAAACGAATTCCAGTCATTTGTATGTTAAACGTAACACGTGCACCAATAAGCGAATTCTACAATAGACTAAATTGGTTACTCAGAGGAAAAACCATAAAGTGTAGTGGTATTAAGCGTGTCTGTCATATTATAACAAAAATATGTCATGCTTAGTTATAAAATCTAGAATTAATAAACACGAACATAAGACGATGAAATAAAACTGTAAAAACTTAATTATTATTTTATAATTACTATTATTAATTAATTAATTTTGAGCTTACCGTCCTTCGACGGTAACACTATCGTTTTATAATTACAAATAATAATTAATTTTGAGTTTACCATCCTTAAGCAATAACAATATTACAAATATCAAAACGTTAACCAAAAACCGGTCGCAAGGCCTGTCAATACATCGTAAAACAATAAATCGAACCGTCTGCAAAAGTTTTGAGTGTTAGTTAATCAATTATTATTATTATTATTATTTAATTATTATATAACAATTAGTAATTTACATTATATAATAATAGTAATAATTATTAGTTATTATTATTATAGTTTAGTAATTATTATTAATTCGTATTAATATTTCATTATTATTAACTATTATTATTATTATAATTATAGTTTAGTAATTATTACAAATTAGTATTAATATTATATATAGTAATAAAAAGGAAGAAAAAAAGGGAATGTTGAAGTAAAATGAATTACAACTGTAGACATCACTTTTAATTGTATAGGACGATCTCCTAATTGCTAGTCCGAATCAAGGGCTAAAGTCCGAACTCACGATTTGACGGAAGCTGTACGACTGAGCAGCGGATCTCCTGACTCGACTAAAAACGAATGGACGCACTCTGCCCCCAGCAAAGGACTTCGTTGGAGGAATAAAAACCTAAACTCGATCAAAGAACTGAGACCCTTATAGAGCCTTTTTAAGACAAGGAAGTTCACTCAGGCCTCCAGAAGGAAGCAAAAAGAGTCATTACGCCGCATCTAATGCTGAGTAAGGCGACAGAACTTCTTAACCACGGTCTTAGAGAAAGAGCCGAAGCAGGGACTGAAATGTTGATGGCTGGGATTGATGCCCACAATCGGATGCTAGAGAATAAGCCAATAACAATCGAAAGGGCAGGGACTTCTTATTCTTAGACGCCTGCTTGATAAAGGGCTAGTTTGCAAGCTAAGGGCGAGACAGATATTGAATTAATTAACAGATTTCACTTTGACTTTTTCTTACTTCTTTGCACTAGTCTCATGGCAATATCTCTTTAGCATCCCGACATTCCTTATTGCCCTAAAGCTAGTCACCTCAAGTCTTTGTATGGGCAATGTCTCTTGTTGTATAGCTATTTTCTCCGGGTTCTTCCCGAAGGGGCTAACCGTATTAATTGAAAAAAAGGTAGTTGCTACTTCGTTTTATAATATAATAAATCTCATCTGCAGACAGAATATATATGTTGTACATGAAAATTATTTGATGCCATCCGCTTCCTGTCACAAAGGATATGTTTGGGATTTCATTTAAAAATGACTTATTAACTTATTGGTTTTTTGAAAAAGTCAATAAGTCAATAAGTTGTTTGTCAAACTCAAAATGACTTTTGAAAATGACTTTTTTAAAAGGGTATAATAATTTATTTTTAAAAAGATAAAAATTCTAGCTTTTCAAAATGACTTATAACTTATTGACATAAAATTACAAATCTACCCCTCTTTACTTTTTACCTAATAACATTAAAATGATGTCAATAAAAAATGTCGTCAATAAAAAATGTCCTGTTTAGTCATTAAGTCATTAATGCTTTGTAGGCATTGGTTTCCTTAATTTATCATCACAACACAAGTTGTCGCTATAGGTTTGCCTATGGCCATGGCTTGTCGTCATCAGAGTAAAACAAAGGTTTTTTTAGAAAATTTTAACTATAACCGCAGACATAGACGTTTCATGGCCATAAATCAATATTATTAAGAAACTATATTTTTTTAGTAATGTAGGTTGCTATAGGTGTTAGCGTGACAAAAGAGTATTTTTGTTTGCGTCTGAAACTGAAAAACAACTCACTTCCGATTTAGAACACCTATTAAACCTTAATCACGAGATATAAAACTACTTGAATCAACAACCTTTTTTTAATTTTAAGAAGAAAATGAATTCACCTGCTCTAACAAAAGGACCATAGACAGTCTTCAGCTTATCCCAAGCATCTTTTGCAGTGAAATCTTCATTTGGAATTGAGTTGATGAGGTACTTGAGTGTTTGATTAGAGAGAGACCCAAGAATCCAGCCTTTGACGAGTGCATCATATCTTTCCCATAGATCGTGGTTGTACTCAAGAGGTTTATTCTGTTGGATGAAACAAAGCATATCATGACTCTTTAGGAGACACAACATTTGTGTTTTCCACACGTTATATGTGTCTCGATCACTCAGCTTCGTTGTAACATGAGATGGTTTTCCAAGATTAAAGGAACTTGAGCCTTCCATCTTGATTTGTTTCTTTGTTTCCATCCCGATCCTTCACTCTTATATAATGCGAGGATGTGGGGGATAACTTCATCTCCTCAACTGAAGTCATGATAAAGTCCGTATACATATATGTACAACATATATATATATACACGTATATATAAATGTATTTAGACGAGAAAAAAAAGAAACATATTTAGTCATATGATTTAATTTAGAGTAGTAAAAGTAACTGACTTATATTATAATTTTAAAATAAAAAATATTCAACAATAAATGATTATTTTGGTTGTCAATTAAACATCATACTTTGTGTGTGTCAGCATATGTACATATACATGAAAGCAATCAAAGAAAAACTTCCTTTTTTAAAAAAAACCAAAAAAATCTATCCAACCAATCAAAACTTTTTCTTTTTAATTTCTATTTATTTAATTAAAAGGTTAATTGTGTAATTTTGGCACCCCTTTAATTTTGATAATTATTTTTCTTTAATTTCTTTGATTTTCTCCTGACTAATTAGCTATATTCTTGTCTGTTCAAAATCATTATTTTTCGATTATCAACAAGCCATATTCATATACAAATTTTTCTGATTCTTTAGTTCATCAGGCAAAAAATAAAATACGAACTTAGAAATTATTAATTGCAATTGAAGAACATCCATTACGATGAAGAACATCAACAAGAAAGACATTAATTGCGGATAAAAACACAATTGAGAAGATCATTACATATAGATGAAATCAACAGAGAAGGACACTACAACGTCAAGAAGAAGACTAAGCCACGAATAACATCAAACATGCATGTGCGTGTGTGTGTATATATATGTGTGTGTGTGTGTGTAAGAAAAGGTCAAATGTGTATATACATATGGGGGGAGGATCCACTAAGAAGATGATTTATCCTAAGAAGGATAAGAACTAATCTTAACCCTTGATTAATTACATCAAGGGTCTTAATTAATTATGTACTAAACACCATAAGAAAACTACTAATTATTAATCAAAAGGGTAGAATAGACAATTTACACATATTAACCGTCTCTTTTTCTCTGAAAAACAAGTCCGTGATCGATCAAAAACAACCGGCGAAAACCTAAATCCTCTGAATCCTCCTCTCTTCAATGGCGATAACCTAAATCCTCTCATTCCTCCGTCAATTTCGTAAAATTCATCCTCAAAATGGATAAAAAGCAAGCAAAAGAATCCACTTGTAAACACGAATTTGATTTTTTTTTTTAAATTTTCAATTCAAATCTCTGAAATTCCGATTAGTTTTTCATCAATCGTACATGTTTTTATGTTTACAGGAAAATTACGAGATCTTCGATCAAAGAAAAACAAAGAATCAATTCCAAAATCGCACAAAACAACTACAAACAGTACGAATTTCTCCGATTAACACTAAAATGTTTTAGATATTTTATTTATTTTAGTATAACAGTAATACGTTTGTACTCTAATGCTTAAAATCGCCTATTCTACAATTTTTGTTACCGATTATTAATTTAAATTAGATTTTGGTGTATAACATAACAGAAATAATTATTGTATGATGATTAATAGTTGCAAAGTGTTACGTTTATGTTAGTCTTTAGTCTGTGATTGTACTGCATCTGTCGTTTTGGCGATGTAACCTTTGATTTGGTGATGTTTGTAATTGTAAGTTGTGTGTCGTGTTCATGTGTTGCATTGCTAAAGACCTTAGTAGGTTAGCCCCTTCACATGCCTTATTTTTGTGCTGCATTGATTTGACAAAGGTTGTTTGATGATTAATAGTTGCAAAATGTTAAGTTTATGTTGGTCTTTAAGCTGTGATTGTACTGCATCAAACGTGTTGGCGATATAACCTTTGATTTGGTGATGTTTGTAATTGTAAGTTGCGTGTCGTGTTCATGTGCTGCATTGCTTAAGAACTTTGTAGGTTAGCCCATTCACAGGCCTTATTTGTGTGCTGCATTGATTGGACATAGGTTGTGTGATGATTAATAGTTGCAAACTGTTAAGTTTATGTTGGTCTTTAGGCTGTGACTGTAATACATCTCACGTGTTGGCAATATAACCTTTGATTTGGCGATGTTTGTAATTGTAAGTTGTGTGTCATGTTCATGTGCTGCATTGCTTAGGACCTTAGTATGTTTGCCCCTTCAAAGCCCTTATTTGTGTGCTGCATTTATTTGACGTAGGTTGTATGTTGATTAATAGTTGCAAAATTGTAAGTTTATTTGACGTAGGTTGTATGTGGATTAATAGTTGCAATACTGAGTCGACTCTACTATCTTCAATTTACAAAAGTATTGAAGATGTAGACATATTGGTTGTGCCAATTTTGCAAGATTCACATTACTATCTTATTTGTTTCAATTTCAAAAACGAAACAATTGATGTCATAGACAGCATGAAAGGGAAAATGAAACCGAACCAAAAATATCGCGTCACAAGAATGGTAATATTCTTGTAAAATTTTTATATTATATTAAATGCAAAATATTTTTATAGTTAGCAAAGTGACAAATTAATATTGATTTTTTTTATTGCAGACACAAGTTCTGTTACTCTTCTTGGAAAACCATTTGACAAGTTTACATAATAAAGTTGATGGAGTTCTGACAAGTAGACTTGCCTTGGCAAACATATAAGAATTTTGTTGATTGTGGTGTCTTTGGAATGACACATATGAAGACCTATAAAGGACAACCTATAAATGAATGGGCAAATGATTGTGGCTTAAAAGAAGAGGTTGAGCAGTCTGTTTAAGGTCAATTAAATGATCTGAGGATAAAATATTTATCAAAGTTGTTGTTATCAGATATAAATTTGCTGCGTGATAAAGTGATGTCACAACTGGAGGACTTTGAAAAGATTGACATATCTGAAAGGGAAGAATTGAAGAAAAGTGTTGAAAAAAGAATTATCAAAAGAATAAAGAAATATTGCTGAACATCCACTAGTAGTTTTGTTATAAAACAATAGTAGTTTTATTATTGTTGGCAAATGTGTACTTGTCTATACATTGGATATTGTTGAATATATATTTGTGGATTCTGTTCAAATGATCATTTCCAATATTTTGATTCAAATTGGTGAATATTATTGTTTTGTATACAAAATGCAGAACATATATGTATAGTACGTATATGTTACAAATATATTTGTAATTAAGTACACACAATCAAGTATATTTCATGTACTGTATTTTGATCTATGTAAAAATGCAGTACATTTACAATTAGGTATATCAATCCTTGTATTCATTATTAGATAATCCAGTACATATTCTTCATAACAAAGTCATTAAATTCACTACTAATTTCATGTATTTTCTTTTATAAAACACACTGTATTTGTTTATTAACTATCTATTTGAGTTGATAATAAAATGCAGTATTGCATTTTATATCAGGTACATGTGTGATTACAGTACACATAAATCCAATACAGTACACATAAGAAGTTATCTACTGTTTTGTAAAACTTTATCATTCAATATTGTAAAATGCATAAGATAATCCAGTACATGATTGAATCATACTCTATGCATACCATAATCCAGTACATGATTGAATCATATTCTATGCATACCATAATCCAGTACATATTTAAATCAATGACGTATAAGTAATTGAAAAATTCATCATTTCAAAATATATCAAAAATTTTTAATACAACCATATTCTAAAAATAAGGAAAACAAAATAAAAGACATAATCATAAAATTTGAGAAGTCTCCAAATGTTCTTTTGTAGTATTTTGGTTGACATCAGCAACATCTCTTGTTGTTGGACAACTACGTTTGTTGTGGCCTCTCCTTTTACAAATAATACATGCAAGGCCTTTTTTCTCTTTTTGAACAGATGCTAACTCACGGTAAGATTTAAGACGTTTTTGAGAACTGCTACCTTTAGTTCTAATCCCAATGGGTCTTTTAATAGTAGCAAAAGAAGGCGGATCTCGATGAACAATATTTGAAAATCTATCATTTTTACTCAAAGATTTCTTCTCAACAAAAGAAGAATCAACCTTTGAAATCATATTTTTTAATTGATCCCTGTTTTATAAATAACAAAAGTCAAGAAAAAATATTTGTACGATAGAATGTATAAATAATATACATTTTTAATTCAATACATACCTATACCGTGATAATTCATCAATGTCAGTCATAAGTCGATTGACAATGTACTCATTTGAAAAAAGGATGTCACGAACAATTCTACCAACATCCTCAACATTTTTACCACCAACATTGCGACCAAACATAGAATGGGTAGACTTGTTGATAACATCTTTTTTCCATCTTTTCAAAACATATTTCTCAGGAAATTCTTTTATTCCACACATACGTAAAATGTAAAAGATATGCCTACACAACAAGTCGTACTGCTCATACCTTTTGCAACTACACTTGATTTCTATATATGTTTTTCTAAAAAAAACCTAAAATAAAAGAACATTAAGATGCAATTAATACAACACATAAATAAAAGTAGAACAAAAAAATATAAACAGTACAAATATGATTTAAAACAAACAATACATGTATTGTATTATTAACTTATATAACTAAAAGCAATACATATTTAAAAATACAGTACAAAACGCACAATTATAAGCATATGAAAACAGTAAATTCCAAAAGGGGATATGTGAAAAGAGTGCATGTATTGTATTTTTAACATTTAATGTATTTTTATAACACAAATAATACATGTATTGTATTTTTAAGCATAATTACACAATATATAAAATTTAGTATTTTATTTTTATAACACAAACAAAAACATATTTAAAATCAAAACAATATACCTCAAATGGATCACTAAAAATGGGACCTGTCTCCATAATGAGATACTTGGTAAAGTCATTAGCAGCACCATAAGACATGCACACACATTCGTTAGCAGCAGCATGAATTTCAGTTTGAACATCCTTAAAATAGATCTTGTATAAATCTTAACTCTTTGTTGTTCAAGCTCATAATTAGTACACATTTATGGTGTGGTGTACCTAGTGTCATTGTCATTTTTTCTATGTGTAAATCTTTGAGATTCCATTGCAGTTTCAAAGTGAGTAAGAAACTCAACCAAAGTCAGCTTTGTGTTGGTTAATTTCCAAAAAAATGATTCTCACTCTCTGACCTAGATGTTGTACGCATAAGTCCGAAATATGCTCATGACGATAATATGCTGGTATCCAATTAAATCTTAATTCAAACATATCAGAAATCCAATTGTTATGCTTTAAGTTGTATTCTGTCATTATTTCACTCCATTTTCTCTCAAAAAAATCAGGTTCAATCGCATTTGTCAAGACAATGTCACATAACTTTTTCTTAAAATCAGGATCATGTGATAATTTAATACCAACCTATTAAAATAAAAAACAAATTAGTACAACATCTAAACTAGTACATTTAAATTATATAAAACAAAATTAGGTGATTATATAATAACCTTATCATCAATCTTCTTCATGATATGCCACATACATAATCGGTGTCTACTATTTGGAAAAACATCCTTAATTGCAACTGTCATGGCATTGTCTTGATCGGTAACGACAACTTTAGGTTCAGTACCAAAACATTTCATAAATGATTGAAGTGACAACCTATATGAATCTGCAGTCTCAGAAGCTAACAATGCTGCAGCAAATGTGACATTTCGATGATGATTATCAATCCCAGTAAAAGGCACAAAAACCATTTCATACCTGAAACGTTAAAACATATGCAGCACATTAATCAAATGCAGTACATTAATCAAATGCAGCACATGAAATGAAATGTATAATGCAACACATGAAATGACAAGTATAATACAATACAATCAAATGCAACCCATGAGATGGCATGTATAATACATAACAATCAAATACAACCATGAAATGTATGCATAATGCAGCACAATCCCAAACATATGCATTTACAGAACTTGCAAATCATCTGAATAATCAAATGATTCAGCACATGAATAGAATGAACAATACGAACCGATCACAACCATTAGGAATGCAGTACAACCAATGGAACATATGCATAATGCATCACAATGCAAAACAATAAAAATGCAGTACAAAAGGATTGATAATGAATGAATGGGTTCGGTAAGGGCTTACAAAACACGACAAACATATACAATTCATAGTGCAACACATTAATATAATTAATAATGCATCACAATCACAAACATTAGAAATGTAGTACAAAAAAGGTTGATAATGAATGATTCAGCACATGAATGGAATGCATAATACAAACCAATCACAACAATTTGAAATGAAGTACAACTGATTAAATGTATGCATAATGTAGCACAATCCCAAACAATAGAAATGCAGTACAAAAGGATTGATAATGAATGAATGGTTTCACTAAGGGCTTACAAAACACATCAAACATTTGCAATTCACAATGCAGCACATGAATTGAATACATAATGCAACACAATCACAAACATTAGAAATGCATACCTATTAGTGCGATATGTAGCATCAAAGGACATAACATCACCAAATGTATGATAATTTAACTTCATATATTCATTAGCCCAAAATAAACCAGCAAGAGTTTCATTTTCTCCGATGAAATAATCACAATAAAAATCAGGTGAAAACTCTTTTTTACTCAATAAATGCTTGATAGCTATGTCACAATCACATTCTCCAATGAATGTGTTCAAATCCCTTCTAAAGTTCTTACAATCCACAGCTGTTAAACCAACATCCTCAAATCCACCATACCTAACCCTCATAATGTTAAAAGCTTTTACTGGACCAATATTCATCATAGACAAATCAGAAATCAACTGTTCTTGAACAACAAACAACTTTCTAGATGCATGAAGAAGATGGTAATCCTCCTTATCAACAAAATCATGATTGTGCCTCTCTTCAAATGCATAAATTCGATACTGCTTTGCTTCATTAACATTAACTTTATTAGTGCCTTGCATCCAGTACGTTTGGAAGCTCTATTCCTTCTATCATGACACTTCTTTGCAGCACCATCATCATCATTAAGAGTGTCAATTTTTTGACTAGCTTTCCTACCCTCTTTTGAACAAACGAAGTACTTTTTCGTTACAATACCATGAATGGAGTTTTGAGTGGTTTTTCTAACGGTAAAACCAGCTAACTTAGCATACTTTTGATAGAAGATAAATGCTTTATCAAGTGTATTAAAAACCATACCCACCCTAGGTTTAGATGGACTTCAAGCATTTGGTGTATAAAAGATACCACTAAATGTTGGAGTTGATTTTTCACCTAATCAAAAAAAATGATATATACATTAATACAGTACAAAATATACTAATATATTAAACTAACAATCCAGCACAATTGAAAATAATGAATCAAAAATCAATACCTTATTACAGATTTCCATTCATCTTGTCACCACTCAATTCAATAATCCAATAAAGCTCTAATTCTTCTTCAAACAAGCCCAATTAATCTTCAAAACATGCAATTGTATGAAATCAGTTCTAAATTAACAAAAAAAAGCTAAAATTACCGAAAATCATAAACTACAAAACATATGTACCAAATACGTATCGAAACAATTGTTGAAACCCTAAAGACGATTCAAAAATGTCTGAATACAATCAATTTATAATTTAAATCATGAACAACGAGATTTGTATAAAATTGAATAAAAATGACGCAAGAACAGAAAAATTGAACGATTACAAGAACCAAAAAATTGAAGAATTAGAAGAATGTAGAATCCTTTCAATCAATCAGAAGCTTCAAATCTTGGAATACGATCTTCTAAATCAATCGAGCGTGAACAATTTCATGGTCGATCAATCGATCAGAAGCTTCAAATCTTGGAATACGATCTTCTAAATCAATCGAGCGTGAAAAATTTCATGGTCGATCGTATAAAACGCAAGAACAGAACAATGTACAGTACGACAGATGTTTCCACTATAATTGTGAAGTTACCATATTACCCCTCCTTCTATTTCATTTAAATTGCCACATGTTTAATTCTGATTGGTTCTCACATTCTCACCCAAAAAACCCTTCTTATTTGAACGTTTGCCTATATATATGTGTGTTCATATATTTATATATGTATATATGTATGTATATCTATGTGTATGTCTACACACATATACATACATATAGATATGTATATGCATATACACGTAGGAGATGGATTCAATACAAAGTTTTTTATCGTGAGAAGGATATGAAGGATTATCGGCTCTTGATCAAATTAATCAATGGTTAAGATCTAGTGTCCCCACTTTTCTTTTAAAACTTACGTGAATTAAAGCTGAAACGGCAAAAAAGGAGTAGCCTACATTTATTGACTTTTTTGAGGTTAAATCAAGTTTCACCTTTTTTTAAAATCAAATAACTTTTAAACGCTTAATCATTTTTTGAAAAAACTTACACCATAAAATAGAGAATTTTATTATCTTTACTTTGAGTATAATATTGTCATGGTTTTGTAATAATTTTTTACTTGGTCCGTGATTATTGGTCTGTGATTATGTAGGTGTCCCTTGATTATGTGTGTTAAATGAAGGTCCATGATTTTATATAACACATTGGTCCGTGATTTTAAATAATGTATTGGTCCGTGATTATCTAGTTGGGTCCTTGATTATACGTGTTAAATGACGGTCCGTGATTTTATATAACGCATTGGTCCGTCATTATTGAGTTCGTCCTTGATTATGCCTGTTAAACGATGTTCCGTGATTTGATATAACGCAGTCCGTGATTTTACATGGACCATTATACCCCTTACCCAGATTACACATGACGCATTGTGGTGGCTTCCTACTCTTCTCATGTTAATTTACTTTGTACAATAACCGCCCCTATACACATATATGTGTATATAAATGTATATGTATATATATGTATATGTGTATCTGTTGGAGACAAAGATGGCAACATAAACAACAATTTTATTCAATGATTTCTTTGTGAAATCAGTAGTAGTCATCGACATATGTTTAAAGTACATATATAAAAACAACCATATGATAGTTATATAACTGTCAAATAACTAACTGTTATTAACTAACTATATTCTTAATTAATATAAATAATTTCAATAATATCTAGCTTATATATTTTAATAGCTACAGTGCATGAACTCCTAATCTTGCCTTCAAGTGATTGAACGTTCCCACATGTAAAGCCTTGGTAAGTATATCTGCAATTTGATCCTTTGACGAACAGAAATCAACATCACCACCATTATTAACCAACTTTCCGATGAAGTGAAATTTGACATTGCTATGTTTACCTTTTCCGTGAAACACAGGATTTCTAACCAGAGTAATTGCGGATTTATTATCAAAATAAATCTTTGTAGCAGTCTTCTATGCCAAATCCAGTTCTCTTAAGGCATCCCTGAGCCACAAAGCTTGGTGTGACAACTAGTACCTGACTGGCCGGCAAGTCCGTACGGTGCGTGTACTATCAATAGTAACTGTGTGTAATTCTTTGTGTGTAAACATTACTTGTATTAACAGAATTCTAAATACAAGAAACAGTTGTACGTATTTTCATGTAAACTTAAATAATGTGAGTACAACATACATTTGAAACATTAGTTGTGTGTATTTAAGTGAAAACCTAAGTACAATTAACACAACAGATCATGAGAAACAACAGTGTTTATGTGAATAACAGAAACAAATCGGTTGCGATCTGATATCCATAGATGACAGGAATCAGATGGCCGACAAATCAGTGTGAAAACAATGTGATAACAGGATGTTTAGTTGAGTCCGACAGTGAGGAAGCACAATTCAAACAATATTGCAGTGTCGTTTTAGAATAATGAACTGACAGTGTGTTTGCATGGGTGACGATTCACACAAACATATCTGTGAGTTTAACGTTCTGAAATGATGACTGAAAAGTAGAAAACAAGAGTCAGAAAGCCAAACCATCGACGTGTTCGTTTGAATGACGATTCGAACGAATACGCGCGATGGTGACGCGATCTGACGAAACGAAAACGAAACACGACACGAACAAAATTAAATTAATAAAATAAAATAAATAACATTTTACAATTTTGAAACTCATCAAAATAATCAAATTAATTTCTTTTTATTTATTACAAATTAGTTACGCGTAAAGTTCCTGATACGCGAGGAAATCGCGAAACGATCAACCGAAACGAACCCGAATACCCGCGTGGTATTTAAAGCCTAAATGAACGTCATTTTCTCATTTCACCACTTTCCACTCTCTTTCTACACCAAATTTCCGGCCATACTTCCTCTCACTAGAAAACCAAGCTTCAAATCTCATTATCTCACTCGTTTCTCAACGAAAATCGATGATTCTTGAACCCACGCGAAGCTCTTGATGTCCTCTACCTAAAAGTACAAGGGATCTGAAGAGTTCACCGGCCGAAATCAAAGTATGAACAAGAGAAAACCACGGAAATAGGGTTTTCTAAAACCCTTAGTCGATACACACCACCAACCGATTTATCACCCCATTTTCTTTAACCACATGACCGTGAAAACACCTAGGTTGCATAACCATAGTCATGGGAACGGTTTGTGGTTGATGAGCTGACTGGAGATGATGATGGGGACTCAGGTTCGTGGGGTTCTGCATGGTGACGAACCTGGATAAAATGTAGCCGAACCCACCTGGTGCCACCGAACCCCTGCGAAGGTGCCGAACCCCTGGGTGCTTACGAACCCAGCCGAACCTCCTCATCAACGAACCCTCATGCTGTTCAATGAACCCTCCGGTCTCACGAACCCTACAACCCTCAAACGAACCTGTTACTACTCCCGAACCCTAGCGCGGACCACGAACAAAGCAGCTAGCATGCAGCGAACCATTGGATTCACGAACCTTTGAGTTGGATGCGAACCCTCCTCAGGCTGGTCTTAGCCGAACCCTTGATCTGGAAACCACGAACCTGCCCGAGCCTATTACTCACGCCCGAACCCTTTGAGGTTTCACGAACCATTACCGAACCCACCATTGCTTGGATGCCATGAACCTTGTTTGATCATGAACGAACCCTATTCACCTAACTGAGCCGAACCTTCGACCATGGCAGCCTATAGGTTCGCTGCCATGGTGTGGATGCCATGTCTCTCTCGGTTGAAAACATTAAGCAGTCCAACATCATCCTCGATCAGAGGTTATGCCATTGCGGCCCAAATGACCCTCCGCCCAATAGTGACCCAAGCATTTGGCCCACAACATTTATTAAGTCCACACAGCTCCATAGGCCACGTGATTTCAGGCTCAAGTAAAACACATTCGGTCCAAGGCCCACTTGGATTAGCCGGCCTATGGATTCTAACCGGCCCAAACTCAATGAACATCAAGCCCACGACATATTTGGCCTAGAACCTTTGTATCGGCCCATGTGTTCAATGGGCGCATATGTTTAAGTGGCCCATGTGGGTTACGGCCCAAACAACATCATCAACTTGGCCCAAGTATAAACAAAATCCCACAAAGCCCAAGCACCCTTACGGCCCAAGACTCAAATGTATTCGGCCCAATTGATTTGGATCATGAGGTAACGATGTAATCTAATACAATAAGACTATAACTATGGGATAACTATAAGAATCAAGTGTGAACAATTTCATAGGACAAACCTCAAAATATAAACCTAAGTCATATCAATGACTTGGATTTAGCATAACGAACAATTTTGATCACATAATAGCCTTAAGCTAATGAAAGCAAATGTTAGATAACACGAACAACAAACAAGGGCCGAATCATTATCGAGAGTCACATGTGTTAGCCAACTTTAGGGCTAACACATACACGTGCACAAAACCTTACAATTTATACTTATAAGTACAAACGATGTGAAATCAATACAGGATCGTGAAAACTACTACAAATACAATCAAGGAGAACGTGCATTCTTCTTTTTAAGCTAAGTCAACCACTACAACAGCAAGGTGAGTTCATATGCCCCTTTTATTTAATCTTTACTGATTTTAAAATCTCGGGGCTGAGAAACATGTTTACTTTTATTTATTTAAAAGTTTTGCTTAACATGTTACTTATACTTTGATTTAGATAATATTAAACTGTTTATTATCGCTTATCATTGTATGCATGCTTGTATGATCATGAGATAACAGGGAAACGAATATGATAATATAATTTCATAATCATCAACACCTTTGAATAACATAGTTGTAGGATTTTATCTTACAACACTTAGTTATTCCTACATGAGCAAACACTGAGACAATTCATACACAAACAAACAATGAGAACTACTACATTGGAACATGATGACACTACACAACACATGAATGATTAGAAGATAAAACATCTTCTTAATATCATTCCATGCTTAATTGACTAAGTGTGATAAGTCAAGTACTTATAACACTTAGTTACAACTTAAAAACATACTATGCGATAGTATGAACGCATTGGATACACACCGCCTACGTCACTTAAGGGTAATAAGACTTGTTCTTACTACGGCTTAAGGACTACATGGTGAGCATATGGATTTCATTGAATGATAATCATGATAACGTAACTTCATGATAACAACATCATTCATACATGATTAACATAACGTAATAAGACAAGTTCTTATTCAACTTTGTTAATCACATGGAGAACATTCCCACATGGAGAACAGAGACAACATAGATGTACATCATCCATCGTTACCTGTGGACTAGTATACTGAGGAATTTATTTTCTATCATGTCATATTACTAGTAACAGTTTCGATGAAGGCAATGGGAACACACGGTGATAGAGGTAAATCGGATGCATTGTAATCTGATTACGTGAGGATTGCAATGGATTCCTATTAGGCTCTATGCACTGCAAGAGGAGAACAAATGACAAACAGTTAACTAATACTTTTAATAATTAAAAGTGAAACAACAGTTAACCCACAGACAATAGAATAATACAAGGAACAGATTTAAATAAATCTAATATCCTTATTACCTACAATGGTTATCAATACTTTGGTTTGATAACTACAATGCTATCATTATATTATTCTATTCATGATATCATAGGGGATCAACAATGAGACAAACAATTGGAATGGGAATGGAAATCAATAGTTGTATTGCAAGTAGTGTGGAGTTCTAGTAGTGATGTGGTGGGATGTTGGCTCGGGCTTAGTTCCCTTACATATGCCCTATATATAAGCATCACTACTAGGATAATATAGTACTTGTGATTATAACTATTGAAGAGCCATTGGGAGAACAGGTGAAACAATATCATACAAGTATCAGTTTTAACATTGTGAATGTGCATGTGAATGAATCAAGGTTTTCAATTAACTTACTTATGAACTCACCAACCTAGTGTTGACTTTGTTTAAATACATGTTTTCTCAGGTGATGAACATGTGTAGCTACTTATATGCACGGACTAGCTAGTGTACTTTTAGAAGACCTAGCTACTTTTGATGTTGCATACTGTTGATGACTAAACAATGAATCATCTTTTGTATATCTTGTACAGATACAAGATATAGATACATTGATTCTTTTTGGTAGATTTACTTGATTAAATTATGAACGAGACATTGTAATTTAATCTTGTAATTCTATATCATTGATGTGTTAGCATTTCTCATTTATTTATCATGTGCTATGTAAACAATCTGATCATTCGATTATCACTCACGATATCGCGCCCCGGGAACCTTCCACCCGACGGGAAAACCCGATCCGTTCCCGCCAGCCCGGGGTGTGACACTTGGCAACTTGTCGTAGAAAGAGATATATACTCTCCTTCTGCAGATGATAATGCCACGACTTTTTGTTTTTTAGATTGCGAAGAAACAGCACCCGTACCTAGACTAAAAACAAACCCGGTTGTACTTTTGTTACCATCCACATTTCCTGCAAAGTCACGGTCACCAAATCCAATAAGATCAACCTTATCATTTTGGTATATAGGATGCCATTGTTTAAGGTGCCTTTTATGTATCCGAGGACTCTTTTTCCAGCTTCCCAATGGCTTCTCTTAGGCTGCTCCATGAAATGACTCAGCATGCTTACAGAAAATGTTATATCAGGCCTCGTTCCTGTCAAATACATCAAACTACCCCCCAAGCATCTATATAAATTTGCGCCAACATCTTCTTCAATAGTTCCTTTTCAGAGTTTAAGGCCAAATTCCATTGGGTTAGTTGAGATAGAACAATCATTCACATTAAATCTACTTATCAGATTCTTTGCATATCTTTGTTGTGTTGAAGAAATCATGTTTCTTTCTTGCTTAACTTCTATTCCAGAAAATAGCGAAGCAACCCCAATTCAGTAATTTCAAATTCCATTTTCATGGAACCTTCAAATTCTTCAATAAAAATATATGGAGTGATAGTAATCACCAAATCATCCACAAATAAACATACAATAAGAAGTTGTTTCTGCATTCTTTTTATAAACAAGGCATGTTGAAATGTGCATTTATGAAAACCATTCTTTTGAAAATATTCTTCAATTCTACTGAACCTGGCCCTTGGTGCCTGCTTTAAACCATATAAAGTTTTTCTTTTCTTTTTTTTTTTTTAAGAAAACGTACTTTCTTTTCTTATTCTTTCTTGACATAACCTTCTGGTTGTTCAATATAAACCTTTTTTCCTTTAAGTAGCCATTCAAGAAGGCCAATTTTACATTCATTTGATGTACATACCATCCGTTTTGTGCAGCTAGCGCCAAGACCAATCTAGCAGTCTCCAGTCTGACCATAGGGGCAAACACCTCTTGATAATCAATGCATAATTTTGCTTGTATCCTTTCACAACAAGCCTAGCCTTGTATTTGTCAATTTCCCCATTCTGATTTAGTTTTGTTTTGTAAATCCATTTAACTCCGATAGGTTTTTGATTCTTGGGTAAATCTACTAGAACCCAAGTTTCATTTTTTAAGATTGAACTTATCTCTACATCCATAACATCTTTCCATTTCTTATCTTTACGAACTTTTGAGTATGATATTGGAACAGAGTCTGCAAAATAAGGAAAATTTTCACAAGGATCTATTCTTCTTGTATGAGCATAAAGATCAAATATACTTTTGGTTTTACGAGTTGCTTTGTTTGAGTCATCATATAAAGAATCAGAAGAACTCGAATCCATAGACCTTGATTGATTTGAATTTATAGGATTTGTTTGATGACTCTCAGAGTGGTTTATATTTGTATCTATTGAGATTTTTTCTGACCAGTGTGTAAATCTTTTCCGACTTCATCATTAATTTCAGCCGTATCCTTATCATTATACCTACTTTTTGTTTCATTAGACATCATATCCCTAGTCAGAGTAACCTTGTGAGTAGTGGGATTAAATAATTTATGATCTTTGTTAACTTCATTGTAACTTACAAATATGTTCTTCATTGATTTATTATCCAGTTTTCCTGTTCTTTGATCAGGAATGTGAGCATATGCAATGCACCCATAGATTCTAAAATGTGATACTCCTACTTAAAAACCAGACCAAGCCTCTTATGGAGTGACATTTGAAAGACTCTTTGTGAATGTCCTGTTTAAAATATATGTGGCACAAGCAACTGCTTCACCCCATACATATTACCACTGATTGTGGGAGTACTCATAGGGCCAATTATATCACCATGAACCAATTCAAGTGATTTAGTTGCTCTCCAGCATTTGCCTTGTGAAAAAGATCTTCTTGAATGTTTCCTAAGAGCATATCCTTCACAATTCTCATTTTTTTTCTTAAGTGGAGGCAAACCTCTTACCATAGCCTTCTTAATCATAAGTTACAAGGTATCATAGTTAACATGTCCATATCTTTAATTCAATGTGATAATTGGGGTTTGGTTTTGGCTTTAAAGGGCTTAAATATGTGTTCATATAAGATTTTATATGATGATTCACCCTAATAGTAGCTACCTTGTGTTATGTTTTGTTTGCAGGTTAAAAGGAGCAATACCGATGTTTCAGAAGGAAACCAAGCAACATGAACGAAGAACAAGCACAACGGAAGGCGAAAAGTGTTTTGAGGAGGCCTGGCCATAGCTTACAACCCAATGGTCGTAGCTTACGATCCAGGTTTTTTTCCCTGTAGCTAGCATCGTAAAGCCGAGAATTTTGTGCGAAAAATGAACTTTGAACCTAGGACATTGCTTACGCTGTCCTGGCAGTACCTTATGTATAGGCCCAGATAAACTCACCAGATTTTGCTTTTTTGGGGTATTTAAGCTCCCGGTTAATCCTAGTCGCAGTTTATCACTTGGAGACGATTTTTTGGACGACCCTAGAGATTTTTGGAGCATTTCAAGCCCCTACATTGTCAATCCAAACATAGAATTGAAGATCAAATGATGAAATTCGTCAAGACTTTGGAAGATTCAACCTTCGTAATATCCGACTAAGATTTTCTTGATCATCTCTGGGTGGATAGTTAAGTTTGATTGCTAAGTTTTCTTTGGATTTGTAAAACATTGGTATTGGATTTGATTTCATGGATTTGCATGTTCAATAATGCTTGACAATGAAACGATAAACAATTTCCGGTTTATTTTGCAACTTTGAATTCAGTGTCATTACTTTGCTCTCATTCATTGTTTGATGAATTGGAAATTGATGTTATTGGGTTTTAAAGTACTTTTTAAATATTACATTTTGTGAAACAAGTAATTAACCGAGTCAACAACATCGGTCTATTTATCGGTTGTCAACTTTATCGGTTGTCAACAAAGTCATTGACTTCTTTCCAAATCATAATTTTTTATTAATCTAAGCATAAATCAAGTCTATGTGATTTCCAATTAAAAAGTTATTGTAACCTAGTTAATTTACTAACCTGAAACCTGGAAATATCACATTTTTCATACATTGTTAGAACTCTTTAATTTGCATAAGTTTGTTTTACATAAAATCTAAAATCCAACATTTCAAGTTTACTTGTAATTGCATTTTGTTATGTTTCTTGAGTTGTTTTCAAAAGAATTTTACACTTGACTCTTCGAGGATCGATACCCGACTTCCCAAGCCAATTGGGTAGTAGGACATGAGGGTGTAACTCTTAGTTTTGATTGGTACATTGACATCGATCAAATTATGTCGCCGTTGTCAGGGAGTAGTGCGCAAATTTCTTTTGTTTTTAATTGTGTTTTGCTTTATTGTTTGGAATTACACGGGTTGTGTTAGTTTCATGGTGATTCAAGGGTTGCGTGTATACTAGATTTTCAGGAAGTTCTTCACCGTTGAACTTTGATCCAGAAATTGAATGCACGGCTCGAAAGAATCGAGTAGTTCACCGAGTAGAACTTGCATCTCCAAGCTCTCAAAAACCTTCATCAATGGAATACCCGAACAATAACCTACCACCTGAGCCACCGAGATTTGAGGATTTTGGCAATCCACAAGGAAAACAAAACCCAAATCCACCACCACCACCACCACCACCACCACCACCTGTTCAACCAATTCTTCAATCACAAAATTAATTCCACCTTGTACCTCATCCTAACCATCCTTTTAATGATGACACAAATACCTACACCAATGAGGAAAGAAATACATTTGAGAGAGGTAGTCATCATCGAACAGTAGGAAGTGATGCAAACAGAGTCAACAATTAGGATGATGGATGGAATGAGGATGGCTATGATCTACATAATATGAATGCTATTTATAGGAATCAGTATGGAAATCCACCACCATCTCAACCACCTATGAATAACCTGTTTCCAATGAACCCATACCCACTTAATCAAGGTGGATATGGCTTCCATCAACCACCACAATATGCATATCAATAACCATAGGGATTCAACTGGGCACTTAGGCCTCAGAATTAAAATTAAGGGCTTGGAGTTTCTACACCACCTCCTCCTCCAAACATGGGAGTGCTAGAGAATTATAATCATGGCATGGTACATGCACAAGGTGCAACTGTCCACTTCAGAACTGCTTTGACTTCCAATTCTTCACCCATAGTCATACCAGTCAGACATGGTAGATCGTTTGAGGAAAGACTAGCTGTGTTATCATCATTGCCTACATTCTATGGAAGAGCTATTGAAGAACCTTACCAGCATTTACAAGGCTCCAAACAGTTATGTCAAGTTATAGGACGGCAAGGGTTAATACCAAGATGAAGTTAAACTCATCTTGATTCCTTTCAATCTGAATTATAGGGCTAAGTATTGGTTTTCTACCTTACTAGAAACTAATATTTACACTTGGGCTGAAATGTAACAACAATTTCTGGGTGAGTTTGACACTATGAAGAAGACAACCAAAGCCCAGGCAGCCATTAGAAACTTTAAGCAAAAGGGAGGCAATTTATTTCTTGAAGCCTTCACTCGTTTCAAAGATATGTTGAGGAAATGTCTACACCATGGTATTAACATGTGGGAACTATTGGCTGCTTTTTAAAATGGAATGTCATCTAAAGACATTCAGGATATCAATTACCAAAGCAATGGTGCATTCTTATACAACCATGTGTAGGTAGACTGGGATACACTTGAGCGTATGAGCAACACATCAATGAGGTTAGAGAAATCTAACAAGAGATCAAAACATGAGACTGTAAATGGTGCATCTACACAGTTAAGTGAGGAACAATTGGAGGTGATGGCACAAAAGATGGCAAGGTTAGCCGGGTTATGGAAGGTTACTAATCAAACAGAGAAGGCGTTTAGTGTATGTGGTGGATGTGGAGAACTTGGACAAAAGCCTAGTCAGTTTCAGTGCAGTATGGTACAACAAAGGAGGTAAATCTAGTCTATGGAGACATGAATTCAAAAACTTATCATCCGGGGTTGTGCAACCATCCTAATTTCTGGTATGGTAACACTGCAAATCAGATGAACCCGAACTTTCAAGCTCCCAACAATCAAGGTAACCAACAACCATTCTACTACCAACAAGGATATAATCGAGAAGGTTACCAGAGGCAATATCAAGGGAATCAAAATCAAGGGTTTCAAAACAACTATAGGTAGCAACCTCCACAGTCAGGAAATCAACAAGGTGGATCAACATCAAATTTTGAAGCTTTAAGGATAGATGAGATTTTTGAGATGTTGAAAGAAATGAAGAAGGAGAATGAGATACGAGATAAGGCATTCAATGCCTTGAACAAGCAAATGGGTCAGATGGCTGAAGACTTGTCAAGAAGAAATCCTAGAACACTTCCAAGTGACACAACAATAAATCCTCAACCCCAAAGTTCTAGTTCAAAGAATACTACGAATGTGCACATTAGTGCAGTGAGCACCCATGGGGGCAACAAGAAGATTGAATCAGTTGTAAAAGTGATCCAAGTGCACCTCTTATTCCAATCTGGATTATGGAGCTAGTCTTAGTATTTTACCAGGAAGCTTATATGACTATTATGACTTTAGTTCGTTTCAGCCAGTCAACACCGCCGTGGAACTGGTAGATTCAACATGTAAATGGCCTCGAGGGATGTTGGTTGGAGTGGCTTTTAAGATCGGGGAATTCTATTATCCTGAGGATTTCTTGGTACTAGACTATGCATTGACCTCCAAGATGGAACAACCGAAAGTCATACGTGGATGACCATTGGCAACAACCAATGCCCAAATCAATTTTTGGGAAAACACAGTTAGCATGACATTTGGAAAACGTAAGTTTCACTTAAATATATTGTCAAATTCATTCATTTACGTAAATGGATATACTTATTATGTGGCGTGTATTACAAACAAGTGCCATCCTCTTTACTATGTTTGTGTGAGGGGCACCAAAGAGAAGGGATTTGTGTTTGACAGGTCTTAGGTGAAGGATGCTAACAAGGTAATGAATGAAGAGGACAAAGTTCAGTAATCAATATTACAACAAGAGAAACCATCATTGAGTTCACAAGTGAGAAACTCGAAAGAGCACATCAAAATGGAGGCAAGACCGCTAGATTCAACGGATGGATTTAAGAAACCACCCAAGCATATCAAGCATATTTATGAGAATGGGGAATTTGTGAAGATGAGAGCAGAAGATGGGCTAGTAGATATGGAAAGTATGGGAGAGTTAAAATGGTGTTGTGTTGATAAGAACCAAGCAGGTAAAGTGACCGGCGGAAGTGAATTTACCTTTCAACCACCACAAACCCTCAATCAGGTATGATCAGGCAGAATACCTAAAACTTAGCGCTTTCTGGGAGGCACTCGATGAACTTTGTGAGTGTGTTCACTAGAAACCCTCTCGAGACATAACTCGTCCACGAGGGCCTATCGATGGGTTTAAAAGGCTTGTTGCATATGCTAAATGTAACTGTGATTCCTACGAAGGTGAGTTTAGGAGTTTGCTTTACTCACAAGGACATTGCTAACATGACTAATGGATCGGGTTATGCAATTTGCATAACACTTAGACAATATTTCTTCTACCTAATTGATTGATGCGGAATACTCTATCCGTTCTCTCACGAACACAATGACAATAAAGACAACTAAACACAGAAAATACTTCAAGCTTAATATATATTTCTTTCAAATGCAAAGTGTACAAGAATCTTAGCTAGAAACTCTCTATTTTCCTAAGTTACAACTGAAAGGTTATATACTACAAGCTACAATTGTATTCTGCCAGAAACAAACTAATGCTAAATCTAGTATTCTATTATGGCTTGACAGGCCAAGCCATACTAATTACAATTAACACAAATGACTCAATTGACTTTTATATTAATTACCTAGACTACAAAAGGCATTAATGAGAAGCATCTTCTGTTGTTCTGATGGTTGTACCCTACTGCTGACTAACATAGGAATGTCTTATGATTTGGATATGATGATAGAAAGCAGCTCTGAATCTTTTCTTGAATAGGAAAGCAACATCAGCAGATTAATGTCTTCAGAAGTCTTTGTATTGGTAGCTAATGAGCATTCTCCAAGTTTCTTCATAATCGGAAGACCTTTGTAAGATACTGGTCTTCCAAATTGTAGGACCTCGGGAACGCGTTGGTTCCACCTGGAATCTGCTCGGTAGGCCCTCGAATTGTGCCGAATTCCTATTCGGAGGTTATCCAATCGACACAATCGAGCCACGTGACCAACCAATGATGTAGAATCAACGTTTTGGGCAGAAACGATCAATCACGGGCTAATTCTCGAACTTGGAAGTGGAGGGCAGCGTACTGAAACCTAGGAGGATTGAGAGTGATGTGACAAGTCTAATATACATTCTGTTTGCAGGGCTTATATAGTATGAGGTCATTCGTATGAATGCGTCATACTAATTACTGGTCCGTACGACTGGCCACAGACGAATGGACTGGCCATGCGAATGAGCCATGCTAATGACTCATTCGCCAGAGCTAGTCATTCGCTAGGCTTTCATTCGTACGAATGGACTCATTCTTAGGTCCATTCGCATGAATGGTCAGGAAGATAGGTATATTCATGCTTAAACCCAATAAACGTAATAAAATAATAGATAATACTTGTATTTCAATGGTAATCAAAGATTTACAGATGATAAAAGACTATTACATTGAACTAGGGACAAACGGTGCATCTATGTACTCCCCCTTGGACCTAGTTCTAAACTTTAGCGGCTTCAGTCTTCAAAAATAAGCTTTCCAGTTAGAGCTGGCGTGAACATCAAAAGAAAAATAGTGCTGGATGACCCTCATGTATTGTAGTGACTGCTCCATGTCTTCAAGATCATAGAAAATCTGACATTTGTACAAAGTCTTGACATCTTCTTTAGACAGATTAGTTAGCCACATGGGATCAAAAATACGTATGGTATCCCACTTGTTCTTAGAGCAAAGAACTATCACAGCCTCAGCTATTCTTCCATCATAATACCACCATCGGAAGCCACCAGAAAAGTCTTGAGGCATCTTCCTCAAGGGAATCTTCTTCATGACTCTTGGAGGCAACCACTTTAGGATACCTTTATGCCTTCTCAATTGAGCATCGATCTCTGGTAGATAATAACGTTCATGCAGCTGAGGCTGAAAGTTCACCCATCTCTTGCTATACTCAAACTGGATTTACCTTGCAAACCAGGAAGATAACCCCAAAGCATCATTATAAAGCATGTTCAAGCGTGCCAACTAATTGACTTCTAAGCCAGGAAACGTCTTGAAATCAAAAGGGAACCAGAAGTACTGGATTCCCCTTTCCCTCTTGAATGCATAACAGTGCAAGTCATCAAAATACGCCCAACTCATAATCTGACCGCCGAACTTATATCCCTTGGTCCAGTAAACTTTGGTGTATGGAGTTGGCATAGAGGGAACACTGCTTTTCTTCAACATAGTCCAATAAGCAACCCATTCTTCCTTGCTTTGCTGAATGTCTTCAGCAGAAGACTTTCTGCTACTGACTTTTTTGTCAATTTTTCTATTCAGCTCTTCTTCCTAATGGAGACCAAATAAGTTAGCAAATGTAGGCAATTCTTCTTCAACAGAAGTATACTTTGTGGTTTCTTCTTCAACATAAGTATACTTTGTAGTTTCTTCTTCAACGTCTTCCAAACTAACCTCGTCAATGTCATCAAAGTTTTATGGTGTAGGGAGATCAGATGCAGGAATAGCACTGTCTTCCATGACAATATCGTCTAGATTCAGCCCAGATAGCTCAGCTATTTGCTCTTTTAAAAGAAAGTGTATGATATCCCCCTCCTCCTTGTCACAGCTTACTGAAAGTTGTATGATGCCTTGAGCGTCGAGAAACATAGTCAACGTGTCGTCCAGGCGACGTCTTAGAGGCACAGCTTCAACTTCTTCAATAGCTTGACCCTTTTCTTTTTTACATTGTTTGGAGGATGACTCTTGAGATTTGTCTTGCTTCTTTTTCCTCCTTTGCTCACTATCGAAAAATTGCCCTGCAGTACCAGAAGAACCTGCAGCTGCATCCCCGGCTACGTCATCGTCACCTCCATCATACTTGTCTGATCCATCATAATCAACCAGCTCTTCATCATAATCATTTTCGTTGTCATCATCTGAATCATCAGAGTCAGGCTTGGATCCCTCAAGCCGTGGAGTAGAGTTTTTAAGCCCTTTAATAACCTCATATAAGCGCTTGTTCTCTGACTCCAGACTGATAATGCGATCTTCATGACCTTGGATTGTCAGGGAGAGTTGCTGCTGCTCCTCAGCTGACTTGAGAAATCTGTCTTCAAGCTCAGCATTCCTTGCTCTCAAGTCCGCCCGTTGATCTGCCGATTGCAGCAGCAGAGTATCCTGATCACTAACGCTCTGTGTTAGCTATGCAATGGCCAAATCTTGCTAGTGATTCCTCTCCATCAATATAAGTGCCAAAATGTTGAATGTGTTGATAGAGGGACCAGTAGAGGCAATAGAGAAAATAGCAGCTAGAACAGAGGAGGTATGGGACACAGTTTCAGTCCCAGACCTGGACAGTGAAGAAATCAGGACTGTTGCAGCTGGTGTAACAGTAGTTGCTACAACAGACATCGATTATGTCCTCCTCTTCAGGACGAACCTTGTCCTTTTCTTCTTTGCGGCAGGGGATGAGGTCTGGGCAGGAGCCTCTATAGTGGTGGTGAGGGGAGAATTCTCGAACTCTAGTACAATGTCAGTATCATGAATATCTTTAGTTCGTGAAGCTCCCGAGGCCTCCTCCCTTGGCCGTTTTCGAGTAATAACCATCCTCGAACCAACAAAAGTCGTCTCGAAGTCATGGTTTGTTTCCTTTGAGTCGGACTCATATGGTGATGATCGAAAAACGGTATCAGGCGAATGAGGGTTTCACACAGTAAGACGAATGAGAAGTGAGGGCGAATGAGGTTTCGAACGAATGGAACGCATTAAATACTAGTTCTCATTCGTGTGTGGGTCATTCGCATAAGTTCACTCTCCTGAGGGTTAATGCGAATGACCTATTGGCCTGGATTGTTCATTCATGTGAATGAGTCTCAAGAGTGACTCATTCGTACAAATGTGTCTTAACCGTTAAAAACTTTTGACAATTTTGGTTATACACACACTGAAGCACAACATTCATTTAAATTTGACATAATGACCATGTGGTGATGAAAATTATGAAGTTTGTCCGGTTTGATGCTGGTGCAACACATGATAGTACAGCTGATTCAACAAATGATCACTGAAAATAAAAGAATATCAAAAATCTTTTGGTATTTTTCTGGGTTTCGCAAACTGAAAGAAAACTGTACAAACAGAAAATTTGAAGACACATGTTGTGACACCCGACAATTTCAGGTAAATTGCAACACTCATTATACCTTATTTCACATTCGTACTTGTTGCATTTCATTTAATTAGGTTTAATTAAATGAGTTAAACACAAACAACTGCGAAATGATAGTTCAAGGAACTATCGAATCGTACATTGCACATTGGTTTTGGAAACCAAGTGTGGCAAACACAAACACAATTGCAAAACAATAATTCGGGGAATTATTGGATTGTGCATTAGATGTTGATTATGTTTAATCAAGCGTGCAAACGTTTCACAAATAACAAACAAAAACAGTTATCGGTAATTTGAGTAATTATCGAAACACACACGAGTCTCATTACACGAACATTGGTGAACAAACGATAAACAAACAAACATATGTGTCATTATGTGCTTATGTGCTAAACATGAACTAGACGTCTAGGATAGATGTTACGAATCGAACGCAAACGAAAGTGAAACAACGAAATCGAAAATCTGAATTCTAAAGCCTTCGCGGTACGCGAAGACCCTTCGGCAAAAAGCTTCGCGGTACGCAAAGCTTGACCGGCATTTTGAATCTCGAAATGCTTGGCGGTACACGGCGTGTCTCGGGAGGAAATCTGATTAATTTAATCTTGGTGGTACGCCATGGCCTTGCAGCCAGCCATGGCTTGGCGATACGCGACGAGTTCGAGAACTCAAAAACATTATAAAAACAACCCCAAGTCATTTCATTCGGTTTCTCTACACCTCCACCGAGTTTCTACACCCACTCTCGACCAAAACCTTCTTGTAACTGCCCTCAAACCCCCTGGTAACATCTTTGGGAGCTATTCCTTGCATTGGTGGGCATTGGAGTTAGGAGGAAGTGTTGGAAGCTATCAAAGGAACAAGAACCAACCTCATCAGCCACTTGTAGCTTCTGATCAACCCAAACCCATCCATCTAAGAGCATCTAAGGTAGTTCTAAATGTTTATCTATGCTTAGATAATACATGCAAAGTGTAAAAACACACATGCAAGTGTGTTTGAACACATGCAACTCCACGTGGCTCTCATGCACGAATTTGTTGGTGTTTATATGTGATTATTGATGTAATGTAACTGATTTTAGAGTGTATAAGTGTTTGGATTGAGTTTGGATAGGTTATTATGATGATTTTGTAAAAGTTTCCATAAAAGGAAACTTTTGTGTTGCATGTCATTGATTTGTAATAATCTAGACATGTTAGACATGTCTAGATGGTGTCAAATGTGTATTGAAGTGTTTAGAAACACATTTGGATAGTTGGATTTGTGAAAAATGTGATTTTGATAAAAACTTAAGATTTATGGAAACTTTTGAAAATCAAAAGAGGGATTTCGATGTTATATCAAGTTTTGATGATTAGGGATCTTATTGAAATATGTTTAGAAACGATTTGTAAACGTATTTGGAACTTCGATTTGTGAAAACATATCCTTAAACGGGTACTTACTATTTAAGGAAACTTTATTTTGGGCAAAATGGCAGAAATGGTAATTTATGCACAAAAGATATATTTTAAGTGTTTAATATGTTTTTACAAACATACTAGAGGTATTAGTTTTATGAAATGAGATTTCATAAAGACACTTCCAAAAATAGAAACTTTCTAAAAATATAAAGTTTCCTATAATAGAAACTTTCCAAAATCGACAACTTTCTAGAAATGGAAACTTTTGCGATTTCATATGTGATTTATGAGAACGTCATAATGCCTAGAATCATAGGATGCATGATGATGTCCTACTAGCGTTTAAGTTTTATATGACACATAAACAAACTAAACACAACAAACGTGTCACCAACGATTTGTCAATTCAACACAACTCAACACACAAACACTCGGTTGAACACACCGACACTTGGAGTTTTATTAGATACAGAACAGCACAAAACACATACTCACGACCTATATGATTATAGGTGATCACTAGCAGGTGCTAGCACTCGCAATAGCAAACACATAAACAGGAACTGCACTACCAGGTGACTTCATGGCCCCTTCTTATATATTCTACCTTTTGGGGAGAAAACATTGCATTACAAACTATTTTTGAACAACAAACTTATTTTGGATACATATGGACATGCTTTATCACTATATGTATATGTGTGGCACACATCATAACTCAAAGTCCTCACAAACACACCTCGGACCGTTAGTAGCGGGGCGCCTAGCGTGGTAATTTTGGATAGTACTATTTGGGTCTGACAAACTCCTCTGTTGTGCGCCTGGGAGGCCACCCCGACTGAGAGTCAAAACCGAGCAAATTTTACCAAACACATTTGCCATTGTCTTGTGTGATGGACATGGCGGGAGGCATGCAGTCAGCTTCGGTTTCGAACCCACATATAATATAACTATATTGACTAGTATCAATCGGTATTGCATTGTAATGATATGTAGCCTAGCAGCACTTAATTTAAACACTTGATGTTTATTGCTTATGTAAAACCTGTGCTCGCATGTTTTCTCAGGTAGTTAAGGCACGCGCACAAGGACTAGGATGCTAGAATGGAGTCCCATGCATCTACTTAGTGTTTTAGGCTATTGAAACATTTAATATTATTTTGTTATGTGTTGCTAAACAACTTAAATTGCTTCCGCAACTATTACATTGTACTGTTTTGAAAACTGTTTTAACTTAGCTCCCGCAACTTATGATTTCGCAATGTTTTGATAACCCATGGATTACACTTCCGCAAATCTCATTTTACAAAGCTGTTTTATCCAAGTTATTAGATGTACGTATGCAACCAGACATGTAAGTCTCGCAAGTGTGACCGGAGACTGTGATCATGCAGAGAACGGAAATCCAGTCTCACATCGCGCCCTCGTCAGAAGGTCGGGGTGCGACACATGTTTTTGCGAGAAACATCCGAACAAGGGATCAGTGTTAAGTCATATCATTCCAGCAAACTTGATCATTTAGCTTTTGAACATACATAGGGGCATGATAAGATTATCGATATATTTGTTCACTTTAAACCTAGATAAACATCATCTTTCAACACATCAGTAGTGAATAATAGCTTCTAACTGTGTGACCCACTCCAGTTAACTTGTCAAATTCAAAACTGGATAATGATTCATCTCATCATAACTTAAGACCTGTGATCATAGATCTTATAAGGTTCCAATTTATCGTATTTTTGTATTTTTCTATGAATAACACCTCAAGATCAACACAAACTCATGGACGGCTTCAGCTAGGTTTGTACAAAACGATATGACACGTATGGGGTTTGTATTTTCTGAGTTTGTTCTATCCAAATGGATGGCTTCAACTAGGCTGCAACCCAGTATATGGCACATGTATGGAATCGAACTTATTCTATTTTTGTCTTTTCTTTCTTATCCTATCTGAATGGACGGCTTCAACTAGGCTGAAACACAGTATGTGGCAAGTATACGATTTGGATTGACTTTTATTTTGTTTTGATTCCATCATTCTTATCCGAATGGACGGGTTCAGCTAGGTTGTGACCTAGCATGTGGCACGCATACGGACTTGAAATCAGGTATCCTTGGAAACCTCATAACTACTATGATCGGCTTTTTGGTGGTTGGTGTGAATTTTAACAACATCGATTAATTTCTTTTCAAAACAATCACGTATGAAGTGATATTTAATGTTGATGTGTTTTGTTTTCGAGTGCTGGACTGGATTTTAGTGACGGCAATGGCAGCAGTGTTATCAACAAAAATATGGGTGTTTAAAAATTGAAAACCATAGTCCCCTAGCTGTTGTTGAATCCAGATGATTTGAGAGTAGCAGCTTGCGGCAACAATGTACTCAGCTTCACAAGAAAAAGTAGACACCGACGTCTGATTCTTACATTGCCAGGTAACTAAACGGTTGCCGAAGAATTGACACCCTACAGAGGTTGACTTGTAATCACGTTTGCAGCCACCATAATCCGAATCACTATACGCAGTAAACTCAAAGTTATCATCATTAGGATACCATAAACCGAGATCTGGAGTACCCTTCAGATAACCAAAAATCCTCTTCACAACAACTAGATGAGAGACCCTTGGCTTTGATTGGTAACGAGCACACAGACAAATAGCAAACATGATATATGGAGTAATCCCGTGATTAAGAGCTAGTGGGGTACCAGCAGGTTTTGCATCTAACATATTGAACCGGCTCAGTATGTCCCCAACATACTTGGTTTGATGAATAAAGATTGCTGCCTGAGTTTGATCCACCTACAATCCAAGAAAGAACTTCATCTCTCCCATGGAACTCATCTCAAACTTATCTTTCATAACATTCTCAGACTCTTTGCACAGAATACCATTTATGGATCCAAAGATGATATCATCCACATATACTTGTACCAAAAACAAATCTCCATCTTTTTCTAGAATGAATAACGTGCAGGCAATGGCACCTCTTCTGAACCCTTTGTTCAGAAGGTGAGTAGAAAGTGTCTCGTACCTGGCTCGCGAAGCTTGGTGCAATCCATACAATGCCTTATCCAACTTGTAGACTTGGTCACGATTCAATGGATCTTCAAACCCGAGAGGTTGGTGGACATACAAGATTTCATTTATCACACCATGAAGAAAGGCACTCTTGACATCCATTTGATAAACTTTGAACCTTTTGTAGAATGCATATGCCAAGAAAATGCGGATTGCTTCAAGACGAGCAATCGGCACGAACACCTCATTGTAGTCAATTCCTTCAATTTTTCTGAATCCTTGCACCACCAAAATTCCTTAATCATCTCGTTTACAACGAAGAACCCATCGAGTGCCAATCACATTTGCACCCTTTGGTGGGTCAACTAGTTGCCATACTCTAAGCTTCCTGAACTGGAGCAGTTCTTCCTGCATCGCATCTACCCAAGATTCTTTCTTTAAAACTTCTGAAACGGTTCTGGGTTCAATATGTGAGATAAAACAAGAATGAGCACAGAAATTTACGTTCCCAGATTCAAGAATGTCAGCAAGGCCTCCTGAAGTCAACTGTCTACGAGTTCTGACTCTATCATTAAGATTTCCAATGATGTTTTCTTGAGGATGAATGTTATTTATTCTGCCAACTAAGTGTGTAGGAACAACAATATGAGGATTGAGATTGTTAAGATTAAGATCCTCAAGATCAGGAACTATGTTATCAACATCTTGGTTAACAACATTTGGCTTAGAATCGGGGTCATCTGAATCCGAAGTTTGTCCGCAAGGGATCTGGAACAGAGGAAGATAGTACTTGCTCATCCAAAGCATTTTGAGTATCATACATCATTTGAACCGCAACATCTTCATCAGAATATTCGGGAGGAATAATGAGTAAAAAATGTGAGAATAATTGAACATTCAGTCAGGACTTTTCCCGAAGGAGGCATTGAGTATCTTTGAACATCAACATGTTACCACTCCTTAACATTACGAGAGGATCTGTTGTACAATCGTTTGTTGGGAGTAATGTACCCTAGAAAATAACCTTCCTTCACGGTCTCATTGAACTTGCCTTGCTCATGACGCTTAAGCATAGTGCATGGAGCACCAAATGGTTCAAGATACGTAAGGTTTGGTTTCTGGTTATAGATCATTCAAAGCAAGTTTTCCCGTGTCTCTTCACGATCAAGACCCGGTTCAAGGTGTAATAGGCATTTGCATTAGCTTCATTCCAAAATTGAATGGGTAATGAAGAATCAGCAAGCATAGTCCGAGCGGCTTCAATTAACATTCTGTTCTTTCTTTCAATGACACCGTTCTTTTGTGGGACATATGGAGCATTGAATTGATGCATAATATCATGTTCATTGTAGAAAGTCTCCTGGTTGTGATTCTTAAATTCAGTCCTGTTGTCTGTTCTAAACATCCGAACCTTGAGCTTATAATGAGACTCCTACTTAATGACAAGAATTTAAATGCACTCAAAAGTCTCTGATTTCCCCATCATAAAGAACACCCAAGAATATCGAGAAAACTCATCTGAAATAACCGGACAATATTGATCACCGGTAATACTCTTACGGCTGATTGGACCGAATAGATTCATGTAGAGAAGATCAAGAGGAACAGTAATAGAATGAACCTTCTTTGGTCTGTGAGACTGCTTGGTTTGCTTTCCTTTCTTGCAAGAAACACAGACATAAGACAGTTTGAAATTCTTCTAATTAACACCATCAACCAGACTGTTAAGAACCAGATGATTCAGCTTTCTCATACTTAAATGGCCCATCTTCTTATGCCAAAGGATTGATTCTTCAGTTGCTTTGGACATAAAACATAAAGCTGAAGAAGATGTAGTTGAAGCTGTGACCATGCTAAGAACATACAGATACTGTTTCCTTGGAGCTGACATCAAGATCCAGTCTTCATGAATTGTGATACATTGCTTGAGGATATAGCACTTCGCACCATCAAATAGGACTCTGTATTTCTTATCACAAATTTGTGATACAGAAAGAAGATTGTTCTCAAGCTGCTTGACATACTTCACTTTCTCAAAAGAAACTTGACCATTTGAGAGAATGCCTTCACCAATAATGAATCCACCCTTATCTCCAGCAAAAGCTACATATCCTCCTCAGATTGATTGAGCATTTGTAAGAAGAGATATGGTACCAGTCATGTGACTTGTTGCCCCACTATCAACGATCCAAGTGCTGTTAAGAGTAGTATTTGGGGCAACCTGCACAAACACAAATGATTAGTTAAGATTGGGAACCCAAGCCTTTAAGGTCTTGGGTTGACCCAATGAGTCAAGGATTGTCAAATCAATCCACTGACCTTTGGAAGTCAACTTTGATGGAAGATTTTCATTTTTCAAAACTTGTGGTGTTGAAGTCTCATATGACTTTTGGTTTTTTTGTTCAAATAATTAATCTGATAAACTGAAGATGGCTTTGATGATTGGACATGCACAATTTTGGGGTTTTTCTGATCCACAATTTTCCTTTTACCCTTGTCTTGAATTTTTGATGAAGTTGAACAGTTGGGATTGACTAGGGGTGAATTCATTACTAATAGACCATTTTGCTTAGGGGGCAGACTGGTTCTTCTATCTGGTGCACATTGGTATTTGTTCACATGAGGACAATATCTCAAGATATATCCTAATGTACCACATTCAAAGCATGTTCGTCTGTCGCCAAATTTGGAAGAAAACTTTTGTGGTTTATCAAAGTTAGTTTTTGAAATATTTTGCTTTGATGTCTGTTTGTTGGTATTCAAAACATTTGCTTTCTTCAAAACATTTGTTTGATTACTATCAGCCTCCAATCCCAATATTCTCTTGCTATTAAAAGAAAGGTTATCCAAATTGTTGGACAGTTTCTCATCAATGTCCTGAGAGGCTTTCACAAACTTGCTACCTCTCAAAAATTTTGAGGTTGAAGAAGTCATCTCTGATTTTGAGGGAACATCATCTACTTTCCTGACACAAGGAGTGTGACTGTCAAGAGCAGTAGAGCTAGAAGATGTAAGCATGTCATCCACATAATCATCCTCAGAATCAGAGACCCACTCCTCAACAACACCTTCCAAAAACTGTGTTCGAGATGACAATGATTCGTAGTTTCAACTAATCTCAATTGGGTCTACAACTAAAGGTGTAGAAACTTGAAAAGTTTTGATGTCCTTGTCATTTTGAGTGCTGACATAACAGTTCAAAATAGGTGGAGGACACTTGTTGTAACTAACTTTCTTTCCATTTAGTTTCTGGTCTGGGTGATCACTTATCATATGCTCAATGATATAAGATGAGCTCTCATAGCTCACGAGCTTACGATTCAAGGTCTCATAATCACATTCAGTGATCGCCAAATTTTTCTTGGTCTTGTTAATCATGTTGAGATAAGAAGTAATGGCATCTTGCTTATTCAGCACAGTCTTCTTAATCTCATGTATCTGTTTGTTCAAGGTTTCAATTTTAGTTATAAAATCTTTTTCATTTGATTTTAAAACTTGGTTAGCTTCAATACACTGATTAAGATCACTAATAAGAGCAGCATTATGCTCTTGATATGCAAGGACCTTGCTTTCAAGGTCAATACACTTAAAACATCTGGAGTTAGGAGATGGACATTCATTGTATACCTGTTCTACCTGAGACAAGGATGCAATGTCAATCATCAAGGCAAATTGCGTGTCCCATTGTCCCTCTGAGTCAGTGTCAGAATCAGAAGTGCTTTCATCTCCCAAACTTGATGTCTCCTTGATGTCTACTTGATGTGTTCCCTCTCCCGTTCCTCCAATGATCTTGAATGAGAATCAGTTTCTTTCTTAACTTCTCCTTCTTCTTTCATCTCAGCTCCACATGATTTCACTATCCACACTATCTGGATTAAATCTGAACTCCCAGTTCTCCCCTTCATCATTTTGAACCATGAGGGCCTTATTTACATTTGATAAGCTTGACTGAGAAGGAGTCTCAACGGGTACCACACGCCTTTTAGTGTTTGATGAAGAAGATTTTTGATTTGGGAATGGATTCTTGTTGCCCATCTTCTTTGGTTTGTTGCATTGCCATGCAAAGTGCCCTTTTTCTCCACAATTGTAAAAGGTGACTAATCAAAACCAAATTTTGAATCTTTATTTAGATTGATGTCCTTCCGTGTTCGCCTCACAAAATCTTTAGCTCTCCTAACTGCACTAGCTATGGCCAACATGATGTCAATTCTTTCCATGTCACCTCTGTCAATCTAAGAATAATCCTTGTCAGACAAACGAGGATTTCCAATTTGACCTGCAAGCAAACTGTCATACGAGATTACAAGAGTCGACAGTAATCCCATGTGCTCCTTAGCTAGCTCCACTGAAACTTTATCAAAATTTTCAGTTTTCAACTTGATAATCGAAGGACTCTCATCTAAATGGTTCTGAGATCCTGAGGTAGAAATGGACTGAACAAAGTTGGCACTGCTTGAAGTGGGAGCTTCTGAAGTGTGTGTATAAAGGCTGTTTTCAATGGGGCGTCATTGGGAGAAACACTTGATGAAGGAGTAGAATAGTAAACTGATGGGTCTTGAACTTGAGCCCCCTCTTAGCTTTCCATTTGTTCTCAATTTCTTGCTCTTTCAGCTTCTGGATGAAATCGTTTATATCCATTATAGCAAGCATCTCACTTTGCTTCGGTACCATGAGGAATGGCTCCCATTTTGGAGGAAGAGCGTCTGCCAGACATTAAATCTTCTCTTGAGTGGTAGTCTTCACTTGATGATTTTAAAGCTCACTCAACAAATGATAAAACTGAGCTATTAAATCATCCAAGGATTCATTTCCTACATTCATAAAGCTATTGAACTCCTTCCTCAGAGCCTTAGACTTAACTGATGAAAAATGAGAGTGGCAATGGATTGGGACAACATTGCATAAGCCTTCTTCTCATAGTCATAGGCCTTCTTCAGAGGCTCAGTAAGTCTAGTCACCAACATAAGAGATCCGTCTTCACCCAAAGGTGTGAGATACCCACTTTCAATCATCATCCATAGGTTGGTATCCACTCCATTGATGTGGATCTCGAACCTATACTTCCAATGAGGATAGTCGTCCAAAGATAACAACTTTGGAGCCTTGTTCAAGTTACCTGTTTCAGTCTTAGTCAAAAGGAGGTTCAGAATTTTATGGTTTTTGTTAGCCATGAGTGCAAAGTCATCCATATCAGTAAGTAACACTTGTTTGACACTTAGACAAATTCTGAAACGGCTTATACGAATGAGTCTGATCCACACAAATGACGGGTATGAATGGATGAATTTCGTGCAAAAGAACCGCCGAATGAGTCTTATGGATGAATGGTATGCTGATACGAATTACGTTGAGGACGAAAGAATCAGCGATACGAATGAGGGGTTCTAAGATGCGAATGAGTGGCTATTCGTATCAAAGGGCTATTCGTACCATGCGAATGGATGATTCAGAGGTGTGAATGAGTGGCTATTCATCAGGGATCTTCATTCATACGACCTGGGGTTTAGCAGCTCAAAAATTTCTCCAACTTGCGTTTTAAACCGATTCAAACCACCAAATTGGGTACAAACACCTAGAGTAGTGTGTTAAGCTTTAGGAATGAACGTTTTTACAAAAGAATCTCTAAAACCCAAGTTTTGGCATTGAAAGATAGACTTTTTGGGTTTGCAATATAGGGTTTTTTTAGTTTTTGATCAAAAACAATGCGTAATCCTCTGAAAGCGATGGAAACCGTGCAGAATCAAGAGCCAAGGCTGTGATAGGACCTCGGGAAGGCGTCGGTTCCACTTGGAATATGCTCGGCAGGCCCCCGAATAGCTCGAAATCCTATTTGGAGGTTATCCAAATGACACAATCAAGCTACGTGACCAACCGATGACGTAGAATCAACGTTTTGGGCAGAAATGATCAATCACGCGCTAATTCTCGAACTTTTAATCTGAGAGTGGCGCACTGAAACCTAGGAGGATTGAGAGTGATGTGACAAGTCTAATTAAGATTCTGTTTACAGGGTTTATATAGTCTGAGGTCATTCGTACGAATGAGTCATGCTAATGACCCTTCCGCACGACTAGCCATAGACGAATGGACTGGCCATGCGAATGAGCCATGCTAATGACTCATTCTCCTGAGCTAGTCATTCGCTAGGCGTTCATTCGTACGAATGGACTCATTCTTAGGTCCATTCTCACGAATGGTCAGGTAGATAGGTATATTCATGCTTAAACCTAATAAACATAATCAAATAATAGATAATACTTGTATTTCGTTGATAATCAAAGCTTTACATATGATAAAAGACTATTACAATGGACTAGGGACAAAAGGCGCATCTACACAAATCATTGAGGCGTGCAACATGGTCTGATCTTCAGAAGAGCAGTTCATTGAGGCTTCATTAAGGTCATCTTCGGAAGCTTTGTCTTCTGTCTTGTATCGGAAGGACAGAGTTTTCCTCCGGAAGTATTCTGCCTTCCGAAGGTTAATTATACCTTCCGAAGAATGATGACTTCTTAAACATTACTTTATCCTTCTTGTGTCTTCTTTCGACTTCTGGGAGTTTTGTGAGGCCAAGGGAGTTAGAGTATTTTGGGAAGCCACCAGCCTTTTTGATCTTACAAAGACATAATCAGGTCATGTGTTAATTTTCTTTGTTCTATTTTTTAGTAGTTTTAGTTGTGTATCGAGCTGTTTCTACTTATGTGAAATTTGACTAGGTTATGGTCGGGTACAGATTCCGAGTTGTGTGATTTGGGAGTCTCATTCCTACAATGTCTTTTAAGTCTAAACACCATACATTGAGGACAACATATATCTCAAGTGCGGAGATGAGGGAATTAAGGGAAAAACTTCAAAAGTTTCAAAAAATTTCAAAAATGTTGTTCTTGAGTAGCCTTAATTGGACATGAAAACTTAATTTTCAAAGCACTAACAAATACTTACTGAGGAAGAAATAGAGGTTCTTAGTCATGGTTGTCCATTTAAGTTTCATGAGAGTGTTGCTGACAAATGCTTTTAGAGAAAAATCAAAAGAGATGCCTAATTAAAGAGAGCATGCTTTAGGGTAATCGCAAATGCTGCATATTGGTAACTTGATTCCTCCATATACATGTGAGATTTTGAGCCTTATAGTGATTATATCTATGAGATGAATTAATTTCATTGTTTTGAGAGAGACCGATATGTGACGAATGTGATAGAAGTTGTGTGTTTTGACCCATGTAGAAGCCATTGGTAAATAAGTGCACTGAAATGATAAGGCTGTAGGATTAACCTCATTTTTCACTTTAACCCGACTCTGAGTATGTTTATTTCCCTTAGAGAGCCAATGTTGAGCCTATTGTTTGTTTTATAAAAAGTATTCCCTTTGTTTATTTCAACACAATAGCCAAGCTTCAAAGTTAAATATGTTGAAAATGTGTTGATGATAATCCAAGTATACGAAAGTGTGTTAAAAAAGATTAAAAATAAAAGTTTATGGTAGAATAAAAGACATTGTATGATAATAATACAATTATAATTGGTCTATGTGCTTTAGTGGATTCGTCATCATATTAACCCTCAAAATATAACTTATACCCTTCCCGTAGCCAAAGCCAAAAGCTTCGAAAAGACCTTTGATTGGTGCATTATTTCGGATAATTGTGGAGGTGTGATTGACATACAAGCATATGTTCACATGAGTCAATACTTGGTTTTGAGGGATAGAGTTACTAGCACATCTTTTCTAGGGTTCATGAAACTGAGAGGAAACACTAATTTTAAGGTGTGTAGCATGTGTGAATGGCCTAGAACATGTTAGATTTTGTTAGGCAAATCTAGATTTGAAAAAACGACACCATATGTTTGTCAACATGTGAATCTCGATTGTGTCAGTCTTTGGGAAGGGTATGACTTTGAACCCTAATCTTAAAATTGGTAAAGGGTTAGAAGGTGTGTTGTTAAAAAGGTTAGTAGTTCTTAAGAAGTATTGCTTGAGGACAAGCAAAGGTGAAGTGTGGGGATGTGATAATGGGGGTTTGATTTTGGGTTTAATGGGTTTAAATATGTGTTCTTATGAGTTTCTATATGATGATTCACTCGAATAGTTGCTACCAAGTGTTCTTGTGTGTTTGTAGGTTAAAGGGAGCAGTATGAAGGTTTTAGAAGGAAACTGGGCAACAAGAACAAAGAACGAGCGCAACGGAATGCGAAAAGGAGTTTTGGGGAGGCCTGGCCGTAGCTTATTGTCGAGGGTTTTTGCCTCGAAGATGGCACCTTAAAACGAGAGTTTTGAGCGTAAAATGGACTTTGGAAGGCCCAGGTCATAACTTACGTTGGCCTGGCCGTAAGCTCACCAGATTTTGCGTTTTTTGGGGTATTTAAGCTCCTGGTTAACCCTAATCGCCGTTTATCACTTGGAGACTATTTTGTGGATGACCCTAGAGATTTTGGGCACATTTCAAGCCCCCAAATCATCTATCCAAACATAGAATTGATGATCAAATGTTTCAATTCATCAAGACTTTTGAAGATTCAACCTTTGTAATGTTTGGCTAAGCTTTTCGTGATCATCTCCGGGTTGATAGTTAGATTTGATTGATAATTTTTCTTTTGATTTGTTAAACATTGATATTGGATTTGTTTTCATCAATTTAAAAGTTCAATATTGCTTGACGTTGAAACCATAAACGATTTCCGGTTTTTGTTGCAACTTTGAATTCAATGTCATTACTTTGCTTTCATTCATTGTTTGGTGAAATGGAAATTGATGTTATTGGGTTTTAAAGTCTTTTATAAATCTTACATTTTGTGAAACAAGTAATTAACTAAGTCAAAAACATCGGTCTAGTTATTGGTTGTCAACAAAGTCATTGATTTGTTTCCAAATCATAATTGTTTATTAATCTAAGCATAAATCATGTCTATATGATTTCCAATTAACAATTTATTGTAACCTAGTTAATTTACTAACTTCAAACCTGGAGAGATCACCTTTTTCCTACATTCTTACAACTTTTTAATTTGCATAATTTTGTTTTACATACAACCTAAAAGCCAACATTTCAAGTTTACTTTTAATTGCTTTTAGTTAAGTTACTTTAGTTGTTTTCGAAAATATTTTCTACTTGACTCTTCGTGAATCGATACCAGACTTCCCTAGCTAATTGGGTAGCTGGACTTGAGTTTGCAACTCCTATTTTTGATTGATACTTCGACATCGATCACCATGATTGTGAAATTCCTTGACCATTTGTATTGAACTGGCAAGTATTTTCATGAAACCGAATAGGCAACATCCTATTCTCAATCATAGGTATCTTTCCTATTAGGATACCTTTGTTATCTTTGATCCAACACATCTCCTTTTTAAAGTGTAAATCATATCCCTTCTCAAGAAGTTGAGCAATACTTAATAGACTATGTTTTAATCTAGACACATAGTATACATCCGAGTTTTCTTTTTTCATGTCCCTAACTGTAATGGATACTTCTCCATTGCCTAAAACAGAAAGTTTTTAACATCTCTAGTTCTTACTATCTTTTTAATTGATTCATCTAAGGAAACAAATGATTCCTTATTTCATGTCATGTGGTTACTGCAACCACTGTCAAGATACCATACATCATCCTTTGTATTTTCTTGCTTACTAAAGATCATAAACATGGTTTCTGGATCATCTTCCTCATTTTCTTCATTATGAATGAATGAAGATTCACCTCTTCCATTTTATTGTTTTTTCTTGCAAAATCTCCTTGTGTGACCCATCTTTCCGCATTGATAGAATTTCATTTGAGACCATGGTTTTCCTTTTCCATTTGGATTTCATTAATCTTCTTCTATGTTACCAGTTTTCTTTGTCTATTTGAAGGCAATCCTTGTAATTGAAACTCCCTATCAATGGAAGGTCCTTCATATTGCTTCATTCGTAATTCATGTGATTGCAATATGCCTAATAAACTTTCTAAAAACAAAGTATTTATATCTTTTAATTCCTAATTAGCAACCACCACATATTCAAATTTTCTTGCAAGACTTCGTAACGTCTTTTCAACCACCCTCTAATCTTTTAAAATTTCACCATTCACCCATAATTGATTTAAAATTAATATAGCCTGGCTGTAAAATTCTTCAACTGTTTCATTTTCTTTCATACGCAGAGTATTGAATTCATATTAAACGTACCAATTTTACTCGATCATCTCCTTTATAGATTTTGTATAGTATATCCCATGCTTCTTTCACTGTTTTTGTTGCAGAAATACGCTCGAACACAAAATCATTAACAGCATGATATAGAAGTAGTAATGATTTCTTGTCCTTTTTCTTGTTTACTAGAAATTCGGTCATTTGCGCTGATGTTCCTTCATTTGGTTCTCTATAGCCGTCTTCTACAATTAACCACAATTCTTGGGATTCGTATAACACTCGCATTTAAATACTCTAGTGATTGTAGTTTTGTCTTGTTAATTTTGGTAATTGGCTTGGTATTCCATTGGTATTGTTTAACGCCATGAATGATCAGAATGTTTAATTGGGGAATGAAAGATTTGTGTGAAATCCTTGCTCTAATACCACTTTGTTGGAGACAAATATGGCAACATAAACAACAATTTTATTCAACGATTTCTTTATGAAATCAGTAGTCATCGACATATGTTTGACATACATGTATACAGACACAACCATATGACAATTATATAACTGTCAAATAACTAAGTGTAATTAACTAAGTATACTTAATTAATACAATAACTCAATAATATCTAGCTTATATATATTAACAACATCTAGATATGTGTGTGTATATTTACTAATTTACTAACACTAATAAATAAAAATGATTTGGGACACTTGTAATCATTTTATACCACTTACTTTATATTTTCTCGCTTCTCTCTCCTATTTAATTAATTACATTTAATATTTAATTAAGGATAATAGTTTTTAAAATGTATAATATTTAATATATTATTAACTAAATTAATTTAAAATAAAAATAATTATGAAGCTTTTAGTTGAGCTTGTTTTTTATTTAAAAACTTTTATTTAATTCTTTAAATATCATCAAATTCAAATTTTAATTCTTAAAGTAATTAAAAATAAAACAATAATTATACTAATTTTTTTTACGAGTGATTTTTTTTAATTTTTAAAAATTTAATATGATTGGATGATTTGAATGATGAAAATACACTGTATTGAAATAAAAAATAACTAATTTTAAAAAATCTAATTTTTAGTTCTTGATATTTTATATATATATTAATATAAATTTTAATCAAAATTAATTTAAGTGAATCAAAAATTACTTAAATGAATAAATATACTTTAATTAAATTAGCATTGATCAATTAAATTACATAAAAATGTTAACACAAATTTGAAAAAAAAATTCAAAATTAAAACATAATTTATAATAATCACATTAAATATTTTTAAACAAATTTTGACGACTGTTTGTGTTAGCAAATTATATTATATTTTATTCAGTTATACAAAATATGTATTTAATTAAATTATGCAATGTGCATGCTTTTTTGTCACAATACTTTTTGTTACCATATATGTATATATAAAATTTTATTTTTTCACCGCGTAACACACGAGATTTTAATATAGTATATTAATATGTGAACGTACACACATATACACACGCGGCGCGCTTGCACACATATATATAGGAAATGGATCAAATAGTAACCCCCTTCTATTACGAAAACCCAAATAACTCCGACAAGATCAACCCAAATATTTGATTTTTTTTATCATGACCTTTACTATACATTTACAAAACTATGTTCTTTCATATGTTTGTGCATATTCTTTTTCGTTTAAGATCTTACATTAGTGTAAAGTATCATCATGTTAAATACATGTTGGCAGTGTAATGTAAACATACACTTTTTGTAAATCTTAAACGCTTGTGAATTAGTCAATACGCATAATTGAACATAGTCTTATACATGTATAATAAAGGTTATGTAAAAGCCCCCAAAGATTTGGGTTGATTTTGTCAGATTTATTTGGGTTTCGCAATAAAAGTGGGTTATTATTGGAACCTTACCATATATATATATATATATATATATATATATATATATATATATATATATATATGGAAGAAGAAATAATCAACTGAACCAAATGTTCATCCAACCTTCCCATCAGAAGCAAGCACATCATCTGTCTCACCTAGGATGATGTCAAAGAAATTTACTTACAATGATGCAAATGGAAAACCCAAGACCACATGGGCTTGGGTTCCCATCAGCAACTAATTCACTTTTGTTCATGTGCAGGGACAACAAGAATCAAAGAGCAACTTGTGGATAGTTGACAGTGTTTTTTCCAGGCACATGACAGGCAACAAGACTCATCTGCACAAATATGAACCATTCTTTGGAGGATCTGTTGCATTTTGAAGTGATCCAGTGGGAGGTTACATCACAGGTAGGGGCACAATCACAAATGGTAAGGTAAGCTTTGAGAATGTGCATTTTGTAAAAGAGCTAAATTACAATTTACTGAGTGTATCAAAGGTGTGTGATCAAAAGCACAATATGTTGTTTACTGAGCATGAATGCATTGTTCTGAAGCCAGGATTTGTAGTTCCAAATGATCAAATCCTGCTCAGGGCTCCAAGAAGAAACAACATGTACATGCTAGACATGAGCACAGCTGCACCACTTAGTAATATAAGTTGCTTTGTCTCAAAAGCTTCACTTGATGAATCATCTCTTTGGCATAGGAGACTTTGTCATGTAAACCTTAAAAATATGAATAAACTTGTCAAAAATAACTTAGTAACTGGTTTACCAACAAAGGAATTCATTTGTGTTGATAAATGTGTTGCATGCTTGAAAGGTAAACAGCACAAAACATCTCATCATGCGAAAGAGATAAAATCGGTCACAACAGTCCTGCATTTACTCCACATGGACTTGTTTGGCCCCACAAGTGTAAAAAGTCTTGGTAGAAAGTCGTATTGCTTGGTGGTCACTGATGATTTCTCTCGGTATTCCTGGGTATTTTTCTTAAGTACCAAGGATGAAACTGCTGAGACCCTAAAGTCATTCATACTTAGGGTAGAGAACGAAAGTGACCACAATGTAAAAATAATCAGATTAGATCAGGGAACAGAATTAAAGAATCATGTTTTAAATTCTTTTTGTGAATCTAAAGGTATCACAAGACAATTCAGTGCTCCTAGGACTCCACAACAAAATGGTGTTGCGGAGAAAAGGAATAGGACACTAATTGAGGCTGCAAGAACCATGTTGTCTGATGCCAAACTTCCAATAACTTTTTGGGCAGAGTTAACTGCCTGTTATGTCCAAAATAGAGTATTGGTAGTTAAGACATATGGTATGACTCCTTATGAAATTTGACATAAGAGGAAGCCATTTATTGGATTTCTCAAACCATTTGGATGTCAATGCACCATCTTGAATACTAAAGATCACTTAGACAAGTTTGCTGAGAAATCAGCTGAGGGCTACTTTGTTGGGTACTCCTCACATGCAAAAGCATATAGAGTATACATCAAAGCTTCCATAATTATTGAAGAGTCTGCAAATGTTCAATTCAATGAACATACTATCAATAAGCTTAGAACTGGTCCTGATTGGCTATTTGATCTTGATAGCTTTACATCTGCATTTAATCTTGTAAAAGAGTATGTTCCAGAGTCACAGTTAACTACCACAAACTCCTCCCAATCCACAAGAGAAGAAGACTTTCGTGTTGAACTGCCAATAGCTTCAAGACATCTAATGTTGTTCCTTTAAGTGACTCTACTTCAGTCCCAATAAATCAAGAAGAAGATGTGAGTCCCTCGGCTGAAACAACCATACTGGGAACTTCTTCTCCCAGTGAAAGCCATCCCACCACAGTCCAAACTCAGAATCCACAAGATCTGCCAGAAATTCAGCTTGAGGTGGTACTTACTAACCTTGAGTCAATCAATCTGGATATGGCTTCTCAACTGGATGTGATTCCTAGAACTCGCATCCATAACACCCATCCAGTTGAGAATAGTATTGGTAATGTTGAAGAAGGAGTAAGAACAAGAAGCACTATGCATGAAGCAAACATTTTTTTGTTTTCTTCCTTTCTATCCCAAATAGAACCAAAGAAGGTTGCTGAGGCATTGAAAGACAACAGTTGGGTAGAAGCCATGCAGGAAGAGCTTCTTCAGTTTGAAAGGCAGGAGGTTTGGAAGATTTGCCCTTTACCTAAGGGAAGGTATGCCATTGGAACAAAATGGGTGTTCAGAAACAAGAACGATGACAAAGGTGTTGTCATCAAGAACAAGGCAAGGTTGGTGGTTCAAGGAAATACTCAGGAAGAAGGCATAGATTATGATGAAGTTTTTGCTCCAGTTGCAAGAATTGAAGCAATCAGAATATTTTTAGCTTTTGCAGCTGCCAAGAACTTCAAAGTTTTTCAAATGGATGTGAAAAGTGTCTTTCTGTATGGAAGGATTGATGAAGAGGTGTATGTTTGTCAGCCTCCTGGATTTGAAGATCCAAAGTTTCCTGATCATGTCTGTAAGCTTGATAAGGCTCTATATGGGCTACATCAAGCTCCCAAAAAATGGTATGAAACTTTATCTTCCTTTCTGTTGGCTAACGACTTCAAGAGAGGAACAATTGATAAAACTCTTTTCTTCAAGAAGTCCAATCAACATATCATGCTAGTATAGATCTATGTTGATGACAATATCTTTGGTTCTACTAATGAATCTCTCTGCAAGGACTTTGAATCATTGATGAAGTCCAAGTTTGAAATGAGTTCAATGGGAGAACTCACTTTCTTTCTTGGACTACAAGTGAAACAAACTCCTACAGGAATTTTTATTAGTCAATCAAAGTATGTCAAGGACATTCTTGAAAGATTCAAGTTCACTGATTGCAAAGCTCTGGGAACTCCAATGTCCAAGACAATATCTCTTAGCCCTGATCTTGAGGGGAGGATGTTGATCAACATCAATACAAAGCAATGATAGGTTCATTGATGTATCTCACAGCAAGTAGGCCTGATATAATGTTTGCAACTTGCTTGTGTGCAATATTTCAGGCCAATCCCAAAGTTTCACACATGCTTGCTGTGAAAAGAATTTTTAGATACCTCAAAGGAGCACCAGGTATAGGATTATGGTATCCTAGAAATGAAGGTTTTCAGTTCATGGCTTATACAGACAATGATTATGGAGGATGCAATATTAGAAAGAAATCCACATCAGGAGGATGTCAATTTCTTGGATCCAGAATTGTGTCTTGGCAATACAAGAAACAGTCATGTGTTTCTACCTCTGCTGCAGAGGCAGAATACATAGCTGCATCTAGCTGCTGTGCACAAGTTATATGGATTCAAAATCAGATGAAGGATCATGGAGTAGAGCTGTTCAACACTCCTATACAGATAGACAATTCCAGTGCAATCTCCTTCACCAATAATCCTGTCAAGCATTCCAAGACCAAGCACATTGATATCAGGTATCATTTCATCAGAGATTATGCAGAAAATAAGTTGATTCATCTAGTCAAAGTTGATACAGAACACAATCTGGATGATCTCTTCACCAAAGCATTTGATGAAGGAAGATTCAGGTATTTAATAACAACCATTGGCATGATTAACCTTGAGTAAATGAATTGATAAGGAATGACTAATTCTTCGAAAGATAAACTTAAATTATCTTCTGATGAGTAATTACTCCTCAGAAGATAGTTTAAGTCTTCAGAAGCATTCTTCACTCCTTATGTCGGAAGAAGTCACACTTCAGAAGAAAAATTCCCTTTTGAAGTATTATCCTTCCGATACATTATAACTTCAGAAGCAAAATCTTCTCAACTTACTCTTCAGAAGCAAATGTCTTCTGAAGAACAATTATTCTGATAAACTTCCGATAATATACTTATATATGCTTCGAAAGTAAGTATCTTCCGAAGAACATTTTTTGTCCTATGAACTACTTTCGATGACAAATTCCCTCGGAAGCAACTCTCTGTCCTTAGCCAATTTTGAACATTAAAGGAGCTGTTTTTGGAAGACCTTTTTCTGACATCTGGATCTCAAAATTTATTGTGACTCTATATTAAATGCTGACATCCGAATGTATAAAAGGTCTCCCGCTCATTCACATTCTCTCACCGTTTCATTTCGAATTGATTTTCCCTTTTCTATCCAAAATTTAACCTAAAATCCTTCGATCGCCATGGAATCTTTTGCCCTCAGACCTGCTCATAACTTAGCAATGGAACTGTCTTCAGACAATGACGCTGACTTTGCTCCGATTATCTCCTTTCTTCAAAGGAGCAGGTATCAATTTGTGTTAACCGTCAAACCTGTGGTGTATGAATCTCATCACCAGCAGTTTTGGCTTTCTTGTTCTGTTATTTCTTCCTCCAATGGTAGAACTCTTCATGCTACCATTGATGCTCATCGTATTGCTATCACTATGGAGACCATATGTCGGCATCTTCAACTCAGTGATGCCGGGGGAAGGATCTCATTCACAAAGGATGAGGTAGCATCGACCTTTAGGTCAATGGGGTACGAAGGTCCTCTCCCTTCAACAACTTATTTGAAGGGTAGAGTGTCCTATAATTATAAGTACCTCATACATTTGTTTTTGCATTGTCTGTCCAATAAGACAGGAGGTTGGGATCAAGTTCCCTCTAATTTAGCCTCGGCTATTCATTGGTTAGTCTCTAACCAACTGTTTAATTTTTCTGCTTTCATCTTCAATAACTTGGCTGATAATCTTTCATCGCCAAAGAAGTTTTGCATTTATCCCAGATTCTTACAGCACGTTTTCTACAGTGAGTTGGGACCATCCCTCCCACTATCTGGGAACATTTAGAATATTCCCTTGGTTACTGTCAAGGTTTCTGTGCAATTGAAGAAGAAGAGTGCCCAATTCTCTGGGAACCTCACTCCTCTTCTTCCTTCTATGGAGTTACCTACTCCAGAAGGTGACAGCTCTGTTGCACCCACAGATGCTGAACCCACACCTTCCATCTCTGTTCCTCATCCTATCAAGGTCACTTACAAACGCCGCCAAACCCCTGAACATCTCTCTATAGCTGTTCAGGCCCCTTCTTCCGAACCCATTAAGAAAAAGGTAAAAAGAACTGCCAAGGGCACAGTTCCACCTAAGGTGAAAGCCACACATGTTATCACTCCATAGGTTCTTCCTCTGGAACTTGTGGCTGCCCTTAACCAGCTTGAAAGCCCTCAGAGTATGTCACCATACATACCTGAGAATATCCAAAGGGATTCCCCCATAATTGAGTCTGCTTCTGATGAAGCAGCTCCACTAGATCAGAGACTGTCTCCTAAGTCTCCAGGTTCCTAACACCCAGAAATGCCCCCCACCCATTCTCTTACCCAGGCTCAAGGGACTTCTGCTATGGCTGTGGAGGAACCACTCTCTCCTACTACCCAAACATTAATGAGAGTGGTGACACAGCTACAAGCAAGGTTCCCTGACCCAGAGCCTACCACTTCAGAGGTTGACCCCAGGAGTTCAGAAGGGGTCTATGTAGATGAGGCTGCCACTATTGCTGAACCTTCTCAGGTTCTTCAGGACAGTGGTACAGGCAATAGGACCTCATCTGCGGCAACCCACACTGGGGAGGACTTCTTTGAAGCCCTTCTCAATGAGGGGAACCCAGGGTGCCAAGAAACCACATCTGGTGGTGGAGGTGCAGGAGCTAGCCTCAGGACTCCATCGCCCAATGACTCCACTCAGGTGCATGAGGGCACCAAAACTCAGGAATTGACGGCCACAATTTCAACTCTCCAAGCCCAGGTAGCTCACCTGGAAGCTGAGTTGCTACCCTGCGGCCGGAGGTCCATGCCAAGGAGGCAACAATCTTGGACCTCAGGAGGCGTCCCCCAGTCATACTCACACCCTTTCATCCTGATCCTGCTACAACTACCTTTGTCTCCCCTGATGCTACCAAAAAGGGAGAGAAGGTACCATTTGTAGGGTCAGGATCAGAAGCCAGAGAAGAGGAAGTTGCACAAGATGCCAACCCATCCATAGTCACATTGACTAATGAATGGGATGACTTCTTGGGCATTTACTTCCATCATTCTACAACTTCCACTTCTTCTTCTTCTTCTGGTGATGGTGAGGATGCCATAGAGATTGAGCAAGAGCTCATAATAGATCTCTCTATGGAGCCTCAGTCCCCTGTTGGGACTCAACAGTCCCCCTCTGGGACTAAGTCTCCTCCTGAGACTACAGCCCAGGTTGCCATGGAGGAAACCACTCAAGAAGAACAACCTATCTCCATGGAACCTGTGTCCCCTTCTGGGGCCAAGGCTGCTGAAGACCTCTCCTCCACTCCTGAGCACTCTATGGATACTGCTAAGGAATCACCCAAGTTGGTTGGCCAGCTGGAGGAGGCAGTGAATGCTAAGGTTAACTCCGAAGCTGCAGCTGCTTCCGAAGGCCCAGTCATCCTCGATGATTCCTCCACAGAGGAGCTATTTGCCAATGAACCAACTGGTGAGGCTACAGGATCCATCTCCTCTGGGGTAAAAATGATGGACAAAGGAAAACGGAAGCTGACCCTAGAGGAGGAAGCAGAACAGGTTGAGAGAGTACCAAAGAAGAAGAAGGGCCGACCAGACACTTCCATGGATGATGACCTCATCAAACTCTCTGCTCTTCTCCAAGAGAAGGGATATGATATTGATGAGGTACTGCTATGGTCGATACCTGAAATGGCTGCTGAGCTGGAGAAGGTGCAGCAGCAAGAGCAGGCAGCTGCTGCATCCAAAGCCATGACTGCACTTACAAAGAAACAAAAGGATACAACCTATAGAGACAAAATGAAGGCTATCCTCCTGCAGTATGGCTTCCATGCTCGGCAGCTAGGCCCTATGAAGAACTCAGCCATGGACATGCACGTTAGAGACATAAAAGCCAAGATTGCCAAAGGTGAATTACCTTCTATGGAGCTGATACAGGCCCAAAGGGCAAGCCTAAACTTGGGCTTAGGTTTAGGAGGAGGAGTCAGAGTAGAAATGCCCCTCTCTGGTACAGGGATCAGAGAGGGCGAAGAAGTCATGTGTGGGGAAGCAACAAAGGCCATGTTCCCCAACATGTTCCCCCTAGACCCTAAGGAAGAACCAGCAGCTCCTCCATCAAGTCCTTCTTTGGACAACATGCCAATCTCTAAAGTGATCAAGATCAACAAGGGTAAAAAGGCTGCAAGGAAACAACAATCAACAGACCCTGATCCTGAGGGACAATCAAAGGCTGATGAGAGGAGAAAAGAGCATCCTAGTTCTAAGGATGCAGGCCAGAGCCCACTGCAAGAACAGATGAAGCAGTGGGCTCCAATGTGGAAGATCAGCAGGCCAGAGAACAGAGGAGTCAAGCTATTGCCCAAGATAAACCAAGATTCAGAAGAAGAAAGAGCATAGCTAGAAGGAAAAAGAGAACTACTACCATCTCCTCTGACTCTGAGCCAGATTCTGAACCCTCAGAACCAATAGCCACACCAAAACCTTCACAGCCTCAGGCCCATCCAAGAGATATCCATGGCCCGATGCATACTCATACCTACATCCCTATAGTGAAATGGAGCTTTGATGCACTTCATAAGATGTTCACACTCACACAGATCAATGGAGGGATAAAGGTTTCGGATATTATGCAACTGATGGTGTTGGCTGAGCCCTTTTTATTTGATTTGGAGAAACTCCCTCTGGAAAATCCAGATAATGGATCAGATGGGAGAATAGCAATCAAATGGGTGAAGGCTAGAGCTCAGGTTCTGAGGGGAGAGAGGCCAACAAGGAGAATCAGTTAAGAAGTTTTGGTAGCATCAGCATAGGGGGAGACTGTAAAGGCTAATAAAGGCTTATGCTCACCAAACTTCAATTTTGTCTAAGTACCAGACACTATAAAGACAAATAGCCTTCGGAAGGAAGGAGTTACTCTTCGGAAGCAGCATTGCTTACGAAGGGTAACTCACTCCTACTGAAGGCTGTACAAGACAAAGCACTTCGGAAGGCCAACACTTAACAAAGATAAAGCTTCAGAGCTTCCGAAGACAATAAAGATTCTGAAGAATCAAAGACTTCCGAAGATTCTCCTCTGCAACCTCCGAAGACAAAGACAAAGACTTCCGAGGATAATCCTCTGACAAAGACCGTAGCTGATTACTTTTATAGTACAAAAGGTGCTGACAACAGACATGCTGGTCTGAGAACAACAAAGATAACATACCGAGAGTCAGACACAACACCTTACTTCTCCTCAGCTTCATTAAATGCAAAAGATCATATGAAGTATTGAAGATCAACAACATTAAATGTCTTTTGTATTTAGCTAGTCTTTTGTAAAGTCAATGTCTATATTTGTAATGATTGTAATTAAATGTCTTAGCCTGTTAAGACACTTTACATACTAGAATAAGCTTTACTTTATGTATTGTCTAGTATACCCAACTTGTATTTCTACGAGTATAAGGTTGTAGCCTTGGCTATATAACCTCTTATTGTAAACTAGTATAGTGTGCTTGCTGGTTGTAACACTTGAACAACTTTGATATAAATATATCTTTGAGCTTGAAATTTATACTTGTGTTCTTATTATTATTCGAAGATTATTAGCTTACCATTGAGTGTTTGAGAGATCCTTCTAACAGATATTCCGCATATGTTAGATTGTAAGAAAGAAATACTTGTGAAGTGTTGTTTAGAGTAAACAACCCGATCCAACAGTAGATTCTTGTCGTCGCTAATACCGTTCGCAATAAGAGGCGTTATAGCGACTATTTGTTGTCACTATAGGTTGATTTTTTATCTCCATTTTTTTGATAAAAAATTAGATTATTATACTATATAATTAAAAACTAACTCAAAAGGAATAGTAAATTTTTGATATTTTATTATATATATAATTTAAGACTTTTGATATTTTATTATATATATAATTAAATGAAAATAAAAAGTAATATATATATATATATATATATATATTAAATAGTAAAAATAAATAATAAATATATATATTATTATATTGAATAGTAAATATTATATATATATATATATATATAGAGAGAGAGAGAGAGAGAAAAAACATGGTACGTAAAATTGAATAATAAATTTCTTGAATCACCATTTTTAGCTTTAAAACTTAGTAAACAGAAATAAGGGCATAAATTTGATAGATTTGCTTAAAATTTTGTTTTTTTATTAAATTTGAGAAATTTGTTAGGATATTTGTATTTTTGTTTTAATTCAACCGATTGGTTGCCGGTGAAAAAGATTTTATGACTAATTTTTTCTATTATTTTTGTAACATATTTGTTTGAATTTTATATGATTTTATGTTTTTATGAAAAAATTGCATAGACTTCGTGATTATAAATTTAATTATGTTATGTAATTTATGCTTTAACAAATGATATATAACACCCGTTATTGGGAGTGTATTGTGAAAATCCGCCGCAACGAACGGGATGGAAAAAACCTAATTTTAATTAAAAAATAAAAAAACTAATTAAAATAATATTTAAAATTATAATAAAATAATATTTAAAATGACTGGCAAGACCTATAGCGACGACAAGTGTTGATATAGCTCCCTCCAGGTTCTAAATTTGTATAAAATTTATATTAAACCTGCTAATTTAACCTGTTTTAAACCTAGATCTTCAACATATATGTATGTTGCTGACATACACACATACATATACGTATATACATACATAAATAAATATACATACAAACCCGGAACTTGAGCATTTACAAATACACATACGTATACAATTAATGAAAAAACATCTTCAAAATATGACGAAAGGCCATAAAAATTACAGAAGAAAACATACCAAAGTGACGAAAAGTTCTCAAATGAGTAATATCTTAAAAGTTACCTAGAAATAGGAGAAAGTTTCTCATAATCGCACAAAATCACCCTCAAAGGCGAGAGTTATTGTCGGTGGGCAACAAAGGGAGAAATCGACCCGTTTGCCCTATACACGCCCAATAAGAACGACATGTTGTCGCTATTGGGGTTGACAATACGATGTCGTTTCATTTAGTATAAAGAAAAAAATTAATAAAAAATAATTAACCAATAGCGGCGACATGTGGTCGCTATAGGTTTTTAGTTTTTTTTTTTTAATTTTTTCTTTTTGTATTTTTATAATTTATGAATTAAAGAAAATCGATAAAAAATATATTTACATGTAGTAACGACATGTAGTCGCTGTAGGTTTCCCAAGAGCACGAAAAAATTGGCTCTTTCCCGCTCTCTCTGTTGCTATAACATGTCGTCGCTATACCCCGAATAAAAAAAAAATCATATTTCTACCCATTGCGTCCATTTGTTATCGCTATAGAGCTTTAGCGAGCGACGACCCATGTGGTCGCCATGTAGGTCGACGCTATATACATATATCATCCTTGTAGTGTAACATGTAAAACTGTTTTATTTTCACAAGATTGGAATGAAAATTATAAGTTAGAGTTTTGAGGTAAAAAAAAAAAAAAGTTAGAATAACTTAACCGAAGAAACCTGGTTATTATTTTGTTATTTATTAAATTCTCATTCAAGTAAAATAAAGAAAATACCTTTAAACTTTTTTATTTTCTATTTTTTAAACTTTATTAATCATATAATATTAGTTAATATTTTTTTTAATTAAAACTAAAAGACAACTCGGTTGTTTCCAAACTCATAGAGTTCAAAAAATTAAAATCCTAATCTAAAGCTTATTCATTTTGAAATCATTTTAATCTAATCTGCTTTTTTTATCATTTAGATGTTCCTTCAATTCCTGTCTTGGTAAATATATATCTAATTAAACTATGAGAGGAGAGAGCAAGGGATCGACACTTCATTAATTAAACAAATGTATTTTTCCAAAACATAAAATCATATTTTCGAATTTGAACAAACAATAATTGCTGCAGCAAATAGCAAATGCTACAACCATAACACAACTACCTTTAATTGGATGCGTACCATCAACAACCTTTCATTATAATTTATATTTGTACTAAAATAATGACCCCATCACAATTTATTTTCCCCGTACCTTTATGGTAAAGTAATTTTTACCCCCGTAACAATTTATTTTCCCGTACTTTTGAGGTAAAATAAATTTTGCCATTAATTTTGGGTGTTCTTATTTACACCATAATCTATAATAATCTAATTTATAAAATCACTAATTGTCTCTCACCTAGAGCAAATATTGTTCTGGGTGAGTCAGGAGGTTTTCCTAGTTGTAATTTTCCTCCTGGCAGGTGGGTCAGGTCACCACGCTCTGTTATTCTGGCGGAAGGGTGATCTATTTGCCAGTGTGATCCCGGGTGACCGGGTGTTTGCTGTTAAAAAAAAAAACTAATTGTCAGATAAACATTAAATTTTACTCTAATAATCATTGTGTCTTAATTTGTTTAGAAAAATTTAACATTGAACGGTAAACACAAAATACATAATGACATTCACAAAAGACACAACGACCTGTATACAAGACACAATAATTTGCACAAAAGACACCATAAACTGAAAAAGTTTTATATAGCAACACTATACTCATTTTTAAGGTAAAAAAATTCTCGTTTTTATGGTATATTATGGTGATAATCCGGCATTTCGGGTTAACCCCGTTAACCAGAAATTATCAGAAAGTGTACAAAATCGAACAAAATCAAAGTAGAAGGGTTAGAATTGATCAAAATCAATCACAAAACATTAAAATTACAAGGATTAAGCTTGTAAATACAAGAAACATCAAATTTTGACTTTTGAAGTCAAAATTCGAAAGGTTCATAGGTTCAAATTCGAAATTTCCCATTAACATCCGGTTATAAGTTGAATTAAACATCCATAATCATCACATTGATGATTACTAACAATTATTATCAGTTTTTAACCTCATAACCGTCGAATTAAACTCAATTAACGATTAGGAAGTTGAAACCGTAGCTATTAATTATCAAAACCACATAATTCAACTGAAATTCACAAAGTCGAACATTGAGACACTATAATCGGCATCCATAGGGACTTCTGCGTACATCAATTCGAACCAACAAGCAACGGGAAGAAGATTTTGATTGGGAGTCGGCCGGAAGTCAAGCCACAATTCGAATCACTTCAATTCGACACCCAATCAAGTAAGAAATCACTCCTATACAACCTAAAAATGCCGACTAAGCATAACCCTATGCTAGTTTCGATCACAAGCATCGAATTGTAAGAATCCGAATTCTAGGGTTCATCACTATTGAGGTTTTGGGGTTTTGATTCAAACAAGATCAAAAATCAAATTCATATATACAGACAACTTCGAAATTGTATCTTAAATGAAATCCATATGTTAATTTCATCAAACAAATACGAATGCTAAGATCTCGATTTCTAGGGTTCTTAATTCAAAACGATTTGGGGATTATTGTTCACACAGTTTTCAAAATCAAATCGAATTACATCATCAGCTTTGCAACACCTTCTCAAACGAAACCCCTATATCAATTTCATATAACATTAACAAATTGACCAAGTTCAAGTTATAGGGTTTATGGATTACAACAATTTGGGGATTTAGATGAAACTGAACTTAGCTTTCGAATTAAATTATGCAGAAGAGTTCGAAATCTCTTGAGTAGTGAAAACCATATGATTTTGTTGAATAACGTTAAGGAATTCAAAGAATTGAATCAAAGCTCATGGTTTTGTGTTCAAACTCGAATTGGGGTTATAAAACCCTAATAATTAGATGAAATAAAGCGATTAAAAACACATGTTAACTCGTTTGAATCTCTGGAACTATAATCCTATTATTTTAGGATCGATCAAGTTCGAATCTCGGGTCAATTGGGAACCATATGGTTCGGTTAGGGTTAAACAAAAGGAACCCGATTTTTGTTTTACTTAAAACCATTTAAAACCAAAGTTAGTCACAATTGCAGAAGCAGGGCAACTGGTTGGGCATGAGTGTGTGGTCTAAGAGGTCATGGGTTCGAACCCAGCCTCCACTGGTTTTTAAGATTTAAGCAAATTTTTGTATATTGCTTATATCTTTCTCGTCCTAACTCCGTTTTAATCCGTTCGAATTGCGTTGGAAACGTAATGAAAATACGAACAACATGAAATAATAAAATTTATATTTTAAACCCGAAAACGTAATCGCGTATAATCACGCTTATTTAAATAAAATCATATACGGCTATATGATTTAATTAAACGATTTTAAAGTCACGCGTATTTATATGCACATTTCTAACACTCTAACATACGTGTGTTGACACGTATGTGATTTCAAATCTAAAACAACATCCCGAATAACAGAAAGTTATTGGTTAAACACAGATTCTTCGTAGCGGATTTTCTGCACGATTTCACGTGTGTGATCATTCTGTTTGCTAACAAAGGTGTGTACACGGCCCCTTTTCTTATTTTAACTGTTTTGGGGGAGAAAACATGTGCAACAAAAATTTTAGATACATATCACTTGCATGAGTTAGCTATTTACTATAAGTGCGAACATAACACTCAAAGTCCTTACATATCGAACCGTTTAGTTTGCCATAGCGCAAAGCGTGGTAGTTGAAGATAGATCTATTGGGTTTGACAAACCTCACTTGGTATGCAACAGCATGCAACAACATACAAACAGTCAGCTTCGGTGTCGACCGCTTATGTAAATAGTACAATGACTAGCTATCATGACTATGCAATGTGTGATTATGTGATCTGCAAACATTTCTTACAAACAGCTTGCTCAAAAATTTGGTTCAAACATTTGTGATTATTCATACAAACCTGTGTATGCACCAACATTTGTGTTGACTTGATTTTCATGTTTTCTCAGGACAATAAGGCACAAGCAAGGACAAGCAGGGACTAGGACGTTGAGTCTCATGCATACAGTTTATTTCGATTGTTGATTTAAAACATTGAACATTGTAATTACGGTTTTGCAACTACTACAATTAGTTATTGGTTTTCAAACGCTTTCGCAAATGTTAAACTTTGATTTTACAAATTAAGACGAAATTATGTTGAAAGCATATAGAGGTCTTTCGCTGTGTCTAATGACTGAGATCCTGGTTTGTCACGCCCTAAACGGTATGATTCTGTTAGTTGAAATTTGGGGGTGTGACAGATTGGTATCAGAGCCATTGGTTATAGCGAACTAGGTTTGCATTGGTAGACTTAGACTATAACTGTTAGACATTAGACACACTTGTTTACACGATAGTTTTGCATAGCATCTACATATGGTATTATGTAGCAGACATGGCATAACCATCCACACCTACTCGTGACGAGAAACATCAAGTCGTATCATCATCATAATCCAAGAAGAGACGACTTAAACCAATGGATGACATTATTCACTATGATGAGGAGATACACATTCGACCGAGGGAGAACGACCAGAATTGGCAGTGGATCCCTAATCTCATTTGCAGCTGGGTACATGAGGAGAGAGTACCTCTGCCACCTACTCCTGGCACTGCTACTAGTAGTTGGACAGTACCTACTCTAAGATATCCATCAGAGCAAGTATTTGCAGCTTTTGTTGCACGTATGAATAGAGGAGATTCAAAACATGCGAGAGGCAGCTGGAAAGATCACTAGATTATTAGAGGGATGAAATTGGCTTTATGATTTACAAAAACAAGCCAAGGGATGAAATAGGCTCTTTGACTCACTAAAACAAGTCAAAAGATGAAATAGGCTCTGTGACTCACTAAAGCAAGTCAAGGGATGAAATAGGCTTTGTGACTCACTAAAACTAGTCAAGGGATGAAATACATCCTATGGCTCACTCGAACAAGTCAGGGGATGAAATAGGCCCTGTGGCTCACTCAACGAGTCAGCAGATGAACTAAGCCCAATGACTCAGACAAAACCATTCCTTAGCTTGGGACTATACCTATTGGTTCCACTAAATTTCTAGTTCTGACAAATGATCCATCACTTTTTACAACACTGACAACAGTTAATAAGGTTGTGGCTTCAGTCTTGATAAGAAAACATCAATTTTCTTTCTAAATCCTCGACAACATTCTTGTAGCTCTTGGTACTTCCACATATATGGTATATAAGGACCACTTTATGAACTCGTCAATTGTAAGATGAGAATTCAAACCAACTTCTTGTCATGCTTGAAGTACCACCAAACGGACACTGTCACTCGAGTTAAGTAGAACTAGAGTGAGCGTGCGGGAAAAATTTCTGTTACAGGTGCATACGTGAAGGCTAGTTACATTATATGAAAACCTTGGTGACCTCTATTATGAGTCAACTATCAACTTGGAAACTTATGGGAGATATATTGACTGCAAGGTGGTCAACTCCGAACAGCTAACACCTACACAATGAGTTTCTCGACATCGGGCTACATAAGGAAAACACACTCAAGCCGAATAGCTATCCTTGAAGTATCTACACTAGACCCTACACTAGCATTCAACTCAAGTAACTATCCCTAAGTATTTCTTCGGATAGACTATCCAATGATACATCATGTGACTATTTTCTGAATCCTGATGTCCTAAATAAACTCTAAATCCTGCAAAACCAAATAGCTCAAAGTAGGAGGAACTAGAATTCTTATGTAAGGTAAATTGACGATCATGGTGAGCAACGTAATCGTGAATTTACAAGTACGCATGAATTCTGGCAAATTCTATTGTGAGCCTATTTTCGAAACACATACATAAAATATTTGCCTATCCTTCATTTTGTTGGTTGCAACGAACTCAATTAACATATTGAAATTCCAACATAATATCCATCAAATTTTCAACAGTAGTTCTAGTTATTCTGTGTTCATAAAACCCTCATGGTGCGACTTTGCACTTCACCTGGATAACTTCATGGGTATGTTAAAACATCTACTTGTGAACATCTGTAAAGATTCCCTATCAAGGAAAGAATGAAATATGATTCACGCGTCTAACGAGCAGAGTTCTCAATGACAACAACAACAAGAAACAACCAAAGGATGCTTTGGATGCAAAAAGCCAGGGCACTTCAATTGAAACGCTCTGGTAGTAACAACAAAAGGAACGAAAACAATGGTATGAGGGGGACAAGCCTTCATGATCATAAGAAGCATAGAGAAAATCTCAACCTTGCCACAAGTACATATATGCTAAACAAATTTTTACTCTTGTGTTGTTTGATACTGGAACAGAAAAGAGCTTTAGATCTAATGAAATTAGCGAAATATTTGCCATAACCTCAACACCGTTAGAGGTTGAATATACTGTAGAACTAACTGACGGTAAGTTAGTTGCAGTAGAACATATTCTCAAAGGATGTATTCTTGACTTGATGGGTCAAACACTGGACATTGACCTTATGCCTATCACTTTAGGCAGTTTTGATGTAGTCATTGGCATGGACTGGTTGTCTAAACAACAGGCTGAAATAGTATGCCAGGAAAGGATTGTCCGTATATCTCTTCCACATGGAGAGACACTGTATGTTCAAGGCGAGAAGGGCAGTACGCCAATGCGTCTCATATCTTGTATGAAGGCACACAAATGTCTGCGTAAAGGTCATACAGCAGTTATAGCACTTATAACTGAAAAGCCGGTAGTTGAGAAGAAGATTGAAGACATCCCAGTGGTTTGTGAATTTCCTGAAGTGTTTCCAGAAGACCTACCGGGATTACCTCCTATCAGACAAGTGGAATTTCGAATAGACCTTACACCAGACGCAGCACTGATAGCTAGAGTGCCTTATCGACTTGCACCATCTGAAATGCAAGAGTTATCTACACAACTGCAAGAGTTGTTGGATAAGGGCTTCATACGACCTAGTTTTTCACCGTGGGGAGCCCCAGTCTTATTTGTTAAGAAAAAGGACGGGACTTCCCGTATGTGTATCGATTACCGGGAACTGAATCCGTTACCTAGAATTGACGATCTGTTTGATCAGTTCCAAGGTTCGAGTTACTACTCGAACATTGATCTTAGATCGGGTTACCATCAACTCAGAGTACAAGAGGAAGATATTCCTAAGACATCACTCAGAACGCGTTATGGCCATTACGAATTCTTGGTCATGCCATTTGGATTGACGAACGCTCCAGCAATATTCATGGATCTCATGAATCGAGTCTGCAAACCTTATCTTGATAAGTTTGTCATTGTTTTCATTGATGACATCCTCATCTATTCCCAGACTAAGGAGGATCATACTGAACATCTTAGGTTGTTGTTAGAATTACTCAAATAAGAACAACTATACGCGAAGTTTTCAAAATGCTACTTCTGGATGCGAGAAGTACAATTCTTGGATCATGTAGTCAACGAAAAGGGAATACACGTTGATCCAACTAAAATAAAGGAAATTAAGAATTGGGAAGCACCAAAGACCCCTACCGAGGTACGACAATTCCTAGGTTTGGCGGGTTACTATCGACGATTCATTGAAGTTTTCTCAAAAATCGCTCAATCACTCACAGGAAGCTGTATTCCAGCTATTGAAACAAAAAAAAATCTGCAGTGCACCAATTCTGTCCTTACCGGAAGGAACAGAAGACTTCGTGGTGTATTGTGACGCATCTGCCCAGGGTTTGGGATGTGTGCTGATGCAACGCGATAAAGTGATTGCTTACGCTTCAAGGCAACTGCGACCACACGAAAAGAATTACACTACTCATGACTTGGAGTTAGGAGCAGTGGTGTTTGCTTTGAAGATTTGGAGGCACTATTTATATGGAACCAAGTGTACCATTTACACTGATCATAAGAGTTTGCAACATATCTTTGATCAGAAGGAGCTTAATATGAGACAGCGAAGGTGGGTCGAGTTGTTGAATGACTACGAATGCGCGATCAAGTACCATCCGGGAAAAGCTAATGTGGTAGCTGACGCTCTAAGCAGAAAAGATACAACATCAACAAGACGGGTTCGCGCACTTATGATGACGATACATACTGACTTACCTAACAAGGTACGCAGTGCTCAGCTTGAAGCCTTAGAAAAGGATAACTTGGTACATGAATCCTTACGAGGAATAGAGGAACAATTGGATGTTAAGCCTGATGGAACTCGTTGTTTCATTAATCGGCTTTGGATACCTTTGCATGGTGGTTTAAGGGAACTCGTGATGGATGAAGCGCACAAGTCCAGATATTCAGTCCATTCGGGATCAGACAAGATGTATCATGACTTAAAGGCACTGTATTGGTGGCCTCATATGAAAGCCGACATTGCTAAGTACGTTAGCCAATGTTTGACTTGTTCGAAAATCAAAGTTGAATATCAAAAACCGTCTGGTTTACTGCAACAACCAGAAATACCGATGTGGAAATGGGAATAGATTTCGATGGATTTCATTACTAAGTTACCCCGTACACCAAGTGGTTGTGATACGATATGGGTAATTGTTGACCGATTAACGAAATCTGCACATTTCTTGGCAATTAAAGAAACTGACAAAATGGAGAAACTGACTCGTATTTACATTAAGGAAGTATTATCGCGACATGGCGTACCAATTTCCATCATATCAGATCGGGATGCCCGATTCACTTCAAACTTTTGGAAATCTCTCCATAAATCCTTGGGAACTCGTTTAGACATGAGTACCGTATATCATCCACAAACCAACGATCAGAGTGAATGTACAATCCAAACACTTGAGGACATGTTACGAGCTTGTGTCATTGATCTTGGTGACACGTATGTGATTTCAAATCTAAAACAACATCCCGAATAACAGAAAGTTATTGGTTAAACACAGATTCTTCGTAGCGGATTTTCTGCGCGATTTCACGTGTGTGATCATTCTGTTTGCTAGCAAAGGTGCGTACACGGCCCCTTTTCTTATTTTAACTGTTTTGGGGGAGAAAACATGTGCAACAAAAATTTTAGATACATATCACTTGCATGAGTTAGCTATTTACTATAAGTGCAAACATAACACTCAAAGTCCTTACATATCGAACCGTTTAGTTTGCCGTAGTGCAAAGCGTGGTAGTTGAAGATAGATCTATTGGGATTGACAAACCTCACTTGGTAGATTGTAGGTCTACGCAGGTGTTTAACTAGCCAATCAACATTGCTATTGTTTGTGTTAAACAATAGTGGAAAGGCAAAACATGCAACAACATACAAACAGTCAGCTTCGGTGTCGACCGCTTATGTAAATAGTACAATGACTAGCTATCATGACTATGCAATGTGTGATTATGTGATCTGCAAACATTTCTTACAAACAGCTTGCTCAAACATTTGGTTCAAACATTTGTGATTATTCATACAAACCTGTGTATGCACCAACCTTTGTGTTGACTTGATTTACATGTTTTCTCAGGACAATAAGGCACAAGCAAGGACAAGCAGGGACTAGGACGTTGAGTCTCATGCATACAGTTTATTTTGATTGTTGATTTAAAACATTGAACATTGTAATTACGGTTTTGCAACTATTACAATTAGTTATTGGTTTTCAAACGCTTCCGCAAATGTTAAACTTTGATTTTACAAATTAAGACGAAATTATGTTGAAAGCATATAGAGGTCTTTCGCTGTGTCTAATGACTGAGATCCTGGTTTGTCACGCCCTAAAAGGTATGATTCCGTTAGTTGAAATTTGGGGGTGTGACAATTATTTTTCAAAAAATAATGCCGTATGTAAAAGTTATGAACGTTTAAAGAAGATGGAGGACTAGATGAAAAGCCAACAAAAATGAACATTACTAAAATACTCTCCAAAAACTTGATATATCCATAGCCATTAATTAATGATCTAATGATTCTTGATCCTTTTAGACTTTTTATGATAATGAGTCTATTTAATTTAACTGAAACCTTATTTAATAACCGTTGTATTTGATGGGAAAAAAAATTAATTCAAACGTCCAGATATGTAGCACTTAAATTCTAATATATTAAAATAAGTTAGGATTTTTTTTTTTAAAAAAATGGTTTAAATCATTTACAGTGATTCCTATATGATATATGTGTGTAATATCATATTTGTTTTTTTTATCTTTATTTTTTTCGTATAGATTGTAACAATTGCATGTATGAAATTAGATGTAGTAACCCAACATTTGTGATGAGCCTATAAAGTTTTCTAAAGACTACTCAAGATAATTGTGTGAAAAAGGTGATGAAAATTTTATATATGGTTAACAGACACTAGCGATTTACAATGTGACAATCAGAAGTGAATTTGAATAAATCATTGAAATTTCTGCGCCTGTGAATACCAAAAATATTGAGGATAGCGTGAGGGGTTTTGAAATATGAACCAAAAGACAAGGGGCCAAAAAGTAAATATAGAAATTAAGTCAAAGTAGTAAAACTTTTGTGGTGTTGCTAAATTCAACAATGAAAGAATTTATTGCCCAAAATTAAAGAATCTACAGCTGCACACACACATCATACATGTAAAAAAACACATGGTCAATATAAAAACAAATATAACTTACTATTCATTAGACATTCCTTGTTTAATATATATGTAATATCTTTAAACTTTTTTATTTTTCATTTTTTGAACTTTGTTAATCCTATAATATTAGTTAACACTTTTTTTTAATTAAAGTTAAAAAAACAAGTCGGTTGTTTCCAAAGTCATAAAGAGTTCGAAAAAACCAAATTCCTAATCTAAATTCTTATTCATTTTAAAATCATTTTTTTATGCTGCTAACAAATTAACTAAACAAATGTATTTTTCCTAAACATAAGATCAAATTTACGAATTTTAACAAACAATCGTTGTTGAAGCAAATGCTACAACCATAACACAACTACCTTTTATTGAATGCGTACGTACCATGAACAACCTTTCATTAGATTTGTACAAAAATAATAACCCCATCAAAATTTATTTTCCCCGTACCTTTGAGGTAAAATAAATTTTGCCATTAATTTTGGGTGTTCTTATTTACACCATAATTTATAATATTCTAATTTATAAAATCACTAATTGTCATATAAACATTAAATTTTACTCTAATATTCATTAATTAACCATAAAAACTATTCTTATCTTTAACTAATAATTACTCTATTTGAGTTTTTCATAAATTTATTTATTTTTTCAAATAATACTATGCCCATTATTTTATTTTAAATTTGATAAAATTTCTCTTATTTTTTTTGTCATTTATTATATATATATATATAGGGGAGGGATATTTTACAAAGGATGAAAACCTTAGAAAGTGTAAGAAGCAACAAGAAAGAGACACTTTTACATAAATTTAAAGGGTATAGATGTCGAAATAAAAAAGGAGGTTGTACAAGCAAGTCACATGCAACTTCAACCCTTTTTTTTATACATTTGTAACTATTTTATACGTTAACATTTTTTTTAAAAAAATTACACCATAAAATCAAGCGTTTTTTACCTTTTTAACGAGTATAATATTGATATATTAAAAAAACAACCAATAATAGGTGTTCATGGAACTTGCGTTTTTATGACGTTTTTGTTGTTTTATGGTGTTTTTGAACACTAACAGAACATAAAACACCACTGGGCACTTTATGGTGTTTTTGAACACGAAAAACAAACACTTAAGTTTATGCATGGTGTTTTTTAAACTTAGTTTTATGGTGTTCACGAATAAAAATATTGAACACAAAAAACAATATAAACACTTAGTTTTGTGACGTATCTCTACGTTTTGTGACATTCACGTTTTATGGTATTTTTCGAGTTATTTTATTATGTTTATGGTGTTCGGGTATTAATGAAACTAAAGTAAGGCATTTCGTAGTGTTTTTGAAGTTATGGTGTTTTTTATGCGACACATCTATACGTTTTATGGTGTTTTCCGAGTTATTTTAAGGTGTTAACATTTTATGGTGTTAACATTTTATGGTGTTTATGATGTTCTAGTATTAATGAAACTAAAACCGGGCATTTTATGGGGTTTTAGTATACGAAAAACATCATAAAGTCTTAAAGTTTGTATATAGTGTTTTTTAACTTAATTTTATGGTGTTCTTTGATATAATTTATCGTGTTTATAGTGCAAACGTTTTATGGTGTTAATGGTGTTCGATTATTCATGAAACTTAAACTGGACAATTTATGGTGGATGTGTCTATTTATCTATATCTTGACTCGAAATGGGAGCAGGTTTGAAAAATGATTCTTAGAGTGTCTAGTGTTGGGCCAGGAGGGTCTCTTAACGCCTTCTTTTTTCTTCTCATCGGAGTTCTTTCACAAAGACTTGCCATGGTAAGAAAGAAGAAGGGAACATGCATACTTGGAGAGCGCAGTGCAACCGAGAGTTGTATGCTGCGTTCGGGAAGGATGAATCGCTCTCGAAAAGGAATCTATTGATTCTCTCCCAATTGGTTGGACCATAGCTGCGATGATTTACTTCACGGGCGAGGTCTATGGTTCAAGTCCAGGATGGCCCAGCTGCACCAGGGAAAAGAATAGAAGAAGTGTCTGACTCCTTCATGCAAGCTCCACTTGGCTCGGGGGATATAACTCTGTTGGTAGAGCTCCGCTCTTGCAATTGGGTCATTGCGATTACTGGTTGGATGTCTAATTGTCTAGGCGGTAATGATAGAATCTTGTACCTGAACCGGTGGCTCACTTTTTCTAAGTAATGGGGAAGAGGACCGAAACATGCCACTGAAAGACTTTACGGTATTTTTGAACAAATTCCTGGATAACAAGTCTCAAGGTTTTGATGATATCAATATTGACGATATTGATGCTAGTGACTGTCACACCCCCAATTTTCAACTAACGGAATCATACCGTTTGGGACGTGACAAACCAGGATCTCAGATCATTAGACATAACGAAGACCTCTATATGATTTTCAAAACATACTTTGGTCTAAAACTGTAACATCAAAGTTTTCAAAGTTTGCAGAAGCGTTTTAAAACAATAACAAACATAACAGTTGTAAAATGTAAATTACAAAACAAATTCCCAAATGTTCAAATCTAAATAATAGAAATGTCAAATATGCATGCGACTCGATCTCCTAGTCCATGCTTGCTTTCTTGTGTACCTTAACGTCCTGAGAAAACATGTAAATCAAGTCAACACAAAGGTTGGTGCATAACACAGGTTTAAGCATTCACAAATGTTGAAACCATAGTTTGAATATAAAGTTTGCAGATAACATAATCACACATGCATAGTCATGATAGCTAGTCATTTATACTATTTACATAAGTGGTCGACACCGAAGCTGACTAGTGCATGCTATCGCATGTTTTGCCTTGCCACTATTGTCTAGCACAAACAATAGTAATGAGTGTTTGGTCAGTCAAACACCTGCGTAGATCCCATCTACCAAGTGAGGTTTGTCAAACCTAATAGATCTATTTCCAACTACCACGCTTTGCGCTACGGCAAACTAAACGGTTCGAAGTGTAAGGACTTGTAAATACTATGTTGTCACATAATGTAAACAGCTAACTCATGCAAGTGTTATGTATCCAAAATGTTTGTTGCACATGTTTTCTCCCCCAAAACAGTTTAAAATAAGAAAGGGGCCGTGTACGCACCTTTGATTGTTGCAGAATGATCAAACACACTTAAACTCGTGTAGAAAGTCCTCCTACGAAGAACCTGTGTTGTAACAATAACCTAGTGTTATTCGGAATGTCGTTTTATGTTTGAAATCACATACGTGTCAACACACGTATGTTAGAGTGTTAAGAATATGCATACGTATGTACGCGTGCCTTTGAAATCGTTTAATAAAATCATATCATCGTTAATGATTTTATTTAAACAAGCGTAATTATACGCGATTTCGTTTTCGGATTAAAATATGAATTTTATTATTCTAAAACATTCGGGACTGAATTCTGGTTCTAAATCAATTTGAATGGCTCGAATCGGACTAGAAACAAAGAAGTTATGATAAAAATATTGAAAATACTTTAAAACCCAAAAACCAGTAGGAGCCGGGCTCGAACCCGCGACCCCTCACTCATAACACACACACCCTACCAACTCAACTGCTTCAACATTTGATAATGAATCTGTTTCAGTTGGTTTTAAACACGACTTGATTGGTTCCCCTTTGTTTCACCCTTAGCCGAACCAACTAATCCTCAATTAGTCCGGATTTCGAACCTGATAAACCCTTAGACAATGGGGCTTTGCTTGTAAAGGTTTAACCGACTCCGTATATGGTCTTAATTCGAACCCTAATCCACCATAACCTGATTAATCGGACATTAACAGTTTCGAACTCAAGTTCTCAAACCCCAACTCAAAGTCGTTCAATTCGTTCTTACATTATAAAATTGATAGAGGGTTATCAATAAACAACCAATTCCGAAACTGTCTGGGTTGTTTAACTTCGTTCTTACATTATAAGATGAAGACCGACTTTATATTACCCTATTTATGGTGTTTTTAGTGTTCAAACATATGAACATCCGAAAACACCATAAAACGCAAAATTCATATACAATAATTCAGTCCGGTTTTTTATATCATTATTATACTCGTTGAAAAGAAAAAAATGCTCGCTTTTATGGCGTAATTATTTTTAAATAATAAAAAGATATAAAAAAGTTATAAGCATTTAGAAAAAAAAGGAGAAGTTGTTAAAAAAGTCAACAATAATCATAATACCCATTACACCCCTCCAGTCATTTAAGTTTCCCCTTAATTCTATCTGATGATGTGACATAATTACAACCATCCACCACAAAAATCAATGCCCCAAATTTCTTGGTACACTTTTTAAAGTTTTTTTTCTTTTTAGCCTAACCATATACTATATACACACACACATACATTAACTTTTTAAAAAAATATATAAACACCAACACAATCGAAATCATATTTTTAAATAGATATATTGCAGCATGGTTTTCTAAAAAATATACAAAATACCTTCGATTAAAAATGTATGTACATGTACCCAAAATTGAAAGCATAATATTTTTATATTTCTTATAAAGTATATAAATGATCTCAGCCTGATCGACAGTCACCGATGGCGTCGAGGCCACGATCTGATTTTGCTCGAAAACGACCGAGGGTTGCTGAGAACGCTCGCCCTCCTGATCGCGACTTGCCAATTGCCAAGAATGAAACCACAGGTGTCGGGCGTTACCGAGATCGGGCGACCAGGGGTTAGCCAAAACCATTTTTCACATTTTCTCTATTTTTAAACAACTTTTCTCGAACAACAAGCTCCAAATCTTCATAAGAAATAAAAATGAAAAAAAAAATTAGTTAGTAATAATTGTGATTAGTTTTCTTAGTTTTTTTTCTAAAATGATAGATTTCTTAGGAACCCTCCGCTATATATATACAAGAAAAATGACCATTAGCGACGACACTATTAGTGGCGACAGCATTAGCGTCGACACCACTATTAGCGGCGACACTCACACGGTTTCTTCCGAATACTAATACGACCGTTGAAATTAATGTAGAATCAGTGGCTAAGATTAAAACATTATATTAGCATTAGCAAAGACAGAAATAACGGCGGCATGTAGCTGCTAATGGTCAAATAGAAGGCGCCCTCCTTTCTCTTCTTTCTCATTTTCCTTCCGATCCACCTCTCTCTCACCGCGCCACTGCTTTTGTTGCCACTACTCCTGCTGCAACCGTCATTAAGCCAATGTGCAATCGATGAGGCTCTTTAAATGGTACGCTCCAAGGACACCAAAGAGAGAATGGCTGGAGTAGAGAGATTTCCTAAACTTGTAGAAGGTTTGAGAAAGAGTTTAACATCTGCGGAAGTCACATCTCTAGTCGATTGTTGTTTAGATCTCTTGAAAGACAACAATTTTAGGGTTTCATAAAGGGGTCTGCAGGCTGTTGATTATGCTGCGGTTTTTTCCGGGGAACACTTGAAGCTTCATTTCAATGCCCTAGTTTCGGCTACTGTTGAGCGCCTTGGTGACGCTAAGCAGCCTGTTTACGATGTGGCTCTACGATTTTTGCTCGCTCACATGCAGGTCGATGTGCTAGTTTTTACATTCATTTTGAAGTAATTGTTTTCTACTGATCACATGAACATTGATAGTGTTTTGTGATCACATTTGTGTATGTTGAATTATTATATCAAATTATTGTTGTGTGTCCGATAAGCATATGCTTTTCATATGTTTTAAGCGTTTAAAGTTGCGTTTTATGTGCATTTCATCGAGGACGATGATACTTTGACATACATTTGTGAATTGCAGGCAAAAAACAAGTTAGATGGATGTCCGGAGATGTTAACGGGGCGAAAATGTTAAGAGATGGATCAGATTGAGCCGAGAGTTCAAAACTTGGAATGTGCATATCTCGAGCTACAAAAGGAGTCACGAGATCCATAATATATGAAAATTCAGTTTCTCGACAAGACGAAGCTGAAGAAGAAGTCCGATTGGGCGTAGGCTGCGCCCAAAAATTCAGCGTTGGCAGAAATTAGGCAGCGTACCAGTGGGGGTAAGCGTCGGCTTCGCCCAGATCAGGCGTAGGCTATGCCCAAAAGCGGAAAACTGGGTTTTTAACCCTATCTTTGTCATTTTTAAGGATCTATCTTAGAGAGTTGAAATTAAGGTTTTCTGGGGGCAATTTTGGACGAAAAAACACACTTTTTGGGTAGCTCTAACTCTCCAAATCACATCCCGACTCACGAATTCATCCATGGAATCAAGAATTGAAGATCAAATCACGATGATGCATAATTAGTTTGTAAGTGAAACGTTGGGTTGATGTTGAACTTAGATTTTTGATTGTAAACTTGATCTGATTTCAGTTTGGTTGATTCATACAATAGATTTATGTTTTAGTATTTATCCGTTACCATCAGTGATTCGATTTTCTTGCGTGGTTTACTCATTGGTAATTGTGTGATGCTTTGCGTATGTCTATTGGTAATTGTGTGAATGAGCAAGTCTTAAACGTTTGTTCCATCTTTATCACTTTAATCAAATTGATTCACAAATTCATTTTTATGTGATTGAAATCTAAGTTTTGCCTAAATTCATCGTGGATCTTTAAACCTAAACTCGGAAGTGATAACCTTTTTCATTAATTTTTGTTTTAATTAAAAGCTAAGTTTATTGCTTTAAACGTTTTCTTAATTCAACTCAATTCTAAGTGTTGGATCGGGTTGTTTAACCTAAACAACACTTCACAAGTATTTTTCTAATACAATCTAACAGATGCGGAAGGTCTGTTAGAAGGATCTCACAAACACTCAAATGATGAACAAATAATCTTTGAATAGCAATCAGAACACAAGAGTAAATTCAAGCTCAAAGATATAGTTCTCTCAAAGTATTACAAGTGTAAAACGGACAAGCACACACTTATAGACTTTACAATGAGAGGTTATATATCTAAGGCTACAACCGTATACACATAGGTATACAAGTTGGGTATACTAGACAGTACATAAAGTAAAGCTTATTCTAGTATATTAAGTGTCCTAACAGGCTAAGACACTTACTTATAATCATTACAAATATAGACATTGACTTTACAAAGACTAGCTAAATACAAAAGACATTTAATGTTGTTGATCTTCAAGGCTTCAGATAATCTTTTGCATTTAATACTGAGGAAGGGAAGTAAGGTGCTGTCTGACTTTCGGTATGTTCCTTTTGTATTTACTCAGACCAGCATGTCTTGTGTCAGTCCCTTTTTGTACTATGAAAGTAATCAGCTACAGTCTTTGTCAGAGGTTAAACCTCGGAAGTCCTTGTCTTTATCTTTGGTACAAAAGAGATTCCTCGGAAGCTTTCAGTCTTCGGAAGTCATGAAGCCATTATCTTCTAAGTACCATTCTTCCGAAGAGTTTGTCTTGTACAGCCTTCAGTAGGAATGAGTTACTCTTCGGAAGCAATTTGTGCTTCCGAATAGGAACTCCTTCCTTCCGAAGGCTGTTTGTCTGTGTAGACATTATACTTAGACAAAATTGAAGTTTGGTGAGCATCAGCCTTTATTAGTCTTTACAGTCTCCCCCTAGGCTGATGCTACCAAAACTTCCTAAGGTATTCTCCTTACCACTTTTTCTCCCCTCAAGAACTGAGCCCTTGCCTTTACCCATCTTAGAGCTTGTCTACCTTCTGATCCATCGCCTGGATTTTCAAGAGGAAGGTTCTCTAAATCAAAAACAAAGGGTGCAGCCAGCACAATCAGTTTTGCAAAGGTTACAACCTTTATTCCTCCATTGAGCAGAGTGAGAGTAAACTTTTGGTGAACTCTACTGTAGCTCCACTTTAAAATAGGAATATAGGTATGATGATGTGTTAGATCATATAGATCTTTTGGATGTTCATAAGATCTGGCTGCAGGTTTGGCTTTTGGTCCTGGGGAGGTGAATCTGACTCAGAGTCAGAGGAGATGGCAGATGTTCTCTTTTTCCTTCTGGCTATGCTCTTTCTTCTTATGAGTCTTGGTCTGTCTTGAGTAGTGGCCTGATTCCTCTGATCTATGGCCTGCTGATCTTCCACATTTGAGCCCACTGCTGCACCTGTTGTTGCAGTGGGCTGTGGATCAGCATCCTCAGTTATTGAGGTTTCTGTTCTCCTCTCATCAGCCTGTGTTTGTCTCTCAGGATCAGGGTTTAGTGATGGTTGTTTCCTTGTAGTCTTTTTGCCCTTATTGATCTTAATCACCGAAGAGATTGGCATGTTGTCCATAGAGGGACTTGATGGTGGAGATATTTGTTCTTCTTTAGGGTTTAGGGGGAACATGTTGGGGAACATGGCCTTTGTTGCTTCCCCACACATGACTTCTTCTCCTCTCTAATCCCTGCACCAGAAAGGGAAAACTCTATTCTTGCTCCTCCCCCTAAACCTAAGCCTTTCATTAGGCTTGCCCTTTGAGCCCTTATCTGCTCAATTGGAAGCAACTCACTTCTGGCTATTTTAGCCTTTATATCTCGGATGTGCATATCCATGGTAGAGTTCTTCATAGGGCCTAGCTGCCGAGCATGGAAGCCATATTCCAGGAGAAAGGCCTTGGACTTGTCTCTGTAGGCCTTTTCCTTTTGCTTCTTGGTATGGACAATCTTGGCCTTTGATGCAGCAGCAGCCTGTTCTTGCTGCTGTACCATGTCCAGCTCAGCAGCCATTCTAGGTACCGAACAGCTCAGTACTTCATCAATATCATACCCCTTTTCCTGAAGAAGGGCAGACAATCTGATGAGTTCATCATCCATTGAAGTGTCTGGTCGGCCCTTCATTTTCTTCGGGATCCTCTCCTCTTGTTCAGCTTCCTCCTCTGGGGTGAGCTTTTCTTTTACCTTTGTCATCTGCTGTCAGTTTTACCCCAGAAGAGACAGATCCTGTGGCCTCACCAACTGGTTCATTGGCTAAAAGCTCCTCTGTGGAGGAATCATCAATAATGACTGGGCCTTCGGAAGCAGCTGCAGCTTCGGAATTAACCTCAGCATTCACTGCATCCTCCAGTTGACCAACCATCTTGGGTGATTCCTTATTAGTATCCACAGAGTGCTCAGGAGTGGAGGAGAGATCTTCAACAGCCATTTTCCCAGAAGGGGACACAGGTTCCATGGAGATTGGTTCTTCTTATGTAGTTTCTTCCATGGCAACCTGGGCTGTAGTCTCAGTAGGAGACTGAGTCCCAGCAGGGGACTGAGGTTCCAAAGAGACAGTTGTTGTATGTTGCTCAGTCTCTTTGGAAACCTCCCTGGTATCCTCAGAAGAAGAAGAAGAAGAAGAAGTACTAGAGACATGGAAGTATGTGCTCAAGAAGTCATCCCATTCAGTAGTCAAAGTGACTATGGATGGGTTAACTTCCTGTGCACCTTCCTCTTCTCTTACTTTTGGTCCTGACCCTGCAGAAGGTGCATTCTCCCCCTTTTTGGTAGCATCAGGGGAGAAGAAAGAAGTGGTAGCAGGATCAGGATGGAATGGTTGAAGAATTACTGGGGGACGCCTCCTGAGGTCCAGAATAGTGGCATCTTTAACCTGGACCTCAAGCCGCAGGGTAGCAACCTCAGCTTCCAGGTGAGCTACCCTGTCTTGGAGGGATGAAATAGTAGCCGTCAATTCCTGTGAAGTGGTGCCCTCATCTACATGAGTAGAATCATGGGGCGATGGAGTTCTGAGCCTAGCTCCTGCACCTCCACCACCAGATGTGGTTTCTTGGCACCCTGGATTCCCCTCATTGAGAAGGGCTTCAAAGAAGTCCTCCCCAGTGTGGGTTGCCGCAGGTGAGGTCCTAGTGCCTGTACCACTGTCCTGTAAACCATGATTAAGTTCAACAGTAGTGGCAGCGTCACCTGCATTGACCCCTTCAGAACTACTGGGGCCAACCTCTGTCATAATAGGCTCTGCGTCAGGGAACCTGGCTTGCAACTGTGTCACCACTCTCATAAGTGTTTGGGTAGTAGGAGAGACTGGTTCCTCCACAGTTGCAGCTAGTGTTCCTTGAGCCTGGGTAATAGTATGGGTGGGGGGCATTTCTGGATGGTAAGAACCTAGAGACTTGGGAGACAGTCTCTGATCTAATGGAGTTGCTTCATCAGAAGCATACTCAATTATAGGGGCATCCCTTTGGATATTCTCAGGTATGTTTTGTGACATACTCTGAGGGTTATCAGGCTGGATAGGGGTAGCCATAGGTTCCAAAGGAAGAACCTGTGGAGTAACACTAGGTGTGGTTTTCACCTTAGGTGGAACTGTGCCCTGAACAGTTCTTTTCACCTTTTTCTTGATGGGTTCAGAAGAAGGGGCCTGAAAAGCTGTAGAGAGCTGTTCAGGGGTTCAGCGGCGTTTGTAGGTAACTGTGATGGGATGTGGAACTGATATGGAAGGCGTGGGTTCAGCATCTGTGAGTTCAACAGAGCTGTCACCTTCTGGAGTTGGTAACTCCATGGAAGGAAGAAGAGGAGTGAACTTTCCAGAAAAGTTGACACTCAACTTCTTCAGTTGAACAAAAACCTTGGAAGTGACCAAGGGAATTTTGTATATATTCCCAGAAAGAGAGAGAGCAGATCCCAACTCACCATAGAAGATGTGTTGCAAAAATCTGGGATACATACAGAACTTCTTTGGTGACGAAATATTGTCAACCAAATTATTGAATATGAAAACAGAAAAATTAAAAGATTGGTTTGAGATCAAGCCATGAATAGCCGAAGCTAAGTCAGATGGAACTTGATCCCAATCACCAGTTTTGTTTGAGAGACAATACAAGAACAAATGTATGAGGTACTTGTAATTGTATGACACTCTACCCTTCAAATATGTAGTTGAAGGAAGAGGACCTTCGTACCCCATTGACCTAAAGGTCAATGCTACCTCATCCTTAGTGAATGAGACCCATCCCCCAGCATCACACAGTTGAAGATGCCGACAGACGGTCTCCAATGTTATGGAGATAGGATGAGCATCAATGGTGGCATGAAGAAACCTACCATTGGAAGAAGACGAAACCGAACATGAAGCCCAGAACTGTTGGTGATGAGATTCATACACCACGGGCTGAACAGTAAGAGCAAAATTATACCTGCTACGTTGAAGGAAGGAGACTATGGGTGCGAAATCAACATCGTTATCTGCTGATAGTTCCGCTGGAAGGTTGTGTGTTGGTTTGAACGGAAGAAGAGCCATGATGATTGACGGTTTTTAGGTTAGGGATCGACGGTTTTTAGGTTTAGATTTGAAGAAAGAAAACAATTCGAAATGAAACGGTGAGAGAGAATGAGTGAGCGGGAGACCTTTTTATACATTCGGATGTCAGCATTTAATATATAAGCACATTAAATTTTGAGATCCAGATGTCAGAAAAAGGTCTTCCGAATACAGCTCATTGATTATTCAAAAGTTGCTAAGTACAAAGTTCTTCCGAGAGATTATGTATCGGAAGAGGTTCATTAGACCAAGAGTTTTCTTCGGAAGATACTTACTTCCGAAACATATACAAGTATATTATCGGAAGTATGTCTTCTGAAGACTTAGATAAATTCGCCAGAGTAAATGTTCTTCGGAAGAAACCTTGTTCTGAATATAAGATTCAGAAGATGTTGCTTCCGATGTTATACTGTGTCGGAAGTATAAAACTTCAGAAGGAGAGTTATCTTCTGAAGTGTGACGTCTTCCGACATAAGGAAGGAATAGTGCTTCTGATAGTTGATGTCCATTTCCTCAAGACCATTCGCAGGAATACCATCTAAGTCTTCTTGGCAAAGATGAAAGTAGTTTGTTTCCTCAGCCATGAAAGCTCCTTGCCCAGATGTTAAGAGGGAATTTGGGTTGGAAAAAGGGTTTGTGTGTGTAGTAGATGGAGTTGATGTTGTTGTTTCAGGAAAGCTAACAATTGGTGTGGGGGTAGGATGGTAACTGGGTTGATAATTCTGGTAAGAAGAGTTACTGATGGGTGCATAGAGTGCTGCTGAACCAAGATTTGCATGAGTGGATTTAGGTTCCTGAGCATCTATTTCCATCTGATATGCACTGAGTATATCAAACAGTTCATTCAGCTTTAGAGTTCTTAGATTTTCTGTTCTCCGAATGGCTACAGAGTATATGTTCCACGCATGAGGAAGTGATCTAAGAAACTTTCTGATCACGTCCTGGTTTTCCATTTTGACACCAGCTGCTACCAACTCATCAACAAGTTGAACGTACCTGAGGTATTGAGAAGTCATCTTCTCATTGTTTTGTTGACAGAAGTTTTCAAACTTCTGTTTCAGCATATCCTTCTTGTTTTCTTTCACATCTTCAGAGCCTTCATACATCTGCTGTAGAGAGTTCCACAGCTCTTGAGCAGATTTGCATTTCTTGAATGCATGAATGATCGAGTTAGGAATTGCCATCTGTATGAGCCAGAAAGCTTTCGAATCCACTTCCATTTTCTTGTAGTCTTCATCAGAATAGAGAGCTGGATCCTTTGGCACAAGAGCTCCACCAGCACCAGCAGCAGGAACAGTTGGGATGAAAGGCCCTTCAAGAACCGACTTCCAGAGTTTGAAGTCTTGATTCCTGATGAATCCCTCCATCCTGACTTTCCATGTGTCGTAGTCTTCCGGAGTGAACATTGGTGGCTTGTTGAGAGTACCATTTTATGTATCATGTTTGTTGAGTGCAGCCATTTGAACAAACAGGCAGAATATGAGTTTTGAAGTAGTGAGATTTCTAGAAGAACTGGTAACTTAATGATGGTTAGTCACTTAAGTTCAAGAGCCAAGGCTCTGATACCACTTGTTTGATCGGGTTGTTTAACCTAAACAACACTTCACAAGTATTTTTCTAATACAATCTAACAGATGCGGAAGGTCTGTTAGAAGGATCTCACAAACACTCAAATGATGAACAAATAATCTTTGAATAGCAATCAGAACACAAGAGTAAATTCAAGCTCAAAGATATATTTCTCTCAAAGTATTACAAGTGTAAAACGAACAAGCACACACTTACAGACTTTACAATGAGAGGTTATATATCTAAGGATACAACCGTATACACGTAGGTATACAAGTTGGGTATACTAGACAGTACATAAAGTAAAGCTTATTCTAGTATATCAAGTGTCCTAACAGGCTAAGACACTTACTTACAATCATTACAAATATAGACATTGACTTTACAAAGACTAGCTAAATACATAAGACATTTAATGTTGTTGATCTTCAAGGCTTCAGATAATCTTTTGCATTTAATGCTGAGGAAGGGAAGTAAGGTGCTGTCTGACTTTCGGTATGTTCTTTTTGTATTTACTCAGACCAGCATGTCTTGTGTCAGTCCCTTTTTGTACTATGAAAGTAATCAGCTACAGTCTTTGTCAGAGGTTAAACCTCGGAAGTCCTTGTCTTTATCTTTGGTACAAAAGAGATTCCTCGGAAGCTTTCAGTCTTCGGAAGTCATGAAGCCATTATCTTCTAAGTACCATTCTTCCGAAGAGTTTGTCTTGTACAGCCTTCAGTAGGAATGAGTTACTCTTCGGAAGCAATTTGTGCTTCCGAATAGGAACTCCTTCCTTCCGAAGGCTGTTTGTCTGTGTAGACATTATACTTAGACAAAATTGAAGTTTGGTGAGCATCAGCCTTTATTAGTCTTTACACTAAGTTTACGTTTTTCTTCGTTTAATCAAGTGATCAATTACATATTAGCACTTTCCAAAGATTCCCTGAGGGAACGACCTTACTTACCCTTGCTATAGCCATAGGAAGCTAAGTCCCTAATTTTACATTGTTTCTGATTGACTTACGACACATCGATCAGTGCGCGTGAAGATTTGTTAGACTGTTAGACTAATCTTGTAATAGTTAAATAGTTAGAGTACAAAATATTACATACAAAAGTTTATTTTAATGGTTTTTATTTGTTTAGTTGAATCAAGTTTTAGAGTTTAAGTTAGTTTATGTTTTGTTTGTTTGATTTGACAAAGTCTGCTCGAGAGAGTTATTAAGGATTAGAGTTTGAATTTGTTTAGTCTTTGAGTTAGAGTATGATTTGCGTTTATATGAGTTAGGTTTATATTTGCTTATACTTGATGGTTATTTTGAGGTTAAGTCATTGCAATCTTCTATTTTGATGGTGAGAATCCGTTGATCCATACTAAAAGCAGTAGTTATTTTGAGGGTAAGTCATTGCAATCTTCTATTTTGATGCACATTGAGTTTATGTGCTTCAATCCTAGAAGTTATGGTAAGTCATGGCCATGTGATTCACTGATTGCAAATATCGTACTCTTATCCGCTTATTTTGTTTTAGTTGTTTATTCAGAATGAGTTATTAGATTCTTCTCTACCCTTTGTGTAGATCACTTGCCCTAGCTATATAGTATCTATTTAGTTTTTGTTTTTAGTTTGGTTCTGTTGTAGCTAGATTAGTTGTAAAAGCCTTTAGTTCAATGAACTGAAAACCGACAGCTGAAAAAAGTTACAAGCTTATGTATGTTTTTTTCTTGTCTTTCATGAGGAATTCAATTGCATAGTTTTAATTTTTAAAATGAAAAAAATATACTTATTCTTACACTTTCCTCCTTTTCGTCGTGATACTCAGATATTAAAGATGTTATATGGCCCTAATCCAGGTGTTAGAGAAGTTGCTATTTTATGCATTGAGGTTAGTCTAACAGTTTTTACTCTAGTCTATATAAGGGTTATGAAGTGCAAGCATTCAAGTTGACATTCCGATTATGCAATTTTTAGACCATTTTGTTCAACATACTTGCATAGAGATTGAGATTTACTTTTAAGCATTTGGTTAGCATCGTTTCATGTTTTCTTGTGAATTTTTTTGTCACTACTTATAAGTTGTAGATTCCCGTCTGATTGTAATCTGGGTTTGAATATTTGGCACTGAATTGTGTACTTTAGGGCTGACTTTCTATAATTGTGAATTTGATGTTTGAATTTGCATAATTACTTGAGATATGTTGCATCTTAGTTCTACATTGTCATGTGGAATTAGATTATCTTGAGGTTATTTGTTCCATGAATAATCAGATCACAATGTGCCACCTCTGCTGTTAATCGGTTAACCCAAATAACTTGAATCTTTCCCTTTTACGACAATGTTTCGATCCAACTTAATTTATTGTTTGTCAGTTGTTGATACATGTATTTTAAAAAGCCTCATGATTATGGTTTTTGTCATGCACACCAAGTTCATTTTACCACCTCCTTAACACCAACCATCTTTGGCCAATGTTAAGAAAGATACAAGGAATAGAGATGCTTATTACTTGGTGCCTTATTCTCTCACTTGTATAGTTTATGTCTCAGAGATGCTTAGTGCTTGGTTTAACTTAATTTATAATTTATTTTATAGACACAAATTGCAAGTTTGTTTCCGGATACAAGTTGTCACACCCCCACCTCTCGTCACCTGAGATGATGTCACTACATACTCTGATATGGTTGCGGAAGCATAGTGGTGATGTCTCAGAGATGAGGTGTGACTTACTTGAACCGATATCACAGCACACAGATTCACTTACAATAAATATATTACAAGGGTTTCGTAAATACATCAACATTACAGCTTAGTTCAGTACAGAATCTAATATCCTTTAATTACAAAAGAGTGATGTGCATCCTCACCGAGTCGTCACTGTTGTCCTGCAAAAATATTTAAGATTGAAACGTCAGCACAAAGCTGGTGAGTTCGACAGTTCAGTTAGAACAATATGATATGATAAGTAAGTTCACAAAAAGCTCAGTTCTGGATAACCATGGGACCCGTATCTAGTTCCTTTCGGACAGTTGTTCGTTCATGAAGATACTACCCGTCGGTACATATCTTAGTGCCTCATTATCTTAATGTCTATCACTAACATTAAGAAGTTGTTATGGAAACAGGTACCAAACATTCACACAAGGGGAGATGCAATCCTCCCAGCAAATGGTTTGTCAGACAATAGTACTATCAATGGTTCCTGTTCGGCCCCACATGGGTTCACTAGATACAGTTCAAGAGACGAGGACTTTTGATACTGTGATAAAGATACTAACGGCAAAATCCCATGAAATCACACAAAAGTCACATGAAATCACACAGATATCAGTGATGCATATCATATGTTCAGAAAATAGTTTGCAGAGTTACCCCGATGTTTGTAAGACAGTAAAAAGAAAAGGGGGTTGTACAAAACTCACCTGGTAGTATAGGTGTAGCAGAGTATCACCAAACTGATAGTACAGAGTAGATTTTGCATTTAGTTATATTTAATAAGTTTAATTATGTTCTAGTTCACCAATTAGATCCTTCTGAACGTTCAATGTCAAAGACATTGCTTAGTAAGTCATCAAACCGATATTAAGTATTTAATTGCTTAATTTAATATTATATCATACAATGTATGATAATGTAGGAACCTACATTGCATTAGATTCCCAACATAAAGTTGATGACATGTTTGATTAATCAGAATAATCTTGGATTAACCAAATAGTTAATGTTGTTGATTATGATGCCATAACAATTTCTAGATAGATTAATGGCTTAGGAATGATAAATCATTGTTGTTGATTACCCAAATATCATGAAATATCACAATGTAGTATCATAACAGGTGTAATAACCATGTTTAACATACTAATCTGACTGTTATCATAAACATCAGATAATCATTCCAATGAGTATGTTAATGATTGTGAATAGTTTGAAACACTTGGATTTAACCTTGCATTTCAAAGATTAACCCAACTAATCACCTACATTGTTATAATCAAATGGATTAAACCATTATAATCATGGGTATAGTTTCATGCAAACCGGACATCACAACGGATCAAAACAAGGATTTAACCGTTAAAACTTCGTGTTCTTTGTTTATAATCAATCCTAGCCATCATCTAGGAAATAATCAGCAATCCTAACTATGTCATTACGTTCAAAATCAAGATCTAATCAATCAAAATCAAACTAGAAAGTTTAAACGGATCATTACCTAATCTGACGGATAAAACAACGATCAGAACTTGTATACACATTTCCTGGCTTCAAACATGCGATCTGGTGGCTTCAAGATGGTATTTTGATGGTGAAAATGGGTGTGTTTTCGCCTGGAAGTTAAGTAGGAACGAAGAAGAAGAAATAAAGTTATTTCTTGCATGAAATCTGATAAAAGGATCAGATTACTCCACCGCCTCATCCGTCGCGTACCGCGGCGGAGAGCCCATTTGGGCTTCGCGTACCGCGAAGTTTTTCGGGAGAATCTTCGATATTTTCCAAGCATCGCGTACCGCGGAGGACCCTCAAGCCCACCTCCGCGTACCGCGACGAGTCCATTCGTCCAATACTTAGAAATTTTTCTTCGTTTTTCGATTCCGGGCAATCCAGGACTCCGTTTTGTGCACGGTTTTCGCCCACGTTCATCATTTCTCACATACTATCAATCTGTAACAATTTAAATCATTAAATCAACGTGGATTTCTAGAACGATCAAATGTGCTCACGTCATTGATGACGTAATTCTCGTATTCAATTGTCACAGTCTCCTCCTGTTAGAGAAATTTCGTCCCGAAATTTAGTGAAGACTTACATTATGACAATCGTTTATGAGAATAAATGTGGATACTTTGATTTCATTTGATCTTCACGTTCCCAAGTATATTCGGGTCCACGTTGCGAATTCCAACACACTTTAACAATTGGTATGCGACTACGTTTTAACACTTTCATTTCTCGATCCATCACCTCTATTGGTTCTTCACTGAACTGAAGTTTTTCATCAATATGAATCTCTTCTAGAGGTACGATCAATGATTCATCAGTTAAACATTTCTTCAGATTAGATACATGAAAGACATCGTGAATGTTACTGAGTTCAAGAGGTAATTCAAGTCTGTAGGCTACTGATCCAATTCGTTCAAGAATTTTAAACGGCCCTACAAATCTTGGTGAAAGTTTACCTCTGTTTCTGAATCTGAAAATGCCTTTCCAAGGTGACACTTTCAACATTACCCGATCACCTACTTGGAATTCAAGTGGTCTACGGCGATTATCAGCATAACTCTTTTGACGATCACGAGCAGCTTTGATTCGTTCCTGAATGAGTGCGATCTTATCAGTTGTTTCTTGAATAAATTCTGGGCTGATGATTTGGTTTTCACCTACCTCTGACCAACAGATAGGTGATCTACACTTGCGTCCATAAAGTGCTTCGAACGGAGCGCGTTGAATACTGGTATGGTAGCTGTTATTGTATGAGAATTCAATAAGTGGAAGATGAATATCCCAGCTACCTCCAAAATCAATCACACAGCTTCTGAGCATGTCTTCAAGAGTTTGATTTGTTCGTTCAGTCTGCCCGTCTGTTTGTGGATGATAAGCTGTGCTCATATTGATTTGGGTGCCCAGAGCTTTCTGAAGAGTTTGCCAAAATCGTGACATAAATCGACTATCTCTGTCAGAAATGATAGAGATCGGTACTCCATGTCGAGACACAATCTCATTAACATAGAGTTTAGCAAGTCGATCCATAGAATAATCTTCTCGGATGGGTAAGAAATGCGCAGATTTAGTAAGGCGATCAATGATAACCCATATAGAGTCATGATTACGTGATGTTCTGGGTAATTTAGTAATGAAATCCATAGATATCTGATCCCATTTACACCTGGGAATTTCAGGTTGTTGAAATAACCCAGAAGGTCGTTGATGTTCAGCCTTAACTTTGAGACATGTTAGACATCGATCCACGTATTCAGCTATGTGTTTCTTCATTCCAGGCCACTAGTAAAAGTCTTTAAGATCTTTATACATTTTATCAGCACCTGGATGAATAGAATACATGGATTTGTGCGCCTCATCCAAGATAATTGTTTGAGAGTTACCGAATAAAGGAATCCACATTCGGTCTTTGAAATACAACAGTCCATCATTTTTGATATCGAGTTTCTTATCTAATCCTCTCAGTCCCTCAGCAGCATAGTTCGCTGTTTGTAAAGTTTGTTGCTGAGCGTCTTTAATTTGGGGAATTATACTGGTTTGAATAGTCATACCTAACGCTTTCACACGTAAAGGTTTGACTCGTTCCTTGCGACTTAAAGCATCAGCTACGACATTTGCTTTGCCTGGGTGATAACGAATTTCACAGTCATAGTTGTTCAACAGTTCAACCCAACGCCTTTGTCGCATATTCAGCATTTTCTGATCTAGAATATGTTGGAGACTTTTGTGATCAGTGTATATAATACACTTAGTTCCGTACAGATAATGTCTCCAGATCTTGAGTGCAAACACCACTGCACCAAGTTCTAGATCATGTGTGGTATAGTTCTTCTCGTGTACTTTCAACTGCCGAGAAGCGTCAGCAATCACCTTATCGTTCTGCATTAAAACATAGCCAAGACCTTGACAAGAAGCATCACAATACACTGTGAAGTTATCAGTACCTTCCGGTAGTGCCAAGATAGGTGCATTGCAGAGTTTGTGTTTCAACAGTTGGAACGCCTCCTCCTGTTGAGAATCCCATACAAACGGTTGATTTTTCTGTGTCAATGTGGTCAGTGGCAAGGCTATCTTTGAAAAGTTTTTGATAAACCGACGATAATAACCTGCCAAACCCAAGAATTGACGTATTTCAGTCGGGGTTCGTGGTGTCTCCCATTGTTTCACCGCCTGAATCTTACTGGGATCCACTTGAATACCGTTTTGATTTACTACATGACCAAGAAATTGAACTTCTCGTAACCAGAACTCACACTTGGAGAACTTGGCATATAATTTTTCACGTGCCAAAAGTTCTAGGATTAATTTCAAGTGTTGAGCATGTTCTTGTTGGTTTCGAGAATAAATGAGAATATCATCAATAAACACAATCACAAATTTATCCAGATAAGGTCTACATACTCGATTCATCATATCCATGAAAACTGCTGGTGCATTGGTTAAACCAAACGGCATTACTAGAAATTCGTAATGTCCGTATCGAGTTCGGAAAGCAGTTTTTGGAACGTCATCCTCATGAACACGTAACTGATGATATCCAGATCTTAAATCGATCTTTGAAAAATAAGTAGCACCTTGTAGTTGATCAAACAGATCATCGATACGGGGTAGTGGATAACGGTTCTTGATTGTTAGTTTATTGAGCTCCCGATAGTCAATGCACATTCTGAAAGATCCATCCTTCTTTTTCACAAAAAGAATTGGTGCTCCCCAGGGTGAGAAACTAGGTCTAATAAAACCCTTGTCTAACAGTTCTTGCAGTTGACCTGACAGCTCTTGCATTTCGGATAGTGCAAGCCGATACGGGGCTTTAGCAACAGGTGCTGCACCTGGAATCAAGTCAATCCGAAATTCAACTTGTCTCACTGGGGGTAATCCTGAGATATCCTCAGGAAATACTTCAGTAAAATCTTTGACTACTGGGATGTCTATGATTTGTTTGGGTGGAGAATTGTGCTCAGTCACGTGTGCCAGGAAAGCATAACAGCATTTCCTTAAGAATTTCTGAGCTCGCATACATGATATGATACCAAGTTTTCTACCTGCTCGTTCTCCTTGAACTATCAGTGTATTACCGTTAGGTAATGGAATACGGATCATCTTGTTTTGACACACAACTTCCGCTTGCTTATCAGAAAGCCAGTCCATACCGACTACAACATCAAAGCTCCCAAGCTTAATAGGAAGTAAATCAATATTGAAAAGATGATCATTCAAATTCAAAGAACATCCTTGAATAACACTGTTAGTTTTGATCAACTTGCCATTAGCAAGTTCGATAACATAAGGAGTTTCTAGATCTACCGTAGGCAATGAAATTAATGATGCAAATTCAGAAGAGATAAAGCTCTTATCTGACCCCGTATCAAACAGAACTGACGCGTAAAGATTTTTGAGTAAAAACGTACCAGTAACAATGTTAGCATCATGCCTCGCCTCGGTAGCACCAATCTGAAAAGCTCTCCCTCTAGCTTCATTTCCCGGATTGGCGTTATTGTTGTTTGGACAGTTTTTAATCAAGTGATCAGGACTCCCGCACTTGTAACATGACCGGTACATTTGAGTGGTTTGTCGAGGTGCTTGGTTCGGTTGACGAGTAGGCAAGTTGCAATACTTGGTGTAGTGCCCAACCCTATTACAGTTGGCACAAGTAGGACACGGTCCAGAATGATGAAATGAACACCGAGTACATTTAGGTGCCTGTCCAGTGTAACCTTTCTTCTCAGAAATAACCGCACCAAAATTTTTCACAGTTGCCTTGCTCTGGTTGATTTCAGCCGGAGCTCTCGCCTTTGGTTTGCCAAACCACTTTCGTTTGGTACCTTTAGACACATTCGAGGTACCAATATCACTACGGCCCACAGCCGTTTGAGTTTTTGTTACCAACATACCACTCCTTACCGCCTCATCGGTAAACTTAGTGGTCAACAGAATTGCACGTTTGAGGGTTGTGGGTTCAGCTGCAGTTACCATTCCCTGAATCTGGGGAACCAAAACCTTAATGTACTTCTCGATCAATGCTGCTTCAGTAGGAAATATATCGGGAAGTAAACAAGTAAGTTCATGGAAACGATGGGTGTACGCTAAGCAATCAGCTCCGATCATTGAATGATTCCAGAATTCCTCCTGGAGCTTTTGAATCTCAGTGAGTGGGCAGTACTCTGATCTAATCAGAGTTTTAAATTCATTCCAGCCCATCGAGTCGATTGTAGCTGAGCCCAACGTTTTTGCCTGGGTATTCCACCAGGTCAAAGCTGATTCTTTAAAAGAACAGGCAGCATAAGATACCTTATGCTCCTCTAAACACTGGCTGATTTTAAGTTTCGTTTCCATTTCCTCGATCCACCTTAATAATCCATCCGCTCCTTCAGTACCAGTGAAAGTAGGAGGATTACAGGAAGCAAAATACTTATAAGTACATCCCTGTCGTGGTGGATCAGGAGCAATTGTAGTTGTGCCAGTGGTTCTATGAGTTTCCGCGTTGCCATCAGTAGCATTATGTTCACCATGATTGTGGTCCCCACCAGAACCTGAAGTAATATGAGGTTGATGTGGTATCACAACACCACAAGCAGATAGCTGTTCTTGCACAATCCGTGCTTTCATTGCTTCGTTTGATTCGGATCCATCTACACCAGTAGGTGGAACAGGGTTTACTTCCGAGTTCACAGGTGGAACAGTATTTGTTTCCACATTCACTTGTGGATTTGGATTTGACTCAGTATCTACTGGTGGAACTTGATTCGGCTCCGGGTTGGTAATGTTCTTGATAGATCTCTTAGCCGGTCGACCTCGTTTGGGAGCCATTATTCTGCTAACATGCAGACAAACTCAGTCAGTTTAGAACATTAAAGATATAACCCGTTATATCACATAAATTCAATCACATTCAGTTACACTAAAAGTTTATATTGAAATGTGATTATAAAGAATACAGTATAACTACATGAATTTAGTCCAGACATGTTCTCGATACACACAGATCATATAGATATTTGTAGTTATACTCAGTCTTGTTGATTCAAAAACATGTTAAAATATTTTACAGCTCACAGTACTGCGATTCAGATATGTTGTTAACCATGTTTCTGATACATGATCACTCAGGACCTTGAAACAATGCCACACAGGACTTGGAAATGTTGTCACACAAACAATTGAAACGTTGTCACACAGACAATTGAAAGGTTGCCACAAGGGACTTTGATATGTTGCCACAAGGGATTTTGATATGTTGCCACAAGGGACTTTGATATGTTGCCACAAGGGACTTTGATATGTTTGTCACACATGAATGTTTTCACAGCTCTTTTTCGTTATCTAGTAAATAGGTCATATAAGTTTGATATTAACACACAAGTCATACACAACACATCGTTCACTCATTACACAGATAAATACACAACACAACCAGTTTATTAGCATTACCATAGTTTGATACACAAAAGTTTTGATACAACCCAAACCAACAACACCATACCTACATCTCACATACTTGGGATCTGTATACATCCAAAATATCCCGAACTCACAACTACTGATCAACCTATATAACATGATATATACAACAAGATCACAACTGCTCTGTCCCCTGATCACCCCTCACCGCAGAAAATACCATAAACCGTCCAACATCATAGCTATAATGACCAACACTATAGCCACACATAGTCACCTAACCTCTAAGCTCATCCCATCGAGCACTCCCATCACCACTCCTCTCATCACTAACACTCGCTGCCAAAATGCAGCTATCATCCCCTGAATCACTGTTCTCCTCATCCTCTCCTCGATCATAGCCCGCCAAGTTTGCGTGCCAGCATCCAGTGCATTCACCTGCTCCATCAACAACAGATGGGAGGTGAGTATCTCCAACACAGTGGTACGTGTATCCTCCACTGCAGTACGAGACTCCTGTAACTCTAGTCGAGTCCCCTGAAGATCTAAAGTCACCTGGCGAATCTGCGCTCTAAACTCCTCCTGCTGTGAGGACTCTCCTACCTCATGTATGGTGTCAGGCTCATCTCTAGGCGCCATCTGACATCTAGGAGGAAGACCTGTCGTTTTGCGAGCTTGGCCTCGCATTCGTCTGAGTCCATCCCATACCGGGACTCTCGGTGGAGATGGTGTTGGTGCTGGTACTGGTGCGGGTGCGGGTACTGGTGCTGGGGGTGTCTGTGGTATAGGTGTAGCAGCCTGAGAAGTAGCTGCAGATGCCTCAGATGGATCGGAGTCAGAACCCGAACTTGAGCTCGGGGTATCGTCTAGTATCACGTAAGGAAACCGCTGAAATATGTATCTCTCCCCTTGATCTGCCATCGCTGTATAAACAGAATACTCGAATCAGTACCATGAAAAAAATATATTGAATAATACATTCAACATACACATGATATCCGACGTTTCCCTATCCTAACACAACTATTCGTTCCTTTAGTTATTCATGTTCTGCTTGAATTAAATCAAACTAGAATGCACACGTGTTGCGAGTTTTAGTTATGCTGGCCACTCATAACTGAAATTCGTACCACCTGATTATCCTAACTTAATTCAAAACAAGTTTTGTTCGTTAACCATGTTCGGTGCTCTCTGTGTTACTATACGAGCCTATGGTTATAGTCTAGGTCTCTAAGTCAACCTAATTCTCTATAACCTGTGGCTCTGATACCACCCTGTCACACCCCCACCTCTCGTCACCTGAGATGATGTCACTACATACTCTGATATGGTTGCGGAAGCATAGTGGTGATGTCTGAGAGATGAGGTGTGACTTACTTGAACCAATATCACAGCACACAGATTCACTTACAATAAATATATTACAAGGGTTTCGTAAATACATCAACATTACAGCTTAGTTCAGTACACAATCTAATATCCTTTAATTACAAAAGAGTGATGTGCATCCTCACCGAGTCGTCACTGTTGTCCTGCAAAAATATTTAAGATTGAAACGTCAGCACAAAGCTGGTGAGTTCGACAGTTCAGTTAGAACAATATGATATGATAAGTAAGTTCATAAAAAGCTCAGTTCTGGATAACCATGGGACCCGTATCTAGTTCCTTTCGGACAGTTGTTCGTTCATGAAGATACTACCCGTCGGTACATATCTTAGTGCCTCATTATCTTAATATCTATCACTAACATTAAGAAGTTGTTATGGAAACAGGTACCAAACATTCACACAAGGGGAGATGCAATCCTCCCAGCAAATGGTTTGTCAGACAATAGTACTATCAATGGTTCATGTTCGGCCCCACATGGGTTCACTAGATACAGTTCAAGAGATGAGGACTTTTGATACTGTGATAAAGATACTAACGGCAAAATCCCATGAAATCACACAAAAGTCACATGAAATCACACAAAAGTCACATGAAATCACACAGATATCAGTGATGCATATCATATGTTCAGAAAATAGTTTGCAGAGTTACCCCGATGTTTGTAAGACAGTAAAAAGAAAAGGGGGTTGTACGAAACTCACCTGGTAGTATAGGTGTAGCAGAGTATCACCAAACTGATAGTACAGAGATGATTCTGCATTTAGTTATATTTAATAAGTTATCTATGTTCTAGTTCACCGATTAGATCCTTCTGAATGTTCAATGTCAAAGACATTGCTTAGTAAGTCATCAAACCGATATTAAGTATTTAATTGCTTAATTTAATATTATATCATACAATGTATGATAATGTAGGAACCTACATTGCATTAGATTCCCAACATAAAGTTGATGACATGTTTGATTAATCAGAATAATCTTGGATTAACCAAATAGTTAATGTTGTTGATTATGATGCCATAACAATTTCTAGATAGATTAATGGCTTAGGAATGATAAATCATTGTTGTTGATTACCCAAATATCATGAAATATCACAATGTAGTATCATAACAGGTGTAATAACCATGTTTAACATACTAATCTGACTGTTATCATAAACATCAGATAATCATTCCAATGAGTATGTTAATGATTGTGATTAGTTTGAAACACTTGGATTTAACCTTGCATTTCAAAGATTAACCCAACTAATCACCTACATTTTTATAATCAAATGGATTAAACCATTATAATCATGGGTATAGTTTCATGCAAACCGGACATCACAACGGATCAAAACAAGGATTTAACCGTTAAAACTTCGTGTTCTTTGTTTATAATCAATCCTAGCCATCATCTAGGCAATAATCAACAATCCTAACTATGTCATTACGTTCAAAATCAAGATCTAATCAATCAAAATCAAACTAGAAAGTTTAAACGGATCATTACCTAATCTGACGGATAAAACAACGATCAGAACTTGTATACACGTTTCCTGGCTTCAAACATGCGATCTGGTGGCTTCAAGATGGTATTTTGATGGTGAAAATGGGTGTGTTTTCGCCTGGAAGTTAAGCAGGAACGAAGAAGAAGAAATAAAGTTATTTCTTGCATGAAATCTGATAAAAGGATTAGATTACTCCACCGCCTCATCCGTCGCGTACCGCGGCGGAGAGCCCATTTGGGCTTCGCGTACCGCGAAGTTTGTCGGGAGAATCTTCGATATTTTCCAAGCATCGCGTACCGCGGAGGACCCTCAAGCCCACCTCCGCGTACCGCGACGAGTCCATTCGTCCAATACTTAGAAATTTTTCTTCGTTTTTCGATTCCGGGCAATCCAGGACTCCGTTTTGTGCACGGTTTTCGCCCACGTTCATCATTTCTCACATACTATCAATTTGTAACAATTGAAATCATTAAATCAATGTGGATTTCTAGAACGATCAAATGTGCTCACGTCATTGATGACGTAATTCTCGTATTCAACTGTCACACAAGTTTTGCTGAACAATTCTCACAATTCTTGCTTCACAAAAGAAGCCATCAAATACAAATGACGAAGATGATTTGGATGAAGAAGACGAATGAGATCAATTATTTGGTTTATGTACTCTCGTATGTTTTAAACTAGATAAATCGCATGTTTTCTTTGACACAATAGTGGCAATTTTTGGGCATTAGTGTCATTTTTTAACGGCGACCTTTTAGGTAGAATTACAAAAATTGTTGCTAAAGGTCATTTTTCTTGCAGTGATATATATACATACATACGTACGCGTGCGCGCGTGTGTGGCGTGTGTGGCGTGTGTAGGATTAATGTCTATGTAATTTAATAGGTAGAATTACGTAGCATAAGTATGACTTATTTGTTGAGGATCGTAACACATGCATGTCGGTATGTAATATTGTAGTTGTGCCTTATTATTTAGAATTGTCTTATTGAATTTGGATTTTTCTGTTATGGAATTTTCAATTTAGGGAGAACTTAACCGGATTTTGTGTATTCCTTTATTTGGACTTGCTATCAAATTCTATAGAATTTTATTTGATTCAAATCTACTTTCCCTTAGAAGAAAAATATCTCTTTAGGTCTAAGGAGGGTTTAAGGTGGTGTTTGTTTTTTCAGAGGTAAAATATCTGTCGTCTGCGGACCACATCTGCAGATCTCTGTAGTAGAAGAGTTGGACAAAACATCTGCAGTCTGTTAAAAAAATTATTGGTTTTTTAACGTCAAATAAACCAGTTTTTAAACATAAAACTGTTTTTCAACATTAAAATTTAAACAGATGCCCTTTCTAGTTTATCATTTACCTGTGGTGATTTGAACATCAGTGTAGGAGGTATCAAATTGAGTTGAAAGAATTGTCGGACCTAAATAAACTTTTTAAGTTTTCTGCAACAATTTCTTCTTCTATAAATTATAAGATTAAATTGTTTATTTCTTGATTGAAGGTACTCATAACACTTTTTCTTAATAGATGATGTGTAATCGTAAACTGATTTGGGTTGTATACAACTCATTACTCGAAATTAGGAAAAATATAACCATTACAAAATCAGATTCACAAACCAAATCAGATTCCTTATTCACAAACCATTAGAAAAATAAAACTTATTACTCCAAATTCACAAACCAAATCCGATTCCTTACAAAACCCTAAAAAAATAGTCTTAAATTCACTTGAAAACATGATATTGATAGCCATCGATCTGTTTAAAACAAAATTGTTCGAGAATGTAAAGCTACAAGAACAAGTAAATTTCAAATTAACCAAAGATATTGTTCTTCAACCAATAAATATGGCAGCGTTGTTTTTCAACCAAGAAAGATTGTAGATTATGGAGCACTTACCGGTGGCTGGTTAAGATGTTTTTGTTGATGGGATGATTTAAGAGAATATGATTTTAATGTAGAAGAGGGTGGGAAAAGGGTAGAAGCTAGGGGTTGGTCCAAGTATGCACCAAAAAAAAGACGGGAAGATGTTTTTAAATGAAAAGTCTTCTAACAAACAAACAGACTGCAGACTCCAACCTCTGCCCGTGCTGTCTGCGCCACATAAACCGTTCAAATATGTGAAGGCTTTGCGCTAACGCAAAAATTACAGACGAAGATGCAAATTCAAATGTTGTATTCTTTAATTAATAATTCAATGAATGAGCTCCTAACTATCAGTTGTTATGACACATAACAATAGAAACCCAAAGTTGTTGCCAGACCAAATATGTGTCATCCACAGAATACCACTTTTTTTAAACTTTAACTTGAATAAATATGAGTCCGTTGCGGAAAACAAAGCCGAAAGAGAATCAACACTTCATCTAACAACACCAGATCCTAAAATGGCCAGGCAAAACAGCTCACAGCATCAACTGATTTATCAAGTAAAAAGTCCAGGTATTAAGGATGGATAGCCGGATAGTAAAGACATAACAAGCATTGTGCGTTTGAAGCAAAAAAACCACCTTTTTCATAAACATAATCAGACTATCCACAACTAAATCTATTTCACATAAATTATAAACCTCAAAACCGGAAATCTTTGATGCTATCATGCAATTACACTATTTGTAGATATTATTCTTTTTATATTAATTAAAACACATTTAGAGCATTTAAAATTAAAATTTGGTTGTGTCGGGTCTACTTCACTTGTGATCTTATTTGTGAATGCCGGTGTTAAGGCCACATGTTTCTTCTTCCAGGTAACACGTCTTCTACTCTGCTCATTTTGTCTTTCAGTCTATGTCTGTACATTTATGATATCTTCTCCTTTACTTTTTTTTTTTTGTTGATTGTTGTTTGCTGGTAAGGGAATGTCTGTTTTGTTTGTTTCTTTGGTAATAATCGTTTGTTGATCTAGGGTTTTGTTTACACGCGTGGGAGGACAATAGGTTTGTAAAGGTAGGTTAGGTTTTGCAATTTACTACGGGTTGTGTTATTTACACACTAACCTCACACTCCTTATACGTCACGTATAGGCTTATACGAGACGTATAAGAGGTTAATCATTAGCTGTTAAAATTTGTCAGCGCCAATGAGCAGGCGTATAAACCTATGTGTGTCGTATAGGTCCTATATGCAGCTCTATATATGACCAATCATTAGGTGTTAATGCCGGGGATTGGACTTCTATACGAGGAGTATAGACCTATATGCAACCCTATACGCCGCGTATATACCCATACGAGGCTATAAGGTCAGTGAGGGTGTTGAATTAAAAAAATTAGATGTGTGAATAACCCGTCCCTTTACATATTGTTTGACATGTTTCCATTGTCCTTGTATGTGCGATCTTTGTCACACCCCCACCCCTCGTCACCTCCTGAATGATCTGACGTCACCGAACCGGTTGCGGAAGCATAGTGGTGATGTCTCCGAGGTGAGGGGTGACTTACTTGAACCGATATCATAAGCACACAGATTTACTTAAAGTACATACATTACAAGGATGTCGCAATTACAAATACACTACAGCTATATTTATTTAATTACAATATTAATTATACAAGTGCAACTATCCCGAACGTGCATCCTCACCGGCTATTACTGTTTACCTGCAAAAAGATTTGAGTTTGAAACATCAGCACAAAGCTGGTGAGTTCGACAGTTCAATTTAAAACAATATGATATGATAATCATGTTCTCAAAAGTTCAGTTCCAGATAACCATGGGACCCGTATCTAGTTCCTTTCGGACGTCTAGTTCAGTTCTCAAGATATTACCCGTCGATACATATCTTATTGCCTCATTATCTTAATGTCTATCACACCATTAAGAAGTTCAGGAAACAGATAACAAACATTCACACAAGGGGAGATGCAATCCTCCCAGCGAATGGGGTGTCAACCAATAGTACTATCAATGTTTTCTGTTCGGCCACACATGGGTTCACTAGATACAGTTCAAGAATGAGGACTTTCAGTTCCATGATAGAGTTCAGTCTACAGGCAAAATCCCATGATATCCCACAAAAATCAAATGAAATCACACAGATATCATTGATGCATATCATATAGTTCTCAGAAGTTTAGCAGTTCTACCCCGATGTTTATAAAAGAGTAAAAAGAAAAGGGGTTGTACGAAACTCACCTGATATTTCAGTAGTAGCAGAATATCACACAATTGATGATAATATGATGATTCTGCATTTAGTTATGTTTAATGAGTTATTAATGTTCCAACTCGCTGATTAAATCTCTCTGAACGTACAATGTCAAGGACATTGCTTTGAAAGTCATCAAACTGATGTTTAGTATTTAATTACATATTTTAATGTAATATCATACAATGTATGACAATGTAGGAACCTATACTGACTCAGGTTCCTAATACTAAGTTGATGACTCCCTCGATTAATCAGTATAATCTCAGACTAACCAAATAGCTAATGTTGTTGATTGCAATTGCTAAGATAGTCTCCAGACAGTTTAATGGCTTAGAAATGATTAATCCTTGTTATTGACTACCCAAATATCATGGAATATCACAATGTAGTATTAGAATAGGTTTAATAACCATGTTTAACATACTAATCTGACTGTTATCAGAAACATTAGATAATCGTTCTAATGAGTATGTTAATGATTGTGATTAGTTTAAAACACCCAACTTTCACGTTGCATGTTAAAGATTAATCAAACTAATCACATACATAGTCACAACCAAATGGTTTAAATCATTATAACCATTGTTATGATTCCATGCAAACCGGGCATTACAACGGCCCAAAACAAGGATTTACCCGTTAACAGTTCGAGTTTATCATCCAGAATCAATCCTAGCCATCATCTAAGCAATAATCAACAACCCTAACTATATCATTACGTTCAAACTAAGATTTAATCATTCATAATCAACCTAGAAGGTTTAAAATGAGCCATTACCTAATCTGGAGAAGTTTTGCGGATAGAAAGATGATCTGAACTTGTTTTAACACTCCTTTATGCGTCCCACGTGATCAAAAGCTTGAAAACTGATGATTGGAAGGTTGGATGACTGAAATCTTCGAAGGTGGTGGCTGTGTCGTCGAGAAGAAGGAAGTAAATGGGATAAGAACAAGAAAATTGATATTTTATGCAAGTTGCCGTCGATCTAGACCCAGGCGTATCGCCTGACGCCCAACACCCAACCTAGGCGTACCGCGCGCGCCAACCCCGACCTTCCAGAAGCTTTTGGACCCGCGCGTATCGCCTGGAGTTGTTCCTCGACCTGAGGCGTACCGCCTAAGGGCAATTTCTTCCGTTTTTCGACGGAAACTTCGTTTCGCGATTCCGAGCAATCCGTAACTCCGTTTCGCGCACGGTTTTCGCCTACGTTCATCATTTTTCACATACTACCATTCCATATTAATTTCGGCGACCAATTCAACACGGATTTTAAACACGATCAAATGTGCTCAGTTCGCTGCTGATGTAATTCTTCGTACGCGGTTATCACAGTCTCCTCCTGTTAGAGAAATTTCGTCCCGAAATTTAGGGAAGACTTGTTTATTAACAATTGATCATGAGAATAGGTGTGGGTATTTCTGTTTCATCTGATCTTCACGTTCCCACGTATATTCTGGTCCACGCTGTGAATTCCATCGCATTTTAACAATAGGTATGCGACTACGTTTCAGTACCTTCACCTCCCGATCCATGACTTCAACCGGTTCTTCTCGGAATTGCAATTTCTCATCAATTTGAATTTCCTTCAGAGGTACGATCAAAGATTCATCAGCTAAGCACTTCTTCAGATTTGAGACATGAAAAACATCATGAATGTTACCGAGTTCAGGAGGTAATTCAAGTCTGTAAGCTACTGATCCAATTCGTTCAATAATTTTGAATGGTCCTACAAATCTTGGTGAAAGTTTACCTCTCTTCCCAAATCTGAATATACCCTTCCACGGCGAAACTTTCAACATCACTAGATCACCGATTTGAAATTCCAACGGTCTACGACGATTATCAGCATAACTCTTCTGTCGATCGCGAGCAGCTTTAATTCGTTCTTGAATAAGTGCGATCTTATCAGTTGTTTCTTGAATAAGTTCTGGGCCTATGACCTGACTTTCGCCTACCTCGGACCAACAGATAGGTGATCTACATTTGCGCCCGTAAAGTGCTTCAAATGGAGCACATTTAATACTGGTATGGTAACTGTTGTTATATGAAAATTCAACAAGGGGAAGATGAACATCCCAGCTACCACCAAAATCAATAACACAGCTTCTCAGCATATCTTCCAAAGTTTGATTATTTCGTTCCGTTTGCCCGTCAGTTTGTGGATGATAAGCTGTGCTCATATTGATTTGTGTGCCCAGAGCATTCTGAAGAGTTTGCCAAAATCGTGACGTAAATCGACTATCTCTGTCAGAAATGATAGAGATTGGTACTCCATGGCGAGATACAATCTCGTTAACATAGATTTTAGCAAGTCGATCCATAGAATAATCCTCTCGGATGGGTATGAAATGCGCAGATTTAGTAAGGCGATCAACGATAACCCATATAGAGTCATGATTACGCGATGTTCTGGGTAGTTTAGTAATAAAATCCATAGAGATCTGCTCCCATTTCCACATGGGTATCTCCGGTTGTTGTAATAACCCAGAAGGACGTTGATGTTCAGCCTTAACTTTTAAACATGTTAAGCATCGACCCACGTATTCTGCGATGTGTTTCTTCATTCCAGGCCACCAGTAAAAATCTTTAAGATCTTTATACATCTTGTCAGCACCTGGATGAATAGAATACCTGGATTTGTGCGCCTCATCCAAGATGATTGTTCTTGAGTTACCAAGTAAAGGAACCCAAATTCGGTTCTTGAAATACAACACCCCATCGGTCTTGACTCCAAGTTTCTTGTCTAATCCCCTTAGTCCCTCAGCCGAATAGTTCGTTGCTTGTAAAGCTTGTTGCTGAGCTTCTTTAATCTGAGGAATTAGACTAGATTGAATAGTCATCCCTAACGCTTTCACACGTAAGGGCTTGACTCGTTCTTTGCGACTTAAGGCATCGGCTACGACATTTGCTTTGCCTGGGTGATAACGAATTTCACAATCATAGTCGTTCAACAGTTCCACCCATCGCCTTTGCCGCATGTTCAACATTTTCTGATCTAAAATGTGTTGAAGACTTTTGTGATCAGTGTATATAATACACTTAGTTCCATACAAATAATGTCTCCAAATCTTAAGTGCAAACACCACTGCATCAAGTTCTAGATCATGAGTAGTATAATTCTTCTCGTGTACCTTCAACTGTCGAGAAGCATAAGCAATCACCTTATCGTTCTGCATTAAAACACACCCCAGACCTTGGCGGGAGGCATCACAATATACTGTGAAATTATCAGTACCTTCTGGTAATGCCAAGATAGGTGCGTTGCAGAGTTTGTGTTTCAACAGTTGGAACGCCTCCTCCTGTTGAGAACCCCATATAAACGGTTGATTTTTCTATGTCAATGTAGTTAGGGGCAGAGCTATCTTTGAGAAGTTCTTGATAAACCGACGATAATAACCTGCCAGCCCTAAGAATTGACGGATTTCAGTTGGGGTTCGTGGTGTTTCCCATTGTTCTACAGCTTTAATCTTACTGGGATCCACCTGAATGCCATCTTGATTCACCACATGCCCAAGGAATTGCACTTCTCGTAACCAAAACTCACACTTGGAGAACTTGGCGTATAATTTTTCACGTGCCAAAAGTTCTAAGATTAGTTTCAAGTGTTGAGCATGTTCTTGTTGACTTCGAGAATAGATAAGAATATCATCAATAAATACAATCACAAACTTATCCAAGTAAGGCCTACATACCCGATTCATTAGATCCATGAAAACTGCAGGTGCATTCGTTAATCCAAACGGCATTACTAGAAATTCATAATGCCCATACCGAGTTCGGAATGCAGTTTTAGGAACATCATCTTCATATACTCGCAACTGATGATATCCGGATCTCAAATCAATTTTTGAAAAGTAAGTAGCGCCTTGAAGTTGATCAAACAGATCATCTATACGTGGTAGGGGATAACGATTTTTGATTGTTAATTTATTGAGCTCCCGATAGTCAATACACATCCTGAATGATCCATCCTTCTTTTTCACAAAAAGGACTGGTGCTCCCCAGGGTGAGAAACTAGGTCTGATAAAACCTTTGTCCAACAGTTCTTGCAATTGACCTGAAAGTTCTTGCATTTCGGATGGTGCAAGCCGATACGGGGCTTTAGCAACAGGTGCTGCACCTGGAATCAAGTCAATCCGAAATTCAACTTGTCTCACTGGGGGTAATCCTGATATGTCCTCAGGAAAAACTTCAGGAAAATCCTTGACTACTGGAATATCTGTGATTTGTTTGGGTGAAGAATTATGCTCAGTCACATGTGCCAGGAAAGCATAACAGCCTTTTCTTAAAAATTTCTGAGCTCGCATACAAGATATGATACCAAGTTTTCTACCAGCTCGTTCTCCTTGAACTATCAGTGTATTACCGTTAGGTAATGGAATACGGATCACCTTGTTTTGACAGACAACTTCCGCTTGGTTATCAGAAAGCCAGTCCATGCCCACAACGACATCAAAGCTCCCAAGCTCAATAGGAAGTAAATCAATATTAAAAAGATGATCATTCAGATTCAAGGAACATCCTTGAATAACACTGTTAGTTTTGATCAACTTGCCATCAGCAAGTTCAATAACATAAGGAGTTTCTAGATCTACCGCAGGCCATGCAAGTAAAGATGCAAATTCAGGAGAGATAAAACTCTTATCTGCCCCCGTATCAAAGAGAACTGATGCATATAGATTATTGAGTAGGAACGTACCAGTCACAATGTTTGCATCATGTCTCGCCTCGGTCGCACCAATCTGAAAAGCTCTCCCCCTAGCTTCAGTTCCCGGATTGGTGTTATTATTTGGACAGTTCCGCATGAAATGATCAGGACTTCCACATTTATAGCACGACCGATTAGTTTGAGTAGTTTGTCGTGGTGCTTGATTTCGAGGTTGAGCAGGAAAGTTGCAATATTTAGCATAATGTCCAACTCTGTTACAGTTCAGACAAACAGGACATGGTCCCGTGTGATGAAGCGGACACTTATTGCATTTGGGCGCCTGCCCAGTATAAGCTTTCCTCTCAGGAACATTTGCACCGTAGTTCTTCACCGTTGGTTTATTCTGACTGATTTCAGCCGGAGCCCTTGTTTTGTTCTTACCGAACCATTTTCGTTTGATACCTTTTGACACATTCGAGGTACCGACATCACCACTACTATGGACCGTCTGAGGCTTCAAAGACAAAGTACCACTCCTTACCGCCTCATTGGTAAGCTTAGTGGTCAAAAGAATCGTGTGTTTCAGAGTTGTAGGTTCAGCAGCAGTCACCATTCCTCGTATCTGAGGAATCAGACCCTTAATGTACTTCTCGATTAAAGCTGCTTCCGTTGGAAACATATCGGGAAGTAAACAAGTAAGTTCATGGAAACGATCGGTCTAAGCCAGACAATCAGCACCGATCATAGAATGATTCCAGAATTCCTCCTGGAGTTTTTGAATTTCGGTGATGGGACAGTACTCTGATCTAATCAGAGTTTTGAAATCATTCCAGCCCATCGAATCAACTGTGGCTGAACCCAAAGTCTTGGCCTGGGTATTCCACCAGGTCAAAGCTGAGTCTTTCAAAGAACAGGCAGCATAAGACACCTTATGCTCCTCCAAGCACTGACTAATTTTGAGTTTGGTTTCCATCCCCTCGATCCACCGTAATAGACCAGCCGCTCCTTCTTTGCCAGTAAAAGTAGGAGGGTTACAGGAAGCAAAATACTTATATGTACATCCCTGTCATGGTGGATCAGGAGCAATTGTAGCCGTACCAGTGGTATGATGCGTTTCTGCGTTGCCACCAGTAACAGTATGTTCGTTAGTATTGGGACCCCCACCCGAACCCGTAGTAACATGAGGCTGGTGTTGCACCAAAACACCACAAGCGGTTAACTGTTCGTGCACAATTCGTGCTATCATTGCCTCATTCGATTCAGATCCACTGACACCAGCGAGTGGAATAGGGTTTGCTCCCGGGTTCACTGGTGGAGCTGTACCTGTGTCCCGATTTATCTGTGGGTCTGGATTCGTTTCTGTATTTACTGGTGGAACTTGATCAGGCTCTGGGTTCGTAATGTTCCTGATAGATCTCTTAGTCGGTCGACCTCGTTTGGGAGCCATTATTCTGCTCACAAACAGATAAACTCAGGTCAGTCAAGAACATTAATTATATAACCCATTCGATCCCACAATTTCAATCATATTCAGATATACTGAAAATTTATATTGAATTGTGACTATCAAAATATAGTATAACTACATGAATTTAGTCCAGACATGTTCACATTACACACAGATCACACCAATGTTCGTAGTTATACTTAGTCCTGTTATCTCAAGAACATGTTAGAGTCTTACCCAGCTCCTTGCATTGCAACACATGTTTTTAGATATATGATCATACAGGACTAGAATATGTTCTCACACAAGTTCTCAAATATGCTCACAGTTCATGCACTAAGTTTTCATACAAACAATAGACATGTCCTCGTACAGTATGGCTCTCGTACTGTACTTTAGTTACAGACACATTCACAAGTAGACACGTTCTCAGTTCAGACATGTTCTCGTACAGTATGGCTCTCGTACTGTACTTTAGTTACGGACACATTCACAAATAAACACGTTCTCAGTTCAGACATGTTCTCGTACAGTATGGCTCTCGTACTGTACTTTAGTAACAAATATATTCGCATACAGTATTGCTCCCGTACTGTATTTCAGCAAAATATATTTTTCAGTTCGATATAGTCGCATACAGTATTGCTCCCGTACTGTATTTCAGCGAAATATATATTTTAGTTCGACATGTTCCCATATAGATACATTCGTATACAATTATGTTCTCACACAGCACATTTAGTTATAATTCACACACAAAGTTCATTATACAAACAGACATACAAAAGCACCCATATTATTATAATACCATAGTTTCATACATTCATAGTTTTAATACAACCATAAGTCAGGATACTCTAAACCACAACCTCGTACACCACCTCTCACAACCTCGGGATCTGTCCATATCAAAATGTCCCGTTCTCACAACTACTAATCACACTATCACACATCCTCAACCTATCCGCATACTACTAGTGAGATTTACAATGACAATCCCAAAATAACCATCTGAACATACTCATCGTATGAAGTACGATAAACAAGAAAATATAATGGCTACAGCAGCCATAGTCACAGCCAGAACTATCATTCTGGTCTCGAAACTAACCGTCTCCAACCAAACCAAAAACTCTCGAACTCGCACTAATCCTGCCCTCATCACCTCCACCTGCTGCCAAAACGCAGCAACTATCCTCTGCCTCAAAGTCCTACTAAAACGCTCCTCAACGATAGTCCTCCAAGCCTGGTTGTCAATATCCATGAGATTCACCTGCTCCATCAGAGTCAGATGTGAAGTGAGGATCTCCAATATAATGTTACGAGTATCCTCAAGGAGCGTATGGTGCTGATGTACCTCCTGCCTCAGACCCTGCAAGTCCTGAGCGACTTGCTGCACCTGGCCCCTCAGCTCTGCTTGGCGAGAGGATTCTCCCGCCTCATGAACGGTCGGAGGCTCATCCCGCTGAGCCATCTGATGTCTGGGAGGTAATCCAGTGGTCTTGCGGGCCTATCCCCGCATCCTCCTAAGTCCATCCCATGCTGGGGCTCTCGGTGGAGATGGCATAGGTGCTGGTGCATGTGCTGGTGCTGGTGGTGGTGGCGGCACCGGTACTGGCTCAGGTAGTGGTGGTATAGGAGGCACTGCAGATGCATGTGATGCTACTGACACAGCCTCCGAAGGATCCGAGTCAGATCCAGAACTGGCACTCGGAGTATCATCCAACACAACATAGGGGAATCTCTGATATATATATCTTTCTCCTTGGTCTGCCATCACTGTATAAACAGAATTCTCAAATTAGTACCATGAAATAAATATTGAATAATATATTCAACATAAACATGATATGAGACATCATCCCTACTTAACACAACTATTCGTCTTCACTGTTATAAATGTTCTGCTTGTATCAAATCAAACTAAAATGCACACGTGTTGCGAATTTCAGTTATGCTGGCCACTCATAACTGAGATCCGTACCACCTGATTATCCTGGCTTAATTCAAAACAAGTTTTGTTCATTAAACATGTTCGGTGCTCTCTGTGTCACTATACGAGCCTATGGTTATAGTCTAGGTCTCTAAGTCCACCTAATTCTCTATAACCTGTGTCTCTGATACCACCCTGTCACACCCCCACCCCTCGTCACCTCCTGAATGATCTGACGTCACCGAACCGGTTGCGGAAGCATAGTGGTGATGTCTCCGAGGTGAGGGGTGACTTACTTGAACCGATATCATAAGCACACAGATTTACTTAAAGTACATACATTACAAGGATGTCGCAATTACAAATACACTACAGCTATATTTATTTAATTACAATATTAATTATACAAGTGCAACTATCCCGAACGTGCATCCTCACCGGCTATTACTGTTTACCTGCAAAAAGATTTGAGTTTGAAACATCAGCACAAAGCTGGTGAGTTCGACAGTTCAATTTAAAACAATATGATATGATAATCATGTTCTCAAAAGTTCAGTTCCAGATAACCATGGGACCCGTATCTAGTTCCTTTCGGACGTCTAGTTCAGTTCTCAAGATATTACCCGTCGATACATATCTTATTGCCTCATTATCTTAATGTCTATCACACCATTAAGAAGTTCAGGAAACAGATAACAAACATTCACACAAGGGGAGATGCAATCCTCCCAGCGAATGGGGTGTCAACCAATAGTACTATCAATGTTTTCTGTTCGGCCACACATGGGTTCACTAGATACAGTTCAAGAATGAGGACTTTCAGTTCCATGATAGAGTTCAGTCTACAGGCAAAATCCCATGATATCCCACAAAAATCAAATGAAATCACACAGATATCATTGATGCATATCATATAGTTCTCAGAAGTTTAGCAGTTCTACCCCGATGTTTATAAAAGAGTAAAAAGAAAAGGGGTTGTACGAAACTCACCTGATATTTCAGTAGTAGCAGAATATCACACAATTGATGATAATATGATGATTCTGCATTTAGTTATGTTTAATGAGTTATTAATGTTCCAACTCGCTGATTAAATCTCTCTGAACGTACAATGTCAAGGACATTGCTTTGAAAGTCATCAAACTGATGTTTAGTATTTAATTACATATTTTAATGTAATATCATACAATGTATGACAATGTAGGAACCTATACTGACTCAGGTTCCTAATACTAAGTTGATGACTCCCTCGATTAATCAGTATAATCTCAGACTAACCAAATAGCTAATGTTGTTGATTGCAATTGCTAAGATAGTCTCCAGACAGTTTAATGGCTTAGAAATGATTAATCCTTGTTATTGACTACCCAAATATCATGGAATATCACAATGTAGTATTAGAATAGGTTTAATAACCATGTTTAACATACTAATCTGACTGTTATCAGAAACATTAGATAATCGTTCTAATGAGTATGTTAATGATTGTGATTAGTTTAAAACACCCAACTTTGACGTTGCATGTTAAAGATTAATCAAACTAATCACATACATAGTCACAACCAAATGGTTTAAATCATTATAACCATTGTTATGATTCCATGCAAACCGGGCATTACAACGGCCCAAAACAAGGATTTACCCGTTAACAGTTCGAGTTTATCATCCAGAATCAATCCTAGCCATCATCTAAGCAATAATCAACAACCCTAACTATATCATTACGTTCAAACTAAGATTTAATCATTCATAATCAACCTAGAAGGTTTAAAATGAGCCATTACCTAATCTGGAGAAGTTTTGCGGATAGAAAGATGATCTGAACTTGTTTTAACACTCCTTTATGCGTCCCACGTGATCAAAAGCTTGAAAACTGATGATTGGAAGGTTGGATGACTGAAATATTCGAAGGTGGTGGCTGTGTCGTCGAGAAGAAGGAAGTAAATGGGATAAGAACAAGAAAATTGATATTTTATGCAAGTTGCCGTCGATCTAGACCCAGGCGTATCGCCTGACGCCCAACACCCAACCTAGGCGTACCGCGCGCGTCAACCCCGACCTTCCAGAAGCTTTTGGACCCGCGCGTATCGCCTGGAGTTGTTCCTCGACCTGAGGCGTACCGCCTAAGGGCAATTTCTTCCGTTTTTCGACGGAAACTTCGTTTCGCGATTCCGAGCAATCCGTAACTCTGTTTCGCGCACGGTTTTCGCCTACGTTCATCATTTTTCACATACTACCATTCCATATTAATTTCGGCGACCAATTCAACACGGATTTTAAACACGATCAAATGTGCTCAGTTCGCTGCTGATGTAATTCTTCGTACGCGGTTATCACAATCTTGATTTGAGGAATGCCTGCAAATATCTTTTTGGCTAGCCTTTTTTTATTTTAAAAGTCAGTGTTTGGATCAGGCGTTGTCAGTGACCTGTAATGTGTGGATTTTCCTCCAAATGTTTGGACTGAACATATTTGGAGATGAAAATTTGGTACTAAATCAGATACGTATAGATCTTGCTTTTGTTTTGAACACTTTTTTGGAGATGAAAACTTGCTATTTGAGGTTGTCGGTTCCATGTTTCTGCATCAGACAAGGTGTCTTTAATCAATTGGGGGTTGCTTCTGGTTTCAGTATTAGTAAGGTCGATCCATTTGTATATCTGCTCATCAGGGTCCTTTGGTTTATGTGATGATCCCACATCAGTGGAGTAGGAGAACACAAGCCTTCTTGTATGAGGGTGGAAACCTACTCAATTAAGACGTGTTTTACATGACTTTGTCATGTGAGAACAAAACCGTGAACCTGTCGTTTATATTTTAGGAATAGATAAGAATTCTTATATAACAATCTTTAAAACTTTTTAAACCTGCTTTTCTAGGATGCACATAAAACACAAAAATATATATAATTTTTTTTTTGCTAATATGGAAAATAATAAAATTAATCCATGGTAGTCAAAGGTGTCAAAATATTGCCCTAATTAAGCACTCAGTGAAGGTGTAGTACATATAATCTCCTTGGGTGTAGCAACACAACCTAAGGTACTTTATAACATGCTTAACCAGCAAAAAAAAATAGATCAAGTATACCCACAACAAGCTTAAAATATAAGGAAAAGAAGGTATAAATCAATTTTTTACCAATGCATAAATTTTTTCACAAGTTATGACTATTATTTCTATTGGTTTCTTAGTTAATTGTCCCGTGGGACCGGCCGGTGAGTGGGGCCTAATGATAGCGTTCACCATTATTTTTTTAGTTAATTGTTAATTTTTTACATTTTATTTTTTTTTCATGTTTCTCAACAAATAATCTTTATCATTTCAGTTTTTACATAAAGTCATACTGTCGCGGAGCTTGGGCTATCTAAGAGGGGTCGGACATTTTTGAAACTCATAATACATGTTAATTTTTTGAAGCAAGGGAGCGAAACCACTATTTTTTACTAAAAATAACATTTCGGCTAAAAAATTAACACTACGGACGGAAAAAATGTCCCCCTAACCCATAAAGCTTCGCCATTGAAGTCGTAATCTGTTTATGTGTATGAGGTACAATTTGATACTCAGAGGCTTTTACATGAAGGTAAGGTTTACCACTCGTGTGGTTCTTTTTGCCTGTCACCATAATGAGTGGCCAACATTTCTGTAAATGTATAAATATGATACTGAGAATGAGATTTCAAGTAGATTACATTTTTTTGGTTACAAATCAAATTCACCGCTAAACACTAAACGCAATCATTCTTATCCTTAGTGTCGAAAGAAGATGAATATAACAACTTACAGATTGGATACGAATCTGTGATCAATAAAACTCTCAAAGATATATAAAACAACTCAAGATCCTAAGCTATTACAACTCGATAAAATTACTACGACTCCACCCTATGATCGTCAATAACAAGAATAACAGGTCTGTGTCATCTCTAATCAAAGAGATACATAACAAACATAGACAAAAAAAAAATACAGACGTGAGAAGTATCCAACAATATCAAACAATAATCGATTCAAAAAGATGGTAAATAGTAAACAAGATCACAAATGATGGAGACAAAAGAAAAAACCTAAGAACTCATGCGTGCTTCTGATAGAAAGTGAAGAGCAAAATCTTCCAAAAATTGATGTTTCAAGACTCCATCTACAATATATACTTAATATTTCACGAAAAGTCCTCGGGCTTCTTTTATTGGCCTTATTTCACCCTTTAAACCACATAACTTGTCATCTACTACCTGCACGGCTGCACACTAACTTATGCAACATAACAAGTAAAACAATCAACATAACATTTACTTACTGAATCAAATAATACATTTTAACATCTCCATAATTCAGTTAGTAAACATATTTAAAAGACTCAATCCTTTACAAAATAATCTTGATAGAGATATGATGTTGTTACCATAATATAATTTCAAGAAATATAGACCCATCAACTCTTAGAAAATATATCATAAAACTTTGGCTATCTTGAAAAAACACAAACCTTTTATAACAAGTTTTGAATATCGACAATTGTGTCTAGCCAATTGAAATATATATCATAAAAAACCATAATTCTAATTATCAGTGGCGGAGCTTGACCCCAAGCGTAGGGGGGGCGAAACTTCAGGGGGGCGAACATAGGGTATATTTTTTTTTCCGGGGGGGGGGGGGGGGCGAAATAAAAATTTTGCACTACGAATCGGGAAATGTACACCACTGAACGAAAAAACAGCAGCCCTCACTAACCTTCGCCAATGCTAATTATCAAGTTAAAACAATCCTTTTAGAACCATTTAACCTTTTTATTTTTTGATAAATAACTACGAAAGTAGAATTTTGGGATCTGCACCTCTAGATTTAACATGACAAAAACCATATCAAAATTAGTTAAAGATTGGTGATCATAACAATGAAATAGAACAGATATATCACATAATCAGCCTCACGCCTCACACCAATTACAAACTAGACAAACAACAAAAACAATAAAATATAGCCTAATGTCTCAAGAGTACACAACCATGACTATCATTGCAATATCAGGTGACAAAAAATATTTAATAGTGAGAATGAAACACTCACAAGTACTCCTGCTAACTAAATGGGTAAGAGATGACTTACAATGTGTGGAAAAAAAATCAATTCTCATTATCTTGAAGTTATGCCAGGCAAAATGAGCGGGTCGGGTTGGGTAACGGGTCAAAACGGGTTCGGGTCAGAATGGATGCGGGTCAAAACGGGTTTTAAGCAAAATCAATTCGGGTTTAAATGGATTGTTCTTAAAAACATCAATTTAGTTTAACTTAAGATGTGTTATAAGTAAACAAATAGTCCATTAGTCTGATTTTTAGTGATTTTTTCATCAAATATGTTATTAATCATTCTTAAATGTTCGAATCCATTGCATTTACATAGTTTTTTGGTTACCCATCTTGACCCGCATTGTGTTTAACTGCTACCCATCTCAACCCATTAAATATTATGATATTACCCATTTTAACCCATTATACTACAAATTTTTACCTAAACCAACTCATTTCCTTTGTTGTTGTTGTTGTTGTTGTTGCTGCTGCTGCTGCTGCTGTTGCTATTACTATTACTAATCTTAAGTTACTATTTCAAATATGTATAAAACATATTTCTAATGGTCTTTAACAAGCTTTTAAAAATCTTTATAAAACTTTTATAAACTTTATAATACTTTATTTAATTTGTTTAGTAACAACCAAATTTACTATATTTTATAGCAATGTTTGTAATTGTCATACATTTTTTTAAAGATAAATAATAATGTTTATTTATAAAATGCTTGTGATATTTTGAATCCCTAACTTATTTGAGTTATTTCTTATTCACAAGCATCCATATATTAATGCATGTAATCAAGCTTTTATATTAATAATTGATATATATATATATATATACACACACATATCCTGTTTGTTTTGTTTTATTACGATTTAATCATTTATGTATTATGAGACATATAAACTTCGTGCATATATATGTTTTAATAGAATTAATTAAATACGCAACGAACTTTTGTTTATCAGAATTTCGAAATAATATAGTCGTGAGAAGCCCTAATTGTCACAGTACCGCTGGGAGTATTTTATTCGGTTTTCCACCCGAAACACATCGCGTACCACCAAGTGGAAGATGATCGGTCGTGGCGTACCGTGAAGGAATTCAAAGAATTCAAATTTGCCCACCTCACCTTCGCGTACTACCAAGGTCCTTGCCGAGGCCCTTGGCGTACCGCGAAGGCTTCCAGATTAACCCAATTGGCCCAGTTTCGTTGTTTAAGTTCGTTTTTCGATTGTTTTGCATTTATGAACAACGTTTCTTGACTTTGGTTATAATTTAGTTCGTTATAGGCTCATATAGAGCTTAATTGTTGTTCAATTACATCATTGTTCGTTTAATTCACCAACGTTCGTAAATCAAGACACATGTGTGCGGTTTTCCGATAATTCATCGAATTATCGTTCTGTTGTTCATGTTTGGATTACTGTGCCACACATCACACTAAATTAAACTAATTCTAGTGACACATATGTAATAATAATATAAATTATTATTAATTTAATTTAAAAGCTAACATGGAAAATAAAGAGGTGTCACACCATGTCAAAAGAAGATGAATATAACAACTTACAGATTCAATACAAATATGTGATCAATAAAACTCTCAAAGATATACAAAACAACTCAAGATCCTAAGCTATCATAACTCGATCTAAATTCAATGACTCCACCCTATGATCGTCAAAAACAAGAATAACATATATGTGCCATCTTTAATCAAAGAGATACATAACAAACACAGACAAAAAAACAAATACAAACCTGAGACGTGACACCCCGCAATTTCAGGTAAATTGCAACTCTTACATTCTTTGCATTTCACATTCATACTTGTTGCATTTCATTTAATTATGTTTAATTAGATGAGTTGAACACAAACGACTACGAAACGATAGTTCGAGGAACTATCGAATCGTACATTGCACATTGGTTTTGGAAACCAAGTGTGGCAACCACAACACTAACACAAAACGATAATTCGGGGAATTATTGAATTGTGCATTACACGTTGATTAGGATTAATCAAGCGTGCTAACACTTCGAAAGACACGAACACAAACTGTCAAAGCTAATTCGAGGAATTATCGAAACACACACGAGTCTCACGAACGTTGGTGATCAAACTTATATGTCATTACATGATTATGTGCTAAACATGCATTAGATGCTTTGGATAAACGTTAGGAATTGAGTATGAGCGAAATCGTATCAACGAAATCGAAAAACAAGGAAAAAGGACTCATCGCGGTACGCGATGGACCCTCGGCGAAAGGCTTCGTGGTACGCGGCGCAAACCGGGAGTCGAGAATCCCGAATCCCATCGCGGTACGCGATAAATAATTTTGATTGGCCTTCGCGGTACGCGAAGGCCATGCAGATCGAATTTTCTTTATAATCAACCCCATCTCATTTCTACCCGGCTCCTTTGCAATCCACTCGAGCTCTCACATATGTTTGCGACCAAAACCCACTGATATCAACCTCAAATCCCCCTCGTAACATCCTTGAAGCTCTTCCTTGCAACCTTGGAGTGATTTGAAGCCATTGAAGCTCAAGGAGAGTTCTTGGAAGCCATCCACAAGCTAGGAGCTCATCATCAGCCATCATTTGTGTTCCAGAACCTGTTCTTCCATGGATTTAAGCTTCTAAGGTAGTTTATCTTGTTTATCTATGGTTAGATCACACATGCAAAGGGTAATAACCCACATGCAACTCCATTTAGTTATTGTGCTCGAATGTGTTGGTGATTTGATGGGCATTTGATTTAGATCTACTGATTTTGTAGTTTAGAAATGCTAGATTTGAGTTTGGTTTAGTTATTGGTTGATTTGATAATGATTTTGGTACACTTGCCATAAAATGAAACTTTTATGTTGCAAGTCTTGGATTTGTGATGATCTAGACATGTTAGACATGTCTAGATGTTGTTAAATGTATATTGGAGTGTTAAGAAACACATTGGGATATTTGATTTTGTCAAAAACATGGTTTTGTATAAACTTACTATAAAGGGAAACTTTTAAAAATCAAAAGAGGGCTTTTGATGTTTTTGAAAGATTTGATGAACTTTGATCTTTGAAAAATGTTTAGAAATGATTTCTAACATATTTGGAAACCTTGATTTGTAAAAACGAGCTTTTAAACAAGTGCTTACTATTTTAGGAAACTTTATTTGGGCAAAACGGCATAAATGGTGATTTATGCGCAAACGACGTGTTTAAAGGGTTTAAATGTATTTTATAAACATATTGGAAGTTATTAACTTTATGAAATGAGATTTCATATCCACACTTTCCTAAATCGGAAACTTTCTAAAAATGGTAAATTATGTGATTAGAGTCATAGGATGCATTTTGGTGTCTTATGTGCATTAAGTCACATAAACACAACAATCGTGTCACCAACGATTCATCGAGTCTCACTAGTCAACACGCACACACTCGGTTGAGCACATCGACACTTGGAGTTGTATGGGATACAACACACCACAAAACACATACTCACACCTATATGGTTATAGGTGCTTACTAGCAGGACTGCTAGCACTCGCAGGTAGCGAGCATTTACGAACCGGAACTGCTGTAACAGGTGAGTTCACGGCCCCTTTTTACGTTTTCTACCGTTGGGGGAGAAAACATTGCATGATAAACTGTTTTATGAACTACAATTCATTTCATTTATGTATGGACATGCTTTATCACTATATGTATATGTGTGGACCACATCACAACTAAAAATCCTCGCGATACTCCACGGACTGTTAGTAGCGCGTAGCGCCTAGCGTGGTAATCTTGAATAGTACTATTTGGGCCCGACAAGCCCCACCCATCGCGCCAGGGAGGCCAACCCGACTGTAGGTCGGAATGAGTACAATATTGACCAACACTTTGCCATTGTCTTGTGATGGACATGGCGGGAGGCATAACTGTCAGCTTCGGTACGACCCCGCATATAATATAATTGTATTGACTAGCTATCAATCGATACTGCATTGTAATGATACATAGATAACAACTCCTACTTTAAACATTGGATGTTTACTGCTCATGATAAACCTGTGCTCTCACCAACCTTTGTGTTGACCCTTTTACTCGCATGTTTTCTCAGGTAACTAAGGCATGCACTTGAGGATAGGATGCTAGGATGGAGTCCCATGCATCATCATCATTGTCTTAGGATTTGAGAACAATTATCATTTTGTTTTATTGTGTATTGTTAAACAATTTAAAACGCTTCCGCAACTATTGTTACATATCATTTTGAAAACTGTTTTAAGTTAGCGCTTCCGCTATCTATGAATGTTAATCTGTTTTGATAACCTACACTTACTTCCGCAACTCTGATTTTACAAACTATTTTATCCAAGTAATTGGATGTACGTATACAACAAGACATGTAGGTCTCGTAAGTTGTGTGACCGGAGACTGCGATCCTGTTGTTGCTCGCGCCCCAGAAGGGACGGGATTTCTCGGGGTGAGACATGAGAACCATCCAACAATATCAAATAACAATCGATTCCAAAAGATGATTAATAGTAAACAAGATCACAAATAATGAAGACAAAAAACCCTAAGAACTCATGCGTGCATCTCGTAGAAAGTGAAAAGCAGAATCTCCCAAAAATTCATGTTTCCAGACTCCATCTACAATATATAATTAATATTTCACAACAAGTTCTCAGGCTTCTTTTATTTTCCTTCTTTCACCCTTTAAACCACCTAACTTGTCACTAACTACCTGGGGACACTAACTTATGGAACATACCAAATAAAATAATCAACAGAACATTTACTAACTGAATTAAATAATAGTTTTTAACACTTAGTATTTTAGAAAACTGTAACAAATTGGTCTAACTTTTCAAATTCGCAAGAGATATTTATCATTCGTCAAATGTTAGCAACTTTCTTATTCGAGTTTTCAACTCTTATAATTCTCTATGTTATGATAGGTCGTCTCCGAAATGTTTTGGTGCGATTGTAATTGATGTTGATTCTCAGTCAGACAGATTTGTCATTATCATTCATAATAAAACCATTCGTCCTAAAAGAATAAACAAATTATATCCTTTGTACATGTCCTTGAAATATACTTTGTCATTCCTTTATGGTGATAGTGGATGTCCCCGTTAACTGCGTTTGGTAGAGAAGGTATAACCAAGAAAAAAATATTGGCAATGAACATACTTTATAGTTATTAGTTGCATGATCGTTTAAATGTCTACACCTTAATACTAAAAGAAGGTCGTCTTTTCCAACAATATCCGGTTGATGCCTATGTGACTTTGTATACATAAAACAAACCCGACTTGACTACATAAGACAAAACCAAAGTTCATTAAGAGCATAATTCCAGCAAGGTATACATGACGCATTAGTACAAGGATATCCATAGGGATGTGATATTGGTAAATGTATTATATTGCCATCGTCCTTTATAACATGCTTAACTAGCAAAAAAAAAACAAATTACATATACCCCCAACAAGCTTAAAACATCAGGAAAAAAAGAGATCTAAAATGCCTAATAATTGACATGAACAGTATGTACATCTTGCTAGTCTTGGCTATTCTAGGTAACACATCTTCTCCTCTATTCATTTCTTCTTTCATATAATCAATGGTGGATTAAAGGTTGTTCATTAGCCAATCCATCATAGATTGAACGAATAATAAAATGAGTAATTTTTGAATAGACATATCATAATAAATATGTACATATAACCAATCTGTCACACCCCAACTGTTCATTAGCTCATGGTACTATGTTAAAGTGGAATAATTAATGCATCCATTTAATAATAATCAATTTATTCAACCAACATTGAAACAGCCATTACAAGAATTCAAAATAAATAAACTATTACATTGAAAACCTATACAATTGTTTCAATGTTTAAACTAGGTCACTAAGCCTATCTTATTCTTCATCATGCTTCCTTATCCTGTTACACATGTAAAATAGAGTTTGTCAACTATTTGCATAGTTGGTGAGCTCACACACTAAGTTTAAATAATAAGTATAAAAAGAATGCGAGCAATAGCCTAACTAGAATATGTATCATAAGCATAGCATGAATACAAGTTTGAATAAATAGAATGAATAACAATAGCTTGTGTCCAAACAAGCATCCATACAAACTGTTAATTCAAGTATGATCATACTATAAATTAGCATTTGCATTTCAACAAGTTTGCTAGGTGTACTTTTCACCTTTTTCACACAAAGGCAAAAGTCATTGTGAAGATGATATCTAACACATCTTAGGCTACTAAGTATTAGCTTGCTTGACTGACAACACATAGAATCAACACATTGTATAAGCTTACCATCTAACACATAAAGCTAACTAGGTCTAACGCTTGCATCATATATTGAATGAATAATAGATTGAGTAAAGTTTTGAATAGACATGTGTAACATCCCAAAAACAAAAGTGTAATACACACACACACACCATACAATACAAATCCTATTAAGGTTTAATTAAATACAAACTAGTTAAATTTTAATGAAATAAAATCTTGCAATTATTATGTTTACACACAAACATAGATGTATACATGCAAAATAATATGGTGACGTTTTATGTAATTACAAGTTAATAAAAGAAATTAAAGATAAAGAATTCATATTGTGAATATTAAAAGCTACGAATTTTTCTTTTAGATATTAAGTTATACACAATTAAAAAAAATCATAAACCTTCGTAAAAGTTTTGTAACATAAAACTTCAATTAGAAACTAGAAGGACTATTTGTGAATCTTTCTAAACTCATTTTAGTCAAAAGAATTGTGTATCAGAAATTACAAAGGGCACGTAAGTAGAAGGACTAAAAGGGTTAAAACCCAATTCCTTCTTTCTTCTTCCCAGGACTCCTATACGAGGCTACCACCGTCTAATTCATTCCCAAAATTACACAAGGAACGAATTCAAGTTTGAAAATCAAATTCATACGTGTTCCCAAATCAAAACCTAATCGTTCTATGGTTGAAATTCCTAAAATAACTAACCAATTTCGTAAATTACGGTTGTTTAACAACTTGACAAAAATGGGTTCCTAAGGGCATGTTTGGGATTGCTTGTTAAGTTTAAAAGGACTTTTTGTTAAAAGTGCTTATGAACTTATGACTTTTTAAAATGAAGTTTTTAAAAATATGTTTGGATTAACTTTTGTGTATGAAAAGGTCAAAAAATGTCTTTTTAGTCATACAAAGTTAAAAAGCCAGAAAAAGTAGCTTCTTAAAAATGACTTTTTAACACTGCTCAAAAAGTTGAAACTAAAAGTGCTTTTTAACTTACCAAACAACTTTTTAACTTAATAACTTTTTCATTAAATCAATAAGTTAAAAAGTTAATTTTGAATGGAATCCCAAACATGCACTAATTGACTTAATCAGACACAAATACACTAAATTGAACATTTATATACTCCTTGCGATTTGATTCTGAGACGATTCATAAAGAAATCCACTTCGATAACACTCTCAATCCTGACATCAAACTTGTGTTCCCGTTCGGACTGTTCTTCATCTCATCTCACCTAAATCGAATCAAATTCAGGTAATTTATGATACCATTATACTCGTTTTGATCAACACAATAATAGCCCTATGCTTTTAGGGACTCACAAATTAACAAACAATTGATTGAATCGTATTGAATTGAAACTAGGGTTTATACGATTTAAACTGATTTTGGGGAAATCAGTCTGGAATATGCTAAATATAACTGGATCAGATTAATCTTCATCATTTGACATAGCTTACTGGTATTTCACGCATACCTTGGCAGATGGGGAACACAGATTTGAACCCGGGCCACATCCGGGTTTTTGCTTTGAATTCACTCATCTTCCTTTTTTTTTTTTTTTTCTAAACTTAATATTATTCACGGTTTCAAATAATTTTCATAATTAATATTTTTATTTTTATAATCTATAAATTTACGATCTTATTTGTAAGACCACAATACATAATATTAGTTTGATATTGATAATCTCAAAGCAATATAATCGTTATAAAAAAATAATAGTTGATAAAATTGTAAATTTTAGAAAGAAAGTTTTTATATATTATTTTCAAAACGAGAAATCTTTAAACAATATAAACTTTGTAATCTATATTTTACTCAATTTAAATAAACTATTATATAAAATCACTAATCTTGATTTAGGACTCGAAACTTTTAAAAGACAAAATTATTTTACAAAAAATTTGAATATCATGCCTAATTATTTCAAATAAATATATAACCATTCTAAATAAACATTTGCAAATTTAAAATAATAATTATAATAATAAATGTCTAAACATTAATACCCATTACTGTCTATACACGAACATTTTCCTTAAGCTTTTATTACAAATAACAATTATAATACATTGTTAAAATATTCAATATTCTAATACCTATTATAAAACTTGTGAGAATATTTTTAAATAAATTACTTACAAATTACCTTTCCACTTTAGACAAGTACTCTTTAAATTCAAGGAATACTCTTTCCAAAATCCCATAGAATACCATAGAAATCAAGACATTGAACTTGAACTTTAGGATACTATGACTATTTGCTTATTCAACCTGAGGGTGAGGTGTATTAACTTTGCTTTCCACAAGCATGTGATAACTGTGTACGAGGAATTACGTCAGCAACCAATTGAGCACAGTTGATCGTGTTTAGAATTCACGTGGAGTTGACAATCGAAGTTATTATGGGATGAAAGTATGTGAGAAATGATGAACATGGGCGAAAACCGCGTACAAAACGGAGTTACGGATTGTCTAGAATCACGAAATGAAGTTTCCGTCGAAAAATGGAAAAAAATGGCCTTCGCGGTACGCAGGGGAGGAGCTAAGGTCTCTACGCGGTACGCGATGATTGAAAATATCTGAGATTTCTCCGGATTCCTCCGCGGTACGCGAAGAATACTTTTTGTTTCTCCGCGGTACGCGACGAATGGGGATGTCGCCAACTTGCTTAAAAAGATCAGATTTCATCAATCATCATCATCCTCATCTTCTTGTGCTTCCAGTCGACGACACCACCACCACCTTCGACATTTTCATCATCCAACCTCTCAAATCTTTGTTTTGAAGCCTCTGGAACGTTTAGATCGCATCCGGGAACGTTTATACGAGTCCAGATCATTTTTCTAACCGCAGAACTTCTCCAGATTAGGTAATGGTTCATTCTAACCCTCTATTTTGATAATGAATGATTAAATCTTGTTTTTGAACGTAAAGATATAGTTAGGGTTGTTGATTATTGCCTAGATAATGGCTAGGATTGATTTTGAATGATAAACTCGAACTGTTAACGGGTAAATCCTTGTTTTGAGCCGTTGTAATGCCCGGTTTGCATGGAATCATAACAATGGTTGTAATGGTTTAAACTATTTGGTTGTGACTATGTATGTGATTAGTTTGATTAATCTTTAACATGCAACGTGAAAGTTGGGTGTTTTAAACTAATCACAATTATTAACATACTCATTAGAACGATTATCTAATGTTTCTGATAACAGTCAGTTTAGTATGTTAAACATGGTTATTAAACCTATTCTAATACTACATTGTGATATTCCATGATATTTGGGTAGTCAATAACAAGGATTAATCATTTCTAAGCCATTAAACTGTCTAGAGACTATCTTAGCAATTACAATCAACAACGTTAGCTATTTGGTTAGTCTGAGATTATACGGATTAATCGAGGGAGTCATCAACTTGGTATTAGGAACCTGAGTCAGTATAGGTTCCTACATTATCATACATTGTATGATATTACATTAAAATATGTAATTAAATACTAAGCATCAATTTGATGACTTTCAAGGCAATGTCCTTGACATTGTACGTTCAGAGAGATTTAATCGGCGAGTTGGAACATTAATAACTCATTAAACATTAACTAAATGCAGAATCATCATATTATCATCGATTTGTGTGATATTCTGCTACTACTGAATTATCAGGTGAGTTTCGTACAACCCCTTTTCTTTTTCTTCTTTTATAAACATCGGGGTAGAACTGCTAAACTTTTGAGAACTATATGATATGCATCAATGATATCTGTGTGATTTCATTTGACTTTTGTGGGATTTCATGGGATTTTGCCTGTAGCCTGAACTCTATCATGGAACTGAAAGTCCTCATTCTTGAACTGTATCTAGTGAACCCATGTGTGGCCGAACAGAAAACATTGATACTACTATTGGTTGACACCCCATTCGCTGGGAGGATTGCATCTCCCCTTGTGTGAATGTTTGTTATCTGTTTCCTGAACTTCTTAATGGTATGATAGACATTAAGATAATGAGGCACTAAGATATGTACCGACGGGTAATATCTTGAGAACTGAACTAGACGTCCGAAAGGAACTAGATACAGGTCCCATGGTTATCCGGAACTGAACTTTTGAGAACTTGTTTATCATATCATATTGTTTTAAATTAAACTGGCGAACTCACCAGCTTTGTGCTGACGTTTCAAACTCAAACCTTTTTGCAGGTAAACAGTAATAGCGGTGAGGATGCACTTTTGGGATAATCACCTGAACAATTACTACTGTAATTAAATAAATATAGCTGTAATGTATTTGTAATTGCGACATCCTTGTAATGTATGTACTTTAAGTTAATCTGTGTGCTTATGATATCGGTTCAAGTAAGTCACACCTCACCCGGAGACATCACCACTATGCTTCCGCAACCGGTTCGGTGACGTCAGACCAGACACGAGGTGACAAGGGGTGGGGGTGTGACAGGGTGGTATCAGAGCCACAGGTTATAGAGAATTAGGTTGACTTAGAGACCTAGACTATAACCATAGGCTCGTATAGTGACACAGAGAGCACCGAACATGTTTAACGAACAAAACTTGTTTTGAATTAAGTCAGGATAATCAGGTGGTACGGATCTCAGTTATGAGTGGCCAGCATAACTGAAATTCGCAACACGTGTGCATTCTAGTTTGATTTAATTCAAGCAGAACAATAACAACAGTAAAGACGAATAGTTGCGTTAAGATAGGAGGACGTCTCATATCATGTTTATGTTGAATATTATATTCAATATTTATTTCATGGTACTGATCTGAGAATTCTGTTTATACAGCGATGGCAGACCAAGGGGAAAGATACATATATCAGCGGTTTCCTTATGCGGTATTGGATGATACACCGAGCTCGAGTTCGGATTCTGACTCCGATCCGTCAGAGGTATCTGCAGCTACTTCTCAGGCTAATATACCGTTGCCACAGACACCACCGGCACCATTACCAGTACCACCACCAGCACCAGCACATGCACCAGCACCTATGCCATCTCCACCGAGAGTCCCAGCATGGGATGGACTTAGGAGGATGCGGGGACAGGCCCGCAAGACCACTGGATTACCTCCCAGACATCAGATGGCTCAGCGGGATGAGCCTTCGACCGTTCATGAGGCGGGAGAATCCTCTCGCCAAGCAGAGCTGAGGGGCCAGGTGCAGCAAGTCGCTCAGGATTTGCAGGGTCTGAGGCAGAAGGTACATCAGCACCATACGCTCCTTGAGGATACTCGTAACATTATATTGGAGATCCTCACTTCACATCTGACTCTGATGGAGCAGGTGAATCTCATGGGTATTGACACCCAGGCTTGGAGGATTACCGTTGAGGAGCGTTTTAGTAGGACTTTGAGGCAGAGGATAGTTGCTGCGTTTTGGCAGCATGTGGAGGTGATGAGGGCAGGATTAGTGCGAGTTCGAGAGTTTTTGGTTTGGTTGGAGACGGTTAGTTTCGAGACCAGGATGATAGTTCTGGCTGTGACTATGGCTGCTGTAGCCATTATATTTTCTTGTTTATCGTATTTCATACGATGAGTATGTTCAGATGGTTATTTTGGGATTGTCATTGTAAATCTCACTAGCACTAGGCGGATAGGTTGAGGATGTGATGTAGTGTGATCAGTAGTTGTGAGAACGGGACATTTTGATATGGACAGATCCCGAGTTTGTGAGAGGTAGTGTATGATGTTGTTGGTTTAGAGTGTCATGACTTTTGTGTGTATAAAACTTTGGTACTATAATAATATGGGTGTTTTTGTATATCTGTCTGTATAATGATCTATGTGTCTGAACTATTATTAATTTTTTTTTTTTTCTGTGTGAGAACATGACTGTGTACGAATGTATCTATATGAGAACATGTCGAACTAAAAATATATATTTCGCTGAAATACAGTACGGGAGCAATACTGTATGCGAATATATTGAACTAAAAATATATATTTCGCTGAAATACAGTACGGGAGCAATACTGTATGCGAATATATTGAACTAAAAATATATATTTCGCTGAAATACAGTACGGGAGCAATACTGTATGCGAATATATTGAACTGAAAATATATATTTCGCTGAAATACAGTACGGGAGCAATACTGTATGCGAATATATCGAACTAAAATATATATTTTGCTGAAATACAGTACGGGAGCAATACTGTATGCGAATATATCGAACTGAAAATATATATTTTGCTGAAATACAGTACGGGAGCAATACTGTATGCAAATATATTTGTAACTAAAGTACAGTACGAGAGCCATACTGTACGAGAACATGTCTGAACTGAGAACGTGTTTACTTGTGAATGTGTCTGTAACTAAAGTACAGTACGAGAGCCATACTGTACGAGAACATGTCTGAACTGAGAACGTGTCTACTTGTGAATGTGTCTGTAACTAAAGTACAGTACGAGAGCCATACTGTACGAGAACATGTCTATTGTTTGTATGGGAACTTAGTGCATGAACTGTGAACATATCAGAGAACTTGTGGGTGAACATATCCTAGTCCTGTATGATCATATATCTAAAAACATGTGTTGCAATGCAAGGAGCTGGGTAAGATTCTAACATGTTTTTGAGATAACAGGATTAAGTATAACTACGAACATTTGTGTGATCTGTGTGTAATGCGAACATGCCTGGACTGAATTCATGTAGTTATACTATATTCTTTGTAATCACATTTTCAATTTCATAAAGTTTCAGTATAACTGAGTATGATTGAATTATGTGATCAAATGGGTTATATATTTAATGTTCTTGAATTGACCTGAGTTTGTCTGCATGTGAGCAGAATAATGGCTCCCAAACGAGGTCGACCGACTAAGAGATCTATGAAGAACATTACTAACCCGGAGTCAAATCAAGTTCCATTAGTAAATACGGAATCGAATCCAGATCCACAGGTTAATCTGGAAACAAATACTGCTCCACCAGTGAACCCAGGAGCGAACACTGTTCCACCTGTAGGTGCAAGTGTATCTGAATCAAACGAAGCAATGATAGCGCGAATTGTACGGGAACAGCTATCTGCTTGTGGTGTTCTGGTGCAACACCAACCACATGCTACTGTGGGTTCTGGTGGGGACCACGGTCATACTGAACACAACGCTACTGGTGGTCATGCTGAAACGCATCATACCACTAGTACGGCTACAATTGCTCCTGATCCACCACGACAGGGATGTACATATAAGTATTTTGCTTCCTGTAACCCTCCTACTTTTACTGGCAAAGAAGGAGCGGCTGGTCTATTAAGGTGGATCGAGGGGATGGAAACCAAACTCAAAATTAGTCAGTGCTTGGAGGAGCATAAGGTGTCTTATGCTGCCTGTTCTTTGAAAGACTCAGCTTTGACCGGGTGGAATACCCAGGCCAAGACTTTGGGTTCAGCCACAGTTGATTTGATGGGCTGGAATGATTTCAAAACTCTGATTAGATCAGAGTACTGTCCCATCACTGAAATTCAAAAACTCCAGGAGGAATTCTGGAATCATTCTATGATTGGTGCTGATTGTCTGGCTTACACCGATCGTTTCCATGAACTTACTTGTTTACTTCCCGATATGTTTCCAACGGAAGCAGCTTTAATCGAGAAGTACATTAAGGGTCTGATTCCTCAGATACGAGGAATGGTGACTGCTGCTGAACCTACAACTCTGAAACACACGATTCTTTTGACCACAAAGCTTACCAATGAGGCGGTAAGGAGTGGTACTTTGTCTTTGAAGCCTCAGACGGTCCATAGTAGTAGTGATGTCGGCACCTCGAATGTGTCAAAAGGTACCAAACGAAAGTGGTTCGGTAAGAACAAAACAAGGGCTCCGGCTGAAATCAGTCAGAATAAACCAACGGTGAAGAACTATGGTGCAAATGTTCCTGAGAGGAAAGCTTATACTGGGCAGGCGCCCAAATGCAATAAGTGTCCACTCCATCACACGGGACCATGTCCTGTTTGTCTGAACTGTAACAGAGTTGGACATTATGCTAAATATTGCAACTTTCCTGCTCAACCTCGAAATCAAGCACCACGACAAACCACTCAAACCAACCGGTCATGTTACAAATGTGGAAGTCCTGATCATTTCATGCGGAACTGTCCAAACAATAACACCAATCCGGGAACTGAAGCTCGGGGGAGAGCTTTTCAGATTGGTGCTACCGAGGCGAGACATGATGCTAACATTGTGACTGGTACGTTCCTACTCAATAATCTATATGCATCAGTTCTCTTTGATACGGGGGCAGATAAGAGTTTTATCTCTCCTGAATTTGCATCTTTACTTGTATTGCCTGCGGTAGATCTAGAAACTCCTTATGTTATTGAACTTGCTGATGGCAAGTTGATCAAAACTAACAGTGTTATTCAAGGATGTTCCTTGAATCTGAATGATCATCTTTTTAATACTGATTTACTTCCTATTGAGCTTGGGAGCTTTGATGTCGTTGTGGGCATGGACTGGCTTTCTGATAACCAAGCGGAAGTTGTCTGTCAAAACAAGGTGATTCGTATTCCATTACCTAACGGTAATACACTGATAGTTCAAGGAGAACGAGCTGGTAGAAAACTTGGTATCATATCTTGTATGCGAGCTCAGAAATTTTTAAGAAAAGGCTGTTATGCTTTCCTGGCACATGTGACTGAGCATAATTCTTCACCCAAACAAATCACAGATATTCCAGTAGTCAAGGATTTTCCTGAAGTTTTTCCTGAGGACATATCAGGATTACCCCCAGTGAGACAAGTTGAATTTCGGATTGACTTGATTCCAGGTGCAGCACCTGTTGCTAAAGCCCCGTATCGGCTTGCACCATCCGAAATGCAAGAACTTTCAGGTCAATTGCAAGAACTGTTGGACAAAGGTTTTATCAGACCTAGTTTCTCACCCTGGGGAGCACCAGTCCTTTTTGTGAAAAAGAAGGATGGATCATTCAGGATGTGTATTGACTATCGGGAGCTCAATAAATTAACAATCAAAAATCGTTATCCACTACCACGTATAGATGATCTGTTTGATCAACTTCAAGGCGCTACTTACTTTTCAAAAATTGATTTGAGATCCGGATATCATCAGTTACGAGTATATGAAGATGATGTTCCTAAAACTGCATTTCGAACTCGATATGGGCATTATGAATTTCTAGTAATGCCGTTTGGATTAACGAATGCACCTGCAGTTTTCATGGATCTAATGAATCGGGTATGTAGGCCTTACTTGGATAAGTTTGTGATTGTATTTATTGATGATATTCTTATCTATTCTCGAAGCCAACAAGAACATGCTCAACACTTGAAACTGATCTTAGAACTTTTGGCACGTGAAAAATTATACGCCAAGTTCTCCAAGTGTGAGTTTTGGTTACGAGAAGTGCAATTCCTTGGGCATGTGGTGAATCAAGATGGCATTCAGGTGGATCCCAGTAAGATTAAAGCTGTAGAACAATGGGAAACACCACGAACCCCAACCGAAATCCGTCAATTCTTGGGACTGGCAGGTTATTATCGCAGATTTATCAGGAACTTTTCAAAGATAGCTCTGCCATTAACCACATTGACACGGAAAAATCAACAGTTTATATGGGGTTCTCAACAGGAGGAGGCGTTCCAACTGTTGAAACACAAACTTTGCAACGCACCTATCTTGGCATTACCGGAAGGTATTGATAATTTCACAGTGTACTGTGATGCTTCACACCAAGGTCTCGGGTGTGTTTTAATGCAGAACGATAAGGTGATTGCTTACGCTTCTCGGCAGTTGAAAGTACACGAGAAGAACTATACCACTCATGATCTAGAACTTGGTGCAGTGGTGTTTGCACTCAAGATTTGGAGACACTATTTGTATGGAACTAAGTGTATTATATACACTGATCACAAAAGTCTTCAACACATTCTAGATCAGAAGATGTTAAACATGCGACAAAGGCGATGGGTAGAACTATTGAACGATTATGATTGTGAAATTCGTTATCACCCAGGCAAGGCGAATGTTGTAGCCGATGCCTTAAGTCGCAAGGAAAGAGTCAAACCTTTACGAGTGAAAGCGTTAGGTATGACTATTCAAACTAGTCTAATTCCTCAAATTAAAGAAGCTCAGCAACAAGCTTTACAAGCAATAAACTATTCTGCTGAGGGACTGAGAGGATTAGATAAGAAACTCGATACCAAATACGATGGACTGTTGTATTTCAAAGACCGAATTTGGGTTCCTTTATTCGGTAACACAAGATCGATCATCTTGGATGAGGCGCACAAATCCAGGTATTCTATTCATCCAGGTGCTGACAAAATGTATAAAGATCTTAAAGACTTTTACTGGTGGCCTGGAATGAAGAAACATATCGCTGAATACGTGGGTCGATGTTTAACGTGTTTAAAAGTTAAGGCTGAACATCAACGTCCTTCTGGGTTATTACAACAACCGGAGATTCCCATGTGGAAATGGGATCAGATCTCTATGGATTTCATTACTAAACTACCCAGAACATCGCATAGTCATGACTCTATATGGGTTATCGTTGATCGCCTTACTAAATCTGCGCATTTTATTCCCATCCGAGAAGATTACTCGATGGATCGACTTGCTAAACTCTATATTAACGAGATTGTATCTCGTCATGGAGTACCAATCTCTATTATTTCTGACAGAGATAGTCGATTCACATCACGATTTTGGCAAACTCTTCAGAATGCTCTGGGCACGCAAATCAATATGAGCACAGCTTATCATCCACAAACTGACGGGCAAACGGAACGAACAAATCAAACTCTTGAGGACATGCTCAGAAGCTGTGTGATTGATTTTGGTGGTAGCTGGGATGTTCATCTTCCCCTTGTTGAATTTTCATATAATAACAGTTACCATACCAGTATTAAATGTGCTCCATTTGAAGCACTTTACGGGCGCAAATGTAGATCACCTATCTGTTGGTCTGAGGTAGGCGAAAGTCAGGTCATAGGCCCAGAACTTATTCAAGAAACAACCGATAAGATCGCATTGATTCAAGAACGAATTAAAGCTGCTCGTGATCGACAAAAGAGTTATGCTGATAATCGTCGTAGACCGTTAGAATTTCAAATCGGTGATCTAGTAATGTTGAAAGTTTCACCGTGGAAGGGTATATTCAGATTTGGGAAGAGAGGTAAACTTTCACCAAGATTTGTAGGACCATTTAAAATTCTTGAACGAATTGGATCAGTAGCCTACAGACTTGAATTACCTCCTGAACTCGGTAATATTCATGATGTTTTTCATGTCTCAAATCTAAAGAAGTGCTTAGTTGATGAATCTTTGATCGTACCTCTGAAAGAAATCCAAATTGATGAGAAACTTCAATTCAGAGAAGAACCAGTTGAAGTGATGGATCGAGAGGTGAAGGTATTAAAACGCAGTCGAATACCTATCGTCAAGATTCGATGGAACTCAAAGCGTGGACCTGAATATACGTGGGAACGTGAAGATCAGATGAAACAGAAATACCCACACCTATTCTCATGATCAATTATTATCAAGTCAGTCTTTCCTTAAATTTCGGGACGAAATTTTTATAACAGGAGGAGACTGTGATAACTGTGTACGAGGAATTACGTCAGCAACCAATTGAGCACAGTTGATCGTGTTTAGAATTCACGTGGAGTTGACAATCGAAGTTATTATGGGATGAAATTATGTGAGAAATGATGAACATGGGCGAAAACCGCGTACAAAACGGAGTTACGGATTGCCCAGAATCACGAAATGAAGTTTCCGTCAAAAAATGGGAAAAATGGCCTTCGCGGTACGCAGGGGAGGAGCTAAGGTCTCTACGCGGTACGCGATGATTGAAAATATCTGAGATTTCTCCGGATTCCTCCGCGGTACGCGAAGAATACTTTTTGTTTCTCCGCGGTACGCGACGAATGGGGATGTCGCCAACTTGCTTAAAAAGATCAGATTTCATCAATCATCATCATCCTCATCTTCTTGTGCTTCCAGTCGACGACACCACCACCACCTTCGACATTTTCATCATCCAACCTCTCAAATCTTTGTTTTGAAGCCTCTGGAACGTTTAGATCGCATCCGGGAACGTTTATACGAGTCCAGATCATTTTTCTAACCGCAGAACTTCTCCAGATTAGGTAATGGTTCATTCTAACCCTCTATTTTGATAATGAATGATTAAATCTTGTTTTTGAACGTAAAGATATAGTTAGGGTTGTTGATTATTGCCTAGATAATGGCTAGGATTGATTTTGAATGATAAACTCGAACTGTTAACGGGTAAATCCTTGTTTTGAGCCGTTGTAATGCCCGGTTTGCATGGAATCATAACAATGGTTGTAATGGTTTAAACTATTTGGTTGTGACTATGTATGTGATTAGTTTGATTAATCTTTAACATGCAACGTGAAAGTTGGGTGTTTTAAACTAATCACAATTATTAACATACTCATTAGAACGATTATCTAATGTTTCTGATAACAGTCAGTTTAGTATGTTAAACATGGTTATTAAACCTATTCTAATACTACATTGTGATATTCCATGATATTTGGGTAGTCAATAACAAGGATTAATCATTTCTAAGCCATTAAACTGTCTAGAGACTATCTTAGCAATTACAATCAACAACGTTAGCTATTTGGTTAGTCTGAGATTATACGGATTAATCGAGGGAGTCATCAACTTGGTATTAGGAACCTGAGTCAGTATAGGTTCCTACATTATCATACATTGTATGATATTACATTAAAATATGTAATTAAATACTAAGCATCAATTTGATGACTTTCAAGGCAATGTCCTTGACATTGTACGTTCAGAGAGATTTAATCGGCGAGTTGGAACATTAATAACTCATTAAACATTAACTAAATGCAGAATCATCATATTATCATCGATTTGTGTGATATTCTGCTACTACTGAATTATCAGGTGAGTTTCGTACAACCCCTTTTCTTTTTCCTCTTTTATAAACATCGGGGTAGAACTGCTAAACTTTTGAGAACTATATGATATGCATCAATGATATCTGTGTGATTTCATTTGACTTTTGTGGGATTTCATGGGATTTTGCCTGTAGCCTGAACTCTATCATGGAACTGAAAGTCCTCATTCTTGAACTGTATCTAGTGAACCCATGTGTGGCCGAACAGAAAACATTGATAGTACTATTGGTTGACACCCCATTCGCTGGGAGGATTGCATCTCCCCTTGTGTGAATGTTTGTTATTTTTTTCCTGAACTTCTTAATGGTATGATAGACATTAAGATAATGAGGCACTAAGATATGTACCGACGGGTAATATCTTGAGAACTGAACTAGACGTCCGAAAGGAACTAGATACAGGTCCCATGGTTATCCGGAACTGAACTTTTGAGAACTTGTTTATCATATCATATTGTTTTAAATTAAACTGGCGAACTCACCAGCTTTGTGCTGACGTTTCAAACTCAAACCTTTTTGCAGGTAAACAGTAATAGCGGTGAGGATGCACTTTTGGGATAATCACCTGAACAATTACTACTGTAATTAAATAAATATAGCTGTAATGTATTTGTAATTGCGACATCCTTGTAATGTATGTACTTTAAGTTAATCTGTGTGCTTATGATATCGGTTCAAGTAAGTCACACCTCACCCGGAGACATCACCACTATGCTTCCGCAACCGGTTCGGTGACGTCAGACCAGACACGAGGTGACAAGGGGTGGGGGTGTGACAAAGCATCACTCATAAACTTACTTGGACAAGCTAAGGCATAAACTGTGAGTTAATTCTTACTCCCTTTTTACCTTTGTAAACTTTTGGAATGTTACATATGTCATATACACAAACATGTTCTTAGAGTCAAAACATATACATGATGCAAACTTTTAAGCTTAGTAGACATGATTTAGATGCTATGTGAACCTATGTGCTAATTGCTATGTGGGATTTAGGTTAGAAGACGTTTCATACAAAAACATAAACAATATCTAGTAGCATAAGAATGTAGCTACGTTTTTCGCATTGACTTATGTCTTGTGTTAAAAAGGTGAAAGATACACATACATAAACATTATGATTTACATTGTCTAAGTTAAGACCTAGCTAGTCTTGATTTAAACTTTGTATTTTCACTTGTTTGGATTCTTGCTTTGTGCTACTTGAAACTTACATACGCTTTTATCTTAGTGTAGGTTTAGAGGACCTAGCTAAATTTAAAACAATATTATTTATTTCTTTTGTATTTCAATTTGGATGATTGTAATTGAATATTTTGATTTGGTTAAATTAATGAAGGTTTGTATTTGATTTAATATGGATGTATAAATACTTAAACTTTAACTTAGCACCATGAGCTTTTGAGCATTCACAATTGTAACACCAGTGCCGGATGCGTGCCGGAATAGTGATCGCAACAGTAAACTTAAACATTAACTCAGGTACACATTGCATGAGACTCTGTTTACCCTATTGATGCATTTGATTAACATGAAACCATTATACGATTGTTTGAATCTGACTGAAACCTTAGGGTTTAACAGTCAGAAACATGTCAGACAACACAGTGTTGAAACATAGATACTTGATTTGATACTATTTTGTGTAAACGTATGTGAGGTTAAACAAAACAAAACTTTAACGGTTATTGTTATGGAATGCTAAACAGACGAATTATTCGTATAGGTGACGATCTGTACGAATGATTATGATAGTTTAACGTTCTGAAATAATGACTTAACAGTAGAAAACAAGAATCAGAAAGCCAAACCATCGACGTGTTCGTTCGAATGACGATTCGAACGAATACGCGCGATGGCGACGCGTTCTGACGAAACGAAAACGAGAACGAGAACGATACGAACGATCATAAATTTAAGGAAATAAAATATTTCCTATTTTACAATTTTGAAACTCATCATAAACAAGATTAAACTAAACTATTTTAATAATTCGCGAATAATTTAACGAAAGCGTGTACATAATGAAATTCGATAAATAAATTAAATAAACGAAATTTAAAATAATTATTAGAAATAAATACCATCTAAGTAGTTTGAAAATAAACTCTTTTTATTAAAGTTACGAAAAACACGCGTAACGACCCGGAAACGCGACAAAAATACGAACCGAGTAACCGAAACGAACCCGAACATCCCCGGGGTATAAAACCCCATTTTTCTCCTTCTTTCTTCTTCATTTCAGCTGAATTTACACACACTCTCTCTCTAACTTTCGGATACCACACAAACCACTAGAAATCACCATTAAAACACCCATAACTTCTTCGTTTCTTAACCAAATCGTGCGTATAATATATCGAAACGACCGTCTCGACGAGAGGAAGCTGAAAGTACAAGGGATCGGAGCTATTTCGAAGTATTTTGGCCGGAATCTTAGAGAGAAGTTTCTGCAGAAAAGGTGAGTTTTTCACTGTTTTGTTGTTTGAGCTGGTAATCGGTTTTCAGCCTTCAAAACACATAGATTCTGCACAAAAATGGCTTAGAAACATCATAAACATGTTAGGTTGTTGGTTGGGAGGGATGAAGATGGATGAATCAGCCAATAAACCTCTTTTTGTTTACATGGTCGAGAACCTCTATTAGACCTATTGGCCGAGAGTTTTTTTTTTTTATATATAAGCAGTGGTCGAGAATCCTAAATAAAATAGAAAAACTCTTATGTCATTTGTGCGTTACTTGGGGATAGGAAACCAAGCACTACTGGAAACACCAAATTCGAAAATTAGGAGTCAATATATGTATTTTTTTTGTTGTGCTGTTCCTTTGAGCGAGAACATATACATATATTTTGATTGGGTTTTGTTGTGAAGTCAAGAAATTTAATGGTGATTGTGGGCCATATCACCAATGAAAATTTACATGTCAAGGACAAACTGTGAACTACTATTCAAAATGTTAAACGAGAATCATCGGGTTGGGTGCAATCGGGTTACGATGCTTTCACTTATATTACTTAAACATTGGTTAAAATAAGGTAGCATGAATGGGACCTTGTTAGGGTTTTCTAGAGGTTAACCTTATGATGGGACCATCAATATAACCTATGATCTTTATAAACGTATAAATCTATAAAATCATATGTTTTTATTAACTAAATATAGGTTCATGATTTAATCAATCATTTTAATGATGATATGTATTAACAACAAGTTTAAGAAAGTTGGACCACAAAAGAATGCATAGCATCGGTTGGAGTCGAGTAGGGTTACTCAATGGTTATAAACCATATGACCCATCAACACTATTCATAACATATTTTCATCACTTAAAATTTATAAACTAAATGTTTATAAATAAACCAGGAGTCGGATAACAAATAGAAAGCAATATGATGACCAAGGGGATTCAAACAAGTTATGAATGTTGAGATTATTAAGTGTTAAAAGAGATGGTATGATCTTAACTTAGTTCTGTAAATTAAACTTAATCTTTTATTCAAGTAAATTCAATTATCATGATACAAATAAATTCTTTTATAAAAAGGAATATAAATTATTAATAAAACATTTTTTTATATATATAAAATAAGGTTAACATCTTTATAAATGAAACATGAAAGCTAAAAAAAAAACTTTATGTTTCTAATAATTTGGAAATATGTATTATTTTAATTTGAGATTAATTCACATCAAGTAAGCTAATGGTTAAGGGTTATTAGAGAGAATATCATAAAACTTTGTATTAATAAACCTAGTAACTCATTAGTGGGTTTTAGGACACTTAGTCAAATCGCACAATTATCATCACAACTATTAAACATATACTAATGTTAACAATGGTGAACAAGAACAAATCAAACACATGATCGTGAGAACAAACTCAAAAACAACAACGAGCGTGTACATTCTGTGATTACTCAGTCAACCACTTCAACAACAAGGTGAGTTCACTTGTCCCCCTTTAAACTTATTTGTATTACTTCGGGACTGAGAAGCATGTTAAATATTTTCATAAATTGCTGAAATGTTACTTAATGCTTTAAACATAAACATGATAACTATGTTGAAACTTATACTTTAAGCTTGATGCTTAAAATCAATTGTTGGATACTTGTGAGACTTATGAGACTTGATGCTAATACATGAGACTTGATGCTATTACATGAGACTTGATACTTATACATGGGATTAGATGCTCGTGAAACGATATGTTAAACATGACATTTTATGCTTGTGAAAACATTATGCGTAAACATGATATTTGATACTTATGGGGCTATGTGCTGTACATGAGACTTGATGTAAACATATGATATACATGATGAATCAATGTGTGAACAATTGAAACTTTATGTTAGGAAACTATTACTTGTGCATGAAACATTGTACATGTATCTAACCATAGTCTACGTAATTGCTAAACTTCTGGTATTCCAGAGCTTGTACCTATGGGGTGAGATACATGTAGAAACATAAACGTAATGATACTAGGCTATTACCTGGTTATAAGGGACATGTAATTGCTAAACTTCTGGTATTCTAGAGCTTTTGTCGGCTTATATGAGGTATGTAAATGCTAAACATAAACGTATCGATTCTAGGCTATTACCTGGTTATAAGGGACATGTAATTGCTAAACTTCTGGTATTCCAGAGCTTTTGTCGGCTTATATGAGGTATGTAAATGCTAAACATAAACGTAACGATGCTAGGCTATTACCTGGTTATAAGGGACATGTAATTGCTAAACTTCTGGTAGTCCAGAGCTTTTGTCGGCTTATAAGAGGTATGTAAATGCTAAACATAACGAATGCTAAGCTATTATCTATATAAGAGACATGTAATTGCTAAACTTCTGGTATTCCAGAGCTTTTGTCTGCTTATAGGAGATATGTAATTGCTGATTTATTTGTGTGTGCCTAGCTTGTACCTTTGTATGAGATTAGGGACAGCTAAACTATATGCATGTGACTCTATGACACTTGATAAAAATCATGTGAAACTAACACTTATGAATACGATAGACATGAAAACTTTGAAACAGATAACAAAAGCTTTGATGAGGATTGAATTGATTGGTAGGTAAAATGCTTAATTATTATTAACAACAGTGTCATATTCGGGTTAGTATGTGGTGGGATGTTGGCTAGGGCTTGTTCCCTTACATATGCCCTATATATAAGCATACCGACTTGGATATTACATGTGGAGTTAATGAGGTTAAGGTTTTACCGAAGGAGGTTTGTGAAACTATTTTAAACTTATAAACTTTATGAACTCACCAACCATTGTGTTGACTTGATCTTCTTACATGCTTTCTCAGGTGAAGAACAAGTGTAAGCTTAAGCTTTTGGATATGCATACTAGGCTGCCTAGATAGAGGACCTAGTAGACTTTTGGAGAAGCACATCTTTTGTTGATGATATACCATACTTTTGATATCTTGCACAGTTACAAGATATAAACAATTATCCTTTTGATAGGTTTACTTAGTTAAATTGCAGAACATTGCTATTGTAATTTAACTTTGTAATCCTATATATCATTTGATTGTGCTTTAGTTATTCTTAAACGTTGATGCTATGTAAACAATCTGATCATCATGATTATCACCCACGATATCACGCCCCGGGAACCTTCCGCCCAGCGGGGACTCCGATCCAACCCCGCCGGCTCGGGGTGTGACAACAATCGCGCCTCGACGTATTCCGCTATTGGTCGAGGTGTGACAGATTGGTATAGAGCCATGGTTATAGAGAATTAGGTTATTAGAAATGGTGACCTAGACTATAACTAAGCTACCCTCATATATGAACTATCATATACTAGAAGTTAGGATCATTAGATGCTTATGTGATACATGCCTCATATGTTACTATATGCTTCATATATATGTATGTTATGCCTTAGATTAAAGGAACTTTAGACTGTAAGTGACACAGTGAACCTTTGATTTTTTTTTAACTTCCTCCATGAACTTTGTTAGGAAAACTTCCATTATAAACCTTGCTTAATGAACCAGTAGTTTGAACCTTTACTAAGTGAACCTTTACTTTAGTAAACCTCCATTATGTACTTCACTATTGAAGTCTTAGTGAACTCTCATTTTGAACCTTTGATATAGAAACCTAAGTGAACTCCCAATTCAAACTCTCATTTTAAATTTCTATTCTAAACCTTCTACATTCTCTCAAGTTTGAGGACTCTTTGTAGACTTTAGGGAATCACAATCCTTTCGTTTTCTACACCCCTATAATATGTGACCCTTTGTGATCTTATTCTCATTAGAACTAAATTTGTAAAATGGACATGTATTAACTGGAAGGGTGAAATACCATTAGTTGAGAATCCTGTCTAGGAAAGTCGTTTAGCTTTCCTAGGGACTCTTGATGAAAGTATATTCACTTATAGGCCAAAGCATGTCATACCAAACGTCTCACAAGCTACAAAGTTCTAATATGTCAAAGGTATTCAACTTTGGATATCATTCTTCAAAGCATAGACATCTTACACCTATAATTAGTAAGGGTGATTCCTTATTTCATCTAAGGTATAAAAGTGTCATAAATCCTAACAAAAATTCTATAATACTTATACTATGATTTTATGACATTTAATCTATGATTCTGTGAGGGTGATTCCTAACTATATCTAAGATGTCATAATGTCACACAATTATACATTTTATCGAAATCAAAGAAATCTTATAACATTATACCTGTGGTTAGTGAAGGTTATTATTACTAAACCTAAGGTATTACAATGATACATACATACACATTCAATACAAGCCAAGAAAATTCGATGACATTATTATATGATTGATAATGATTACTCATTATTATAATATCTTATCATAATTCCAAGATACTATACCTAAGATTAGTAATGATGATTCATTACCATACCTAAGGTATTATAATATCACATACATTATTCACATTTGTCAAAATTCTAAGATATTATTCATATGATTAGTGATGAGCATTTATCCCATTCAGAAGGTTATAATGTCACATACTCGTGTATGTTATATCCTACTCCTCATTGATAACTAAGCTTGCACAAAGCATATACATTATTTTCTGTGTAGAACTTCCATATACCCTTACACTCAAGACTATAATTCCAAATTTTTAAGACATTATACTTATGATTATAAATATTTATTTATCATTTTATTCTAAGGTTCTATAATGCTGCACTTCACATATACGTATACTACAATTCAAAAGCAATAAGATATTTAACGTAGGTGATACTCGTTGTCATCTTAACCTAAAGATTCTAAAACGTCTTATTCCACATATTCTTCCGTTTGAAACAAAATATTATGATATTAGGCTTATGATTCATGATAATTATTTACCATTGTAATCTAAGTTTCCTAATATCACAACCATCTTCAATACCCTTTAATATCCAAATCATACATACACCAATACATGGAAGCACAAGATTCCATTTGAAAACAATTAACACGAATATTTATACCTATACCATCTTCAAACTATTCGAGTGGAGTAACAAGTGAATGACTTGTAATAATCAAAATAGGTTAAAGCTTGTTACTTTAAAACGATACGTGAAATGCAAATAACTCTTATGTTATCTTGTAAAAGGTCAATCAAGTCAAAGTTTATGATTCTACATGATGGACTTCTACAATTTGATAAATTAAAATTAGACTTCCTATAAAACCTAATAATTTTGATAAGACCAGTTTACACTCTATTAAATTCTAAATCAACTTTGTGTGTGCCAAATACAAGGATAGGGTGATCATGCAAGGTAAATTATCATTACGGGTAAACACGTAACGAGTAATTGCAATACATGAGAATCCTATAACATGAGATAATGGACACTATTGTTGTAGAATTTTAAATATAAATCTGTAGCTTATTCAAAATTCTTATACCGATTTCAAAACAAATCCACATGTTCAAATACATTCAAATATCAAATCAAGTCTCCAAATTTGAAATTAAATTCATGTTTATAGTTAAAGTTGTGTTAATATTGGTAGGTGACTGGTATGCCTTCAAAGTATTGGTGGTGTGGTGGGTTGGCTGCGGTATACCCTATATATAAGCACCAATAATACATTGGATGTAGAACCAAAAGCTTGATCAAGGAATTTAATTCATCTATTCAACATTCATATACAAGTAAGATATTATCTCGACAAAGCTCTTTATTGAATCAATAACTGCTTATGTACTAAGGCTCGGTGTGTATTTATACACCAAGTTAATCAAGGGTTTCATTCTTAAATTAAGACCATTAAACCATCATTATTCCAAACAGTCCGAATACAAACTCTAAAGACAAATACGTTATCCTTATACTTTTGGTTACAATTTACTATTCAAAATTGTTAGTCTACGATTCGAAACTTCAACTCTATTTGTCGTAATCATTTGACTCAAGTGTTAATGATCATAAGCTTCGAAACCATTACGATCAAAACCTATCTATAACAACCTTATGTTACGATGTGAACTAAACGAATACAAATTCCAAGTAAGTGAAATAATACGTTTAAATAGAATCGAAATTTTCATAGGATTTGACGAAAGAAAGCTATCTGGTATTGGCAATGTGGTGTGTTGGTGGTTGGGTGTGCTCTACATATACTCTATATATAAACATTGCTAAAACCTTAGTTAGAAGTTATGAGAATTTTGGTAATAAAAAAAATAAAACTATCTTAGATAAATGAACTTTTAGCAAACTATAACCCAAAAGAAATCTATGTTCAAAAAGAAAAGAAAAGAAAAAGAAAAACATAACAATTCAAGGAAAGTAGAGGAGAGTGTGTTCTACACATTCTTTCTAAAACTGTTATATTTAATAAACACAAACTATAATAAATACTAAAATAAAACCTTAACCACACAACAAAATCCTTGATACTATAGCTTTCGACCCATATCATCATAAACTTCATAAAACATTCTGTGCAAACCAAACTTAATCAAATTTATAACCACATTCTTTCGGAAATAATTTGATTTATCCTCAGCATAAACCTGATTGCAAAAGTATGGAAATCGTAGCTTATTCCTATTTCCTTAACCAATATATACTCTGGTACCCAAAGCATTTTCATTATTCCAAAATAATCTATGTGATAGAAGACTGAGAACCATTAAACCAAGAACTTAATAATCAAGATTAAAGGCGTGTTAAAATTCGAGAATTACTAGTTCATGATTCTTTTACAATGACAACACAAAAATCTTCATTCGCAATGTGAAGCAGTCATATGATCATTAGATTACCTAATGGTTTCAGTGACGAAGTTTCGTGTTGATGCAATGATGGTGGGAAAACCCAATTTTGGTGTTTATTCTAAGTTTGCCCTCATTCTTTACAATAAAAGAGAAACTCATCATCTCTAATCTAAGCTAACATTTAATCAAGCAAGACTTTATAACATTCTCAAAAGGACAAGGATAGTAATTTACAAGCTTCAATCAACAAATTTACTTTATGTTCCCGTATACTTATTATAACCATCTATATTGTACCCATTAAACTATACATTGGTGATTCAATACATATCGTGAATAAAATGTGTAGATATTGGTTATTGGGAAGAATGTCAAGAATCTCTACAACCCTCCTAACAAAGCATAAATTAGTGATTCCATTCACTTTCTAAGGATATGTAAAAAGAACCTATTCAGGCAAAAAACCAAAGTATAGCCAAACACAAATAACCAAATTCATTAGGAAAAAAAAATATCTCATGAAAACTAAGAACAAACATAAGTCGTTGTGCTGTTCGATTAGAATCCCCAAATTATTATTATTGCTCATATAATGATTCCACTAGGACATTTGTGATATTAAGAAATCTGTGATTACGTGGAATCAAGCTTGAAGATCAAGGTTATATCGATCAAGTATTATACAAGTCAGGTGAGTTCTTCGTAACCATATTTTAAATGTTTTATTATTTTGGGCTGATGTGCATACTATAAAACTATTTTGTGAAAATGATTTTAACCCGACTATGGTTGGGTAAAGAATGTTTCAAGTCTCAGCTGCAGTTGAGCAATAAATGAATTTGAAAGTCTCAGTTGAGGTCTGTCGCACCCCGAGAAATCCCGTCCCTTCCGGGGGCGCGAACAACAGACTGTCAGGATCGCAGTCTCCGGTCACACAGTGTTGCGAGACCTACATGTATGGTTTCATACGTACATCCAAATACTTGGACAAAACAGTTTATAGAATCAGAGTTGCGGAAGTTATGTAAGTTATCAAAACAGTTTAATTTAATAAGTTGCGGAAGCATTAATAGAATAGTTTTCAAAATAACATAAGATTAAAGTTTGCAGCAGCGGTTTAAGTAGTTATCAATACATATCAAAATGAAACGATACATATTCTCAATATCCTAAGACACTTAAGCAGATGCATGCGACTCCAGCCTAGCATCCTAATCCTTGTGCGTGTGCCTTAGTTACCTGAGAAAACATGCGAGAAAAAGGTCAACACAAAGGTTGGTGAGAGCACAGGTTTGTATTCAGTAGTAAACATCAAAATGTTTAAAGAAAGTGTTTTGCAGGTCTACATTTCAATACAATGCAATATTCATTGATAGCTAGTCAATATGTGTTCTTCCATATGCGGGTTCGCAACCGAAGCTAACATGCTGCCTCCCACCATATCCATCCAATAAGATATGGCAATGTTGTTTGGTCAATTATGCACTGTTCCGACCTCCAGTCGGGTGGCCATACGGAGCGTAACAGTGGGGCTTGTCAGGCCCAAATAGTACTATTTAGAATTACCACGCTATGCGCTACGCGCTATTAACGGTTCGAGATATGTTTAATGAGGACTTATCAGTTTTGTGGATGAGTGCCACACATATGCATATACGCGATATTAGCATGTACAAATGTAACCAAAAAGTATGTATGTTGTTCAAAAGTAGTTTGTATGCAATGTTTTCTCCACCAAAGGTAGAAAATGGAAAAAGGGGTCGTGAACTCACCTGGTAAAGCAGTTCCGGTTTATATATGTTCGCTACCTGCGAGTGCTAGCAGTCCTGCTAGTAAGCACCTATAACCGTATAGGTGTGAGTATGTGTTTTGTGGTATGTTGTATCCCATACAACTCCAAGTGTCGGTGTGCTCAACCGAGTGTATGTTGACTCGACGAATCGTTGGTGACACGTTTGTTGTGTTTAGTCCATTTAATGTGTCATAAATACAAGCATGACATCTACATGCATCCTATGACTATAATCGTGATGTTTTCGCATAAGTCATGTTTCGAAAATCGTAACGTTTCCGTTTCGGGAAATTTCTATATTTAGAAAGTTTCTATTTTTGTAAAGTATAGTTATGAAATCACATTTCATAAAGCTAATACCTTTAATATGTTTATAAAAACACGTTTAAACACTTAAAGTATATCGTTTGCGCATAAAACGCCATTTATGGCATTTTGCCCAAATAAAGTTTCCTTATTTGGAGAGTATCCGTTTAAATGTCCGTTTTCAATAATTAAAGTTTCCAAATATGTTAAAAACCATTTTTAAACATATTTCAATAATCAAAATCATCAAATCTTGCTAAAACATCAAAACCCCTCTTTTGATTTACAAAAGTTTCCATATATAGTAAGTTCATCTAAATATCGTATTTTCACAAAATCAAATACCCAAATGTGTTTCTAAACACTTCAACATACATTTGACAACATCTAGACATGTCTAGATCATCACAAATCACCAACATGCAACTAAAAAGCTTCCTAATATAGTAAGTTGCATAATATCGTCAACAAATCTACAAAACCCAATCCTAGATGGTTTCTATCATCAATCTCATTCAAAATATATCAATAAACACTCTAGACCCACTGAAAATTCGTGCATGTGAGCGGATCGGAGTTGCATGTGATCAAATACACTGCATGTGGGTTTTAAGCCCTTGCATGTACGATCTAACTATGAACAAACATGTAAAACTACCTTGGATGCTCTAAAACACTAAGATGAATCTGGAACAGGTGCTTAGCAACTCTGAAATCTTCTGGGAATGATTTCCTAGGAGGTTTAAGTGGTGGTTTTGATGAAGACAAGCTTCCAAGCTTCACTTCCAAGCTTCACTTCCAAGCTTCAAACCTTCTAAGAGCTCCAACAATGGCTTCCAAGACCAACAATGGAGGTTTTTCTGGTGAAATGATGAAGAAACAGGGGTAGGAGCTCGAGATTGAGGTGGTTTAGTCGAGGAAATAGGATTAGAATGATTAAAGATGAGATAGGTTGAGTGTTAAGTGGTTTTGGCTTCTGCAGCTTCCAGGCGCATAGCCTAGCGTGCGTGCGCGAGGCTAGGCATAGTGCCTGGATTAAACAAATCAGATTGGTGTTTGGTTCATCCGCGCGCATAGACTGGTGTCGTCGCGGCTTCTCGGGCGTAATGCCTAGTGCTAGGCGTATAGCCTAGGGCCAAACCTTGGTCCTAGGCGTAGCGCCTGGCTTGCAGAATGAGCCCAATTGGCCCATTTTAATCGTTTCGACTCATTTTTCGATTATTTCACGCTTATAAATCATCATTTATCATCATTTGAACTTTTATTATTGTTCAATGGTTTGTTCACCAACGTTCGTAAGACTCGTGTGTGTTTCGATAATTCCTCGAATTATCAGTGATCGTTTGTGCTCGTGTTTTACGAAATGTTTGCACGCTTGATTAATCCTAATCAACGTGTAATGCACAATTCAACAATTCCTCGAATTATTGTTTTGCGTTAGTGTTTGTGTTTGCCACACTTGGTTTCCAAAACCAATGTGCAATGTACGATTCGATAGTTCCTCGAACTATCATTTCGCAGTTGTTTGTGTTTGACTCATCTAAGTAAACATAATTAAATGAAATGCAACAAGTATGAATGTGAAATGTAAAGGATGTAAGAGTTGAAATTTACCTGAAATTGCCAGGTGTCACAAGGTCGAGCAGAAAAAGTGGTTTTGAAGTCCCGGCTGCGGTTGGGCAAAAGTTGAGCACTGCGGTGCTGAGAACTGTTTGTAGTAGTAAAAATGTTTTGAATAAAGTTGTGAAGAAAATATTTTTAAAATGGTTTTCAAACCCATTATAATAGCCTTTGCATTAAGCGCTACTTAGAATAAGACTGTAATGGCGAGTTATAACTGTAACATCACTGTACTTTCGGTTGTCCGTACATCCGTACATCCGTACGATTGTACTGTTACGACCTGAGATTTTGTAATTATTAATATTGACACATTATTTGACGATTATCACTGTTACTGGTATACATGTTTAGAACATATATTATACGCGTAAACCATGGGAAAGTTTAGTTGTAATTCAACTAAACAGAACTAGAGAGTTTATCGCAGTCATATTATTGATGATTATGGATTTGATTTGGAAATGGAAAGGGGATTTAAGTTGGTTGTTGTTTGGTTGCTAAACATAGTCAAGGACACATGGTAATGGTTTATCGAAATAGCGGTGGGACGGTGGCTAGGGCAGTTGCGACTGACCCTTACATATGCCCTATACATATGCATATTTCGGTTTATCATGGATGTGTCAGTGACTAGGGTTTAGTGGGTTTTGGATTGGGTTTGATAATATTAAAGTTAATAAATTAATGAAACCTTTATGGGAAATGAATACGCGATGGTGAGGTAATGAACATAACTTAAACGTGAATATTAATTCAGAAATATTAACTTAATAATGTATTCGTGTGGGTGACGATTCACACGAATATAATTATTAAGAATAATATTCTGAAACGATATTCCATAAATAATAAATCACATCGAAATACGATACGAGCGTTGGATTCGCAAGGGTGACGATCTTTACGAATACGTACGCGAGTAACGCGTTTCGACGAGATAACAAAATAATTAATTAAGATAGTAATTTAATAAATGAAATATAAAAACGTTTATTAGGAATCACAATCTAAAACGAAAACAAACGAATTATTTGGTTTAAATAAATAAATCAACGAAACCGTTTACGAAACAACGATATTTAAATAAAATCATTTTATTTAAGATGAAACTTAATTATTTTAATGTTTTATGATTTAAATATGTTTTACGAGCGAAACCGAATAATTGTTATATATTATCGCGATAAAAACGAGACCGAGCACGCGGGGGAGTATCTGGACTATAAAATCCACGATCTTCTTCTTCCTCCTCACCTTGAAAGAACCTTTCTCTCTCTAAAACACACAAAAACACACACACACTCTCTCTCTAACTTCTCTCTAACGTATCTCATTCGTTTCTTCACGAAATCGCGAGATCTCGGAGCCTAAACGACTGGGGAATCAAGGAGAACAAGAAAGTACAAGAAAATCTTACGTTTGATCCACGAAACAAGGTAAATCTGTAGTTTTATTCACGGTTTTACTGTAGATTCGAATTTTAGAACTTGTTAATGCTTTAATCGATTAAAAACACATGTAGAATACTTAAACGAGATAGTAATAGCTGGTAGAGGCCATGGATGGTCTTGGATATGTAAGAACTTGATGAGAATGATGATGAATACCCAAGGTTAACAGGTTCATGGAGGTGGGGCTGTCGAAGGTGCAAGGTTCGTGAGGGGTGGTGTCGGCCGAACCCTTCTCCACCTAGCCGAACCTCCATGGTTGGCGAACCCTAGTGCCACGCGAACCATTCTGGTTGAAGCAAACCATGGGCGAACCCTAGCACCTAGGCGAATCTGTTTTCATATGAAGCCGAAGCCTTGATGGAGCCGAACCTCCTCCTTGTCCCAGCGAACCTTACACGACTGAATTAGGGCCGAACCTGTTGTAGACCTGGCCGAACCTTTTGGGTGGCGAGCCCTTGGATCACGAACCCTTAGCCACGAACCCTAGCTGCCCATAGACGAACCCTCAAGATTAGCCGAACCTAGGCCCAACAAGGCCATAGGTTCGCTGCCATTTTGGGAAAAACGAACCTATTTTCGTTACCTAGAGGATTAAGGGCAAATGGGAGGTGTAATTTTGTATGTATATACGTGTGCATGCATGGGAAGTCTTAATAATCATATTCTAAATGGGAATAAGATTTTAAAGAAACAATTTGCATAACTTGAATACGTTGTAAAAGGAAATTTAGTAATCATCTAAACTTGAGTTGATTTTATAACTTCAACTGGAATAATTAGGCTAATGATTTTGCATGCATGCACCTTATAACATGAGGAGCCTCTAAATAATTCAGTAAACATTTTGATGAAGAAATTAAATACATTAACTAAGGATAAACCTATCCTAAACAGGGAGGATTTAGGAAGTTTAAACGATTGTCATTCTAACTTAGATGAAATAAACTAAGTTACTGACACAACGGTTGTGTAGAAACCAAACAGGCATAGATATTAAATTGTGATAAAATACCTAAACTATGAACATGAACGCATAATAATTACAGGTTGATTGGGTTGTTCTGATTTTCACACGTGAGCGCGCATTATAAGAGAACACTGATTCTAAGTACTTCAGGTGAGTTCTCATAACCTCCCTTTCTTTAAACTGTTTTGTTTTAAAACTCGGAGGTGAAGCATGTATACCAAACTTTAAATATTATTTTGATAACACAAGGATAATACCTGTTTATCAATATGATATTCACATTTTTAGAATTATCATTAATTATGGATTATCTCTTACACTTATATATTCGTGTAACATTGTCATTGACTTCTGACAATAACAAAGATTACATGTATTGTCACTTGGATTATCACAACTCCGTGAATCATCGCCTTTAACTTCGGTTAATTACTTTGACTTCATGTATAGCCACGTGGTTAGCTACCACTCCATGGATCATGTCCATGTATAGTCACAGATATTATTTGAGATTACTGATATTGAGATTGGTTGAATGGTTATGTGTTTGATTATCTATGATTGACTATGACTTAATTGATATGTTGTTATGTGCTTGATTGGTTGTTTGACTGTTGAATTGGTGGATGTGTGTTGAATTATCTCATACAGATATTCTTGTGGAAATTCTCAGATAAACTATAAGTTTTTATACTTATTTTATCTAAACTTTTTATAAAATCCTTTTTAAACACAAACTCTTAAATTTATTTTACTAAAACACTTTTAAGTATAAAAACTTATGATTACTCACCAACTACTTTGTAGTTGACACTTGATTTTCATACATGTTTCAGGTGATGAAGCTAAGTAGGATGAGAAGGATGATCCCTCGTATTTTGGACATCATCATATAGGATTCTTGGACTTAGCTAATTAACTAAATTTCTGGCGATTAGAGTTTAGTTAGTTTAGCTAAATCTTTTATGTATTTGATGTATTTGATTCATGATGAACATGATTTTGTGTTACTAATTTGATGAATGGAATGTTATGTGATGATTAAATTTAGATGCCCACGAGCTTTTGAACAATCTACACATCCCTTGTGGCATCCCGACGTTTCCGCCATCAGTCGGGGTGTTACAATAACAAGGCTGAATAAGTGGTGATGTGACAGTTGAATACGAGAATTACGTCATCAATGATGTGAGCACATTTGATCGTTCTAGAAATCCACGTTGATTTAATGATTGTAATTGTTACAGATCGATAGTACGCGAGAAATGATGAACGTGGGCGAAAACCGTGAGCAAAACGGAATCATGGATTGTCCAGAATCGAAAAACGAAGAAAAATTTCTAAGTATTGGACCACTGGACTCGTCGCGGTACGCGATGGAGTGGTTGAGAGTCCTCCGCGGTACGCGATGAATGCAAAATATCTAAGATTCCTCTGGATTTCTTCGCGGTACGCGAAGCCCTCTTTGGCTTCTGGTCGCGGTACGCGACGGGTGAGGCGGTGGAATGATCTGATCTACTTCATCAGATTTCCATGCAGAAGAAGTTAATTTCTTCTTCCTCTCGCATCTGCTCCATGTTCAGACGACAAATACACACAAATCACCATCAAAACTCTATTTTGAAGCCATCAGAAGCCGTGGATCGTACCATAAATCATATATACAAGTCCTGATCGTTGTTCTAACCGCAGATATCCGTCAGATTAGGTAATGATCCATTTTAACCTTCAAGTTTGATTTTGATTGATTAGATCTTGATTTTGAACGTAATGACATAGATAGGATTGTTGATTATTGCCTAGATGATGGCTAGGATTGATTATAAACAAAGAATACGATGTTTTAACGGTTAAATCCTTGTTTTGATCCGTTGTAATGCTCGGTTTGCATGAAATCATACCCATAATTATAATGGTTTAAACCATTTGATTATAACAATGTAGGTGATTAGTTGGATTAATCCTTGAAATGCAAGGTTAAATCCAAGTGTTTCAAACTAATCACAACCATTAACATATTCATTGGAATGATTATCTGATGTTTATGATAACAGTCAGGTTAATATGTTAAACCTGGTTATTACACCTATTCTGATGCTACATTGTGATATTTCATGATATTTGGGTAATCAATAACAATGATTGATCATTCCTAAGCCATTAAATTATCTAGAAACTGTTACAGTATCAGAATCAACAACATTAACTATTTGGTTAATCCGAAATTATTCTGATTAATCAAGAGTGTCATCAACCTTGTATTGGGAATCTAATGCAATGTAGGTTCCTACATTATCATACATTGTATGATATGGTAACAAATTAATCAATTAAATATTTAATATCAGTTTGATGACTTACAAAGCAATGTCTTTGACATTGAACGTTCAGAAAGATCTAATTAGTAAACTAGAACATAAATAACTCATTAAATATAAATAAATGCAGAATCATCTCTTTGTTATCAGCTTCAAGATATTTTGCTACATTTATATCATCAGGTGAGTTTCGTACAACCCCTTTTCTTTTTACTGTTTTACAAACATCGGGGTAACGCTGCAAACTGTTTTCTGAACATATGATATGCATCACTAATATCTGTGTGATTTCATGTGACTTTTGTGTGATTTCATGGGATTTTGCCGTTAGTAACTCTATCACAGTATCAAAAGTCCTCATCTCGTGAACTGTATCTAGTGAACCCATGTGGGGCCGAACAGGAATCATTGATAGTACTATTGGCTGACAACTCATTTGCTGGGAGGATTGCATCTCCCCTTGTGTGAATGTTTGGTACCTGTTTCCAAAACACTTTCTTAATGTTTGTGATAGACATTAAGATAATGAGGCATTAAGATATTTACCGACGGGTAGTATCTTCGTGAAACGTAATACTGTCTGAAAGGAACTAGATACGGGTCCCATGGTTATCCGGAACTGAACTTTTTGTGATTATACATATCATATCATATTGTTTAAATAAACTGTCGAACTCACCAGCTTTGTGCTGACGTTTTAAACTCAACATTTTTGCAGGACAACGGTGACGACATGGTGAGGATGCACTTCACTTAGTTGAACTTAAATGTACCAGTTTGTGTAATAAACTTAGCTGTTAAGTTGATGTATTTACGAAACCCTTGTAATATATTTATTTTAAGTGAATCTGTGTGCTGTGATATCGGTTCAAGTAAGTCACCCCTCATCTCTGAGACATCACCACTATGCTTCCGCAACCGTTTCAGTGACATTATCAACAGGTGACGAGAGGTGGGGGTGTGACAGGTGACGATCACTTCAGAGGGTGCGTGATCTCTGGGGCAGTGCATTAGTAGGGAATGCATAGATGGTATTATTGTGGTTATTCTTAATACTGTACAATTTATTCATAATGATTGAGGAACTTATTTTATGCGTGTAAATGTTTATGGACTATGGTTTGTTAAACTTAGAACTCGCCAGTTTTAACTGACTTTTTGAGTATGAATATCAGGGAGGAATAATGCCTCATGTAACAAAGGAAAGGCTGAGTCAGGCATAAGGAAGGCTTGTCCAAGGAGTTTTGTACTAGCTTAGTTTTAACCTACTATATTGTAGTTTTCCTTGGATGTAAATACGTATTATTAAAATAAGTTGAGATTTTGTTTAATTCCGGTGTCTTTTAACTCAGTATAACTTTGTGTTCTGGATCAAGTCCAACCTTTGTCAGTGGCGCCATCTCGGAAGTCCGGGATCTGAGCGTCACAAATTTCAACCATAGAACGATTCGGTTTTGATTTGGGAACATGTATGAATTTGATTTTCGAACTTGAATTCGTTCCTTGTGTAATTTTGGGAATGAACCAGACGGTGGTAGCCTCGTATATGAGACTAGGAGTCCTGGGAAGAAGAAAGAAGGAATTGGGTTTTAACCCTTTTAGTCCTTCTGCTTATGTGCCCTTTGTAATTTCTGATACAAATTTCTTTTGACTAAAATGAGTTTAGAAAGATTCACAAACAGTCCTTCTAGTTTCTAATTGAAGTTTTATGTTACAAAACTTTTACAAAGGTTTATGATTTTTTTTAATTATGTATATCTTAATATTTCTAAAAGAAAATTTCGTAGCTTTTAATATTCACAGTATGAATTCTTTATCTATAATTTCATTTATTAACTTGTAATTACATAAAACGTCACCATATTATTTTGCATGTATACATCTATTTTGTGTGTATACATAATAATTGCAAGATTTTATTTCATTAAAATTTAACTAGTTTGTATTTAATTAAACCTTAATAGGATTTGTATTGTATGGTGTATATATATATATATATATAGGGCATGGAATTTTATATAACCCACTAAATGTGTGCTAACCCAAATAACTTTGGGAAGATGAACCCGAATCTTGGATTTTTTGTTTTAAACATCATTATAACACACTTTGAACCCCATGTTCTTTTATTAGTTTGGGCTAATTCTTTTTCGTTTGAGATCCTACTTTGAACCCTATGTTCTTTTATGAGTTTGGGCTAATTTTTATCTATCCTATATTTAATAAAATCCCTAAAATTACCCTCATCTCTTCTCTCTCCTCTCTCTTACAAGCATATAAAAAATTTAATTCAAAAAAACTTATTTTTTACTAAAAAAATTTAAATTCAAACAAAACATCTGATTACATATATGTAATAAAATGACTGATTACATTTATATAATCATATAACGAATTACATATATTTAGTAAAATATATCATTGAAGAATTAATAACACTTGATAAACTAATCCTTGTATATGCAACAATGGTTCGTATTTTTTATTTCACTGTTGTAGCAAGTAATGTTGATTACATATATGTAATCAGTTTGGAACACGGATTAATCATAAAATATTAAATAATTATTAATAAAAACTTAAGAATTATAAAACAATATTTTGGTATAGAAATATTAAAGTAAGTATAGACAAATATTTTATGTAATAGACTAACAATTAAAAACTCTAATAACTAAAGAATTATTATTTGATCTTCTTAGTTTATAACAGCTAATATTTTTAAACTATAACGTTAAAAACTCATATAGTTTTTTATGTCAACAGTATAGTTTTCCCTATCATTTTTTTAAACCTTATGGTTTTTTTTTTTTTGAAAAAACTCATTTTTAAATATTTTGTTTTAATAAAATGTCATTTATTTATAAAATCATATTGTTTTAAACTTAGTTTTAATGTTAATATCATTTATAAAAAAATCATCTTTTAAGAAAACTTGTTTTTTTATAAAACTGTTAATTTCCTAAAAATAACGATTTTAAATATTTCTTATTTATAAGAAAATTCTATTTTTTTGAAAAAAGTACATATTTTTTTAACAAAAATTAAATTTTAATTTATTTAAAACTATTTTTAATTATTAATATGAAAAAGGTAAATAATATGATTAATATTATGATTAGTTAATAGGAGAGATGATATAAGTATTTATTAAAAAATATAATTAAATGAAATAACAATAAAATGACATGTGTTATTAGTTAGCTAAAAACATAACAAGTGGCAAAAATGGTTTTTGTTTATTAGAGTAGTAAGATGAGTCTGAAATCGTTGATTACATATATGTAATCAGTTTGAAATGGTTGATTACATATATATATATATATAATTAGTATAAACTAAGTACTTAATAAATTCATCCTACTAAAAATCTATATGCCCATAATTAAAAAAAAACATTGTTGGAATAAATCATTCTTGGATTTGTAGTTATTTATCACCAGCTTATATCCAACAAAACAGTTGCATATGGTACCAATAAAAACTTGAATTTACGAAAAAACTTTCTTGCCATCCAAAAATTAATGTAAAAAAAGTAAAACTTTCTTCATTGTACAATTTATCAATGTCACAATAACTTGTAGTTTACGGATTAAAAGCGGTAACTTGTTCATACACAGTCATACGCAAAACAAAAAATTGAATGACCATGTGATTTAACCCCCCCCCCCCCACAATTGCATTTGAAAATTTCGTCATCAATGACGTGAGCACATTTGGTCGTGCTTGAAATCCACGTTGATTTAGCAATTGTAATTATTACAAGTTGATAGTATGCGAGAAATGGTGAACATAGGCGAAAACCGTGCGCGAAACGGAGTTACGGATTGTCCGGAATCGCGAAACGAAGAAAAATCCAAAAATTTGAGAAATTGGGTGCTAGGCGGTATGCCTAGCGTCAGACCTCCGAGCTAGGCGGTACGCCTGGAGTCCACAAAATATCTGAAATCTTGGGGAATCCACGCACTACGCCCCGGGCCAAGCAGCCACGTGGGGCGGTGCGCCTGGCAGGTATTAAGTTGACAGATTTTAATAAAGGATCAGATTGCATGGGAAACTTCAAACTTCTTCTTCTACTCGCTTCTGCTCGACTTCCAGACGACCTCAACTCAATTTTTACCATCAAAACTCATATTTTAAGCCACCAAAAGACAAGGATCGCACCAAGGAACGTTTCTACAAGTCCTGATCGTTGTTCAACACTCAGTTATCCGTCTGATTAGGTAACGGTTCGTTTTAACCTTCTAGCTTGATAATGGTTGATTAGATCTTGATTTTGAACGTAGTGATATAGTTAGGGTTGTTGATTATTTGTCACACCCCCACCTCTCGTCACCTGAGATGATGTCATACGTTACCGTGAGAAGGTTGCGGAAGCATAGTGGTGATGTCTCAGAGATGAGGTGTGACTTACTTGAACCGATATCACAGCACACAGATTAACTTAGAATAAATACATTACAAAGGGTTTCGTAATTACATTCAACATTACATGGTTCAAACTCAGTTTATTACACAACTATCTTATTTAATTACAGTGTATGAAGTGCATCCTCACTCGATGGTCACTGTCTTCCTGCAAAAGTTTTAGGTTTAAAAACGTCAGCACAAAGCTGGTGAGTTCATACAGTTTAAGTTCCACAATATGATATGATATGTAATACAAGTTCTCAAAATGTTCAGTTCAAGATAATCATGGGACCCGTATCTAGTTCCTTTCGGACGTTCTTGTTCTTGTTCTATAAAGATACTACCCGTCGGTACATATCTTAGTGCCTCATTGTCTTAATGTCTATCACCACATTAAGAAGTTCTGGAAACAGATAACAAACATTTACACCAAGGGGAGTTGCAAGCTCCCGGCAAATGGGTTGTTAGCCGATAGTACTATCATTGTTTTCTGTTCGGCCCCACATGGGTTCACTAGATACAGTTTAGGAATGAGGACTTTTGATACTGTGATAGTGTTCTTGTTCTACAGGCAAAATCCCATGAAATCCACAAGTTCTCAACAATCACATGAAATCACGCAGATAACAGTGATACATATCATATGGTTTTAGAAAAGTTCAATAGTTTACAGAGTTACCCCGATGTTTATAAAACAGTAAAAAGAAAAGGGGTTGTACGAAACTCACCTGATAACTCACAAATAGCAGAAAGTCACACAACTGCTAGTAATAGAGTGATTCTGCATTTATTTATGCTTAATGAGTTATTTATGTTTTAACTTACTGATTAAATCTTTCTGAACGTCCAATGTCAAAGACATTGCCTTGATAGTCATCAAACCGATATTAGATTTTTAAGTATTTATTTTAATGTCATATCATACGATGTATGATAATGTAGGAACCTATACTGATTCAGGTTCCTAATACTAGGCTGATGACACATTTGATTAATCGGGATAATCTCAGATTAACCAAATAGTTAATGTTGTTGATTATGATGATGAAACAGTTCCTAGATAGATTAATGGCTTAGGAATGATTAATCCTTGTTATTGATTATCCCAATATCATGAAATATCACAATGTGACATTGGAATAGGTTTAATAACCATGTTTAACATACCAATCTGACTGTTATCTTAAACATCAGATACTCATTCCAGTGAGTATATTAATGATTGTGATCAGTTTAAAAACTTGGATTTAACCTTTCATGTCAAAGATTAATCAAACTAATCACATACGTTGTCACAACCAAATGGTTTAAACCATTATAACCATTGTTATGATTTCATGCAAACTGGGCATTACAACGGCTCAAAACAAGGATTTTCCCGTTAAAAGTTCGAGTTTGTCATTTATAATCAATCCTAGCCATCATCTAGGCAATAATCAACAACCCTAACTATATCATTACGTTCAAAATCAAGATTTAATCATTCATAATCAAACTAGAAGGTTAAAACGAACTGTTACCTATTCAGACGGAGTTCTGCGTGTAAAATGACGATCCAGACTTGCAGAAACGTTCCCTGGTGCGATCCACGCGCTCAAGATGCTTCAAAATGGTGGTTTGATGGATTAAAAGATGGTTTTTGCGTTTGGGAGAGTGGAACCGTCAAGAGAAAGATAGATTTTTGAGTTATGGATAAGATTTTGACTTTTTAAGCAATTTTCCCGATTTTCTGGCCCCAGGCGCATCGCCCCACCTCGGAGGTTGTCCCGGGGCGTACCGCGCGGGATGGTTCTTCGTTTCGCGATTCCGGGAGCATACGAACTCCGTTTTGCGCACGGTTTTTGCCTACGTTCACGATATTTCGAGCTCTTTCCAATGGTTATAAACTCAAGACCTAAAGAACTCAAAATATTTGACCTCTTATCTATTGCTATATTCGATTCAGTGTATCTTGAAATCGGAGCCTCGTTTCGCGATTTCGCTTACACTCATTCTCTTCATTTTCGAGTTATGATTCTAACCTGAGAATTTTGAGTTATCACATTATTGCCTAGATGATGGCTAGGATTGATTATAAATGAAGAACTTGATATGTTAATGGGTAAATCCTTGTTTTGATCTGTTGTAATGCCCGGTTTTCAAGAAATCATAACAATGATTATAATGGTTTAAACCATTTGATTGTGACAATATAGGTGATTAGTTTGATTAATCTTTGAAATGCAAGGTTAAATCCAAGTGTTTCAAACTAATCACAATCATTAACATACTCACTGGAACGATTATCTAATGTTTAGGATAACAGTTAGATTAGTATGTTAAACATGGTTATTAAACCTATTCTAATGCTACATTGTGATATTTCATGATATTTGGGTAATCAATAACAAGGATTGATCATTCCTAAGTCATTAATATGTCTAGAAACTGTTTTAGCATTATAATCAACAATATTAACTATTTGGTTAATCCGATATTGTTCTGATTAATCAAGTGTGTCATCAACCTTGTATTAGGAATCTAATTCAGTGTAGGTTCCTACATTATCATACATTGTATGATATAACATTAAATTAACTAATTAAATACTTAACATCAGTTTGATGACTGTTAAGACAATGTCTTTGACATTGGATGTTCAGAAAGATCTAATCAGTAAGTTAAAACATAAATAATTTATTAAACATAAACTAATGCAGAATTACACTATTATCACCCGTCTGCGAGTGATCTTGCTATCTTGAGACTTCGGGTGAGTTTCGTATTATTTTTAATGTTTTACAAACATCGGGGAATCATTGTGGAAATATTTCTTAAACATATGATATGTATCACTGTTATCTGCGTGATTTCATGTGACTTGTTGAGAACTTATGGATTTCATGGGATTTTGCCGTAGAACAGAACTCTATCACAGAACTTGAAAGTCCTCATTCCTAAACTGTATCTAGTGAACCCATGTGGGGCCGAACAGGGAACAATGATAGTACTATCGGCTGACAACCCATTTGCTAGGAGTTTGCAACTCCCCCTTGCTGTGAATGTTTGTTACCTGTCTTTGGAACTTCTTAATATTGTGATAGACATTAAGACAATGAGGCATTAAGATATTACCGGTGGGCAGTGTCTTCGAAGATCGTAGAATCACGTCATAAAGGAACTAGATACGGGTCCCATGGTTATCTTGAACTGATCATTTTGAGAACTTATATATCATATCATATTGTTGAACTAAACTTTACAATTTCACCAGCTTTGTGCTGACTTTTCAAACAAAAACTTTTGCAGGAAGACCGTGACTACCGGGTGAGGATGCACTTCATACACTTGTAATTAAATAAATCAGATAATGTAATAAACTTAGTTTATGTATTGTAATGTTGGTTGTAAATACGAAAACCTTGTAATGTATTTATTTTAAGTTAATCTGTGTGTTGTGATACCGGATCAAGTAAGTCACACCTCATCTCGGAGACATCACCACTATGCTTCCGCAACCTTCTCAGAGTGACGAATGACATCATCACAAGTGACGAGAGGTGGGGGTGTGACACCCCCAATGTTTGTCTTTTAGGGTTTAAATTCAAAATCTTAACACAAAATCAACCAATTGTTAAGGTTCTAAGAACTCATGTGGTGTTGATAAACATTAATGTTTTAAGAACTTACCAGCATCACCTATTTCTTCTCCACTGTGTTTGCAATTTGTTGACCTTTATTAATGATGTTGAACCACTTATTGATTTAATCTTGATCGGGTCATTGGTTCGGGTCAAGTCGGGTATGATTCGGTAGCTTATTTAATTAGTCATATGTTTAATTAGATCATGGGTAGTTTTTAATATTGAAAGAATCTAAGTAGTGGGTTTAGGTTGTAGGAGTAGTGGGTCAAAACATGGGTTAGTGTTTATTTCTTATATATGTAAGTATGAGTATGAATGAAAGTGTGAGTGAGTTTTTACAGAAACTTCTTGTTCGTGAGTTTTTTTAATTGTGTGTGATTGAGGGTCTGAACCAACAATTGGTATCAGAGCGCACTCGGGTTGAAGAAGAAGCCGGTTTGAGAGTCGGTGTCGAGTTCAATAGCAGCCCTCGGCTGCGGGGCTGAAGAGAAAGAAGCAAGAGGACGGGGCTGAACATCAGTGATCGATGTTAGCAGTAGCAAGAGACCGTAAGCATCAAGAAGACCGGCTGATCCAAAGTAGCAAACACAAAAGAGAACATGGCCGGAAATTAAATTCCTGTGAGACCGAAAAGACCGGTGAGTTCATATAGAGAATTCGCAAGAAATAAGGCCGAAGAAAGCTGATTGCAATTAGCAAAGAGGAAGACTGACGAGCCACGAAAGACCGGCGGCATCTAGACCGAGAAAGTTAGACCAAGACCGATAAGGTGGTTGCCTGAGATAGAAAGTCAGAACGAAATTCGTGAACCGAGATTGAATGGGTTCACATAGTACACGAGGAAGAAGAGAACGCTGGTTTTCAAACATGTTGGTTGCGAATTGTTTGAGAAGGAGAGACTGATTGAACAAATTCGAAATAATATAAATCGTGGCTTGATTATAGAAGAGTGAGACGAAGAGTTCAAAGCCCAAGAGAGAAAAGTAGATTTTTCGAACAGAAGGTTGTGTGCTTTTTTTTTTCTCGTTTGACCAAAGATTCACATAAGGAAAGAAAGAATGGCAGGAAATCCAAAAGAAAATGTGGTTCTCATAGCAAGAAGGGTTCAATTTAGCAAGAGAAACAATTCTGGTTTGAGCAAGAAAAACCAGAACGAAAGCAAGAAAGCAAGATGATTCGACCAAGCAAGAACGGTTCGAATCGAGAAGCAAGAAACATGAACCGAGATCAAGATTAAGGGGGTGAATGTTGATTTAATCTTGATCGGGTCATTGGTTCGGGTCAAGTCGGGTACGGGTCGGTAGCTTATTAATTAGTCATATGTTTAATTAGATCATGGGTAGTTTTTAATATTGAAAGAATCTAAGTAGTGGGTTTAGGTTGTAGGAGTAGTGGGTCAAAACATGGGTTAGTGTTTATATCTTATATATGTAAGTATGAGTATGAATGAAAGTGTGAGTGAGTTTTTATAGAAACTTCTTGTTCGTGAGTTTTTTTTTAATTGTGTGTGATTTAGGGCCTGAACCAACACCACTCACCATCTTTTGGGTTTACGGTAAAACCCTAACAGCCACCATCTCCGCCTTTGAACCACGTTTTTGTTTAGGCTGATTTTGAGCAAAGAAAGAGATAGGGGAAGCAAGGCGTGTGATAGGAAAGGAGATACGATCGCCGGAGGGGTCGTCGTGTTTCAAACTAAATGAATCAAACAAGGGTTAAGAAATATCACCTGATTGAATGAAGCTATGACATTAATTAAATAGTACCAACTAGTTCGCTTCTTTGCAGATCTATACCTGTTGTTGAAAGCCTCGATCGAAACCATTGATTGTGATTTTGAAGCCCAAATACATGATCAGATTTTCCTCCAAATAAGTCAATTTTGTAACCATTGATGGTCATTTTGAAGAACAACTTACGTATGGTAATTTTGAAGCCATTGTAGGGTTTTGTTATTCATATTCTTGAATCTATTGAAATAAAATTGATTTTAGAGGGAAAGTTAATGAAGAAAATATAATCACCAAAAATAGAGGAACGGAAATTTACAAATATACCCTTTATAACAAATAAAATAAAAAGAAATTCTAAAATATTTGATTGGTTGAAATTAGTTTTTTTTTGGTTTTCTTAAAAATTGATGGTTTTCTTATAAACATTCCTCTATGTGTACACACACACATATATATATGGGATGTTTTGAATTTTAACCCTTCCTTATTGCGTTAAACGAATATCTACATCTTATTACTTTTAGGCCTACATTAAACTAAATCTAAAGTTTTAGGTTTTTTCTTCTTTTTTTTATTAATGTAAGCGAGCCCTACATAAATTAAAAAAAAACATACACTTTTAGATTTACTTTTATATGGTCCCCAATGTAATAAGATGTAGTTATGCGGTTAACGCAATAAATATGGGTTAACATTTGATCATCTCCCTATATATATATATATATATATATATATATATATATATATATAGGGGATGGTTCCATTTGTAACTCACTACAAGTGTGGTAACCCATTAACTAATTTTGATTGGTTGTTTAAATAATGTGTTTTAAAATAAGTGGTCTATATTAAATCTGAAAAAAACAAGTGGATGTGATTTGTTTAAGGGTATTTTTGACATTTGGTAAGTGTACTTGATTCCTTTTTTTTAAAAAAGTTTACCCCCAAATTTTTAAACCTTCATAACTTTTATATACATTATTATTTTTTTTATAAAAATTTCACCGTTAAATTTATCACTTTTTTATCTTTAATTCAAGTACAGTTTTGTGAAGTTTTTTTTAAAATGTTCGTAATTTGCACTGACGTAACGAGCTGATTTTTTCAAAGTGTTCGTAATTACACTGATACAACAGCGTTCTGCACTGATGTAACGAGCTGAACTTTTATATACATTATTATTTTCGACATTTTTTGAAAATGATTTGCCCATTTTTAAAAAAATCTCTAATGAAACAAATATTCACTCCTACAAAACCGCATAAGTTTTTTATTGAAATGTTTTTATAAGTACATAATTAAATATATACTCTTACATTAATGTAATTATACTGATGTAGCGAGCTAAATTATTTTAGTGGTTTCGAAATTACACTGATGTAACGTGCTGAATTTTTTCAAAGTATTCATAATTACACTGATGTAAGGAGTTGAATTTTTACAAAGTCTTCGTAATTACACTGATGTAAGGAGCTGAATTTTTTAAAAGTGTTCTTAATTTTTAAAAATATTAATGAACTAATTTTTGTAATAAAAAATAATTTGTAACGAGAGGGAAAGATTTTACGAACGCTCGAAAAAATGAGAGAAAATTACGAACGCTCAAAATAATTTGTAAAACATTTTAAAGATGGAAAAATTTCGAAAAAATGAGAGAAAATTATTGTATTTATTGCTTGTTACGTTGGTGTAATTACGAACGCTCGAAAAAAACTTTAAAAAAAAATTGGCATGACTATAATGAAATTAACGAGAAAAATATAACGAGTTTAATGGTGTAATTTTTATAAAAAAATAACATAGTATAAAAAAGTTATAAGTGTATAAAAATCAAGGTACAAACTTTGATTTAAAAAAAGAAAATTGATGGATTTGTAAGAGTGTGACAATTGTCACTCTCTTATTAAATCTAAGTTTTTTATATTAAGTGAAATGACTTAAATATCCTTTTTAATTTAAAAAGGTTAGGTGACACATGTGAACATCTTATTAAATCTGAAAATTTAAAACCATTGGATTTGAGTTATTGGGTTAACACAATTATCATGGGTTCTTATTTGAAACATATCCTATATATATATATATATATATATATATATATATATATATATATATATATATATATATAATATATATATATATATATATATAGGGAGAGGTTCAAATGTTAACCCTCCCTTATAGCGTTAACCGCTTAACCCTAGCGTTTTTTGCCCGAATCTTAAATTTTTTTTTTCATGGTTTTTATTATGCAAAAATAGGGGGGTTTCTTTTTTATCTTTTTGCTAATTCATCACCGTTTAGAAGTTATTGTAAGTGTAAGTTACTTACACTTACTTACATTTACTGCATCAGATACGGATTGTAAGTAAGTGTAAGTAACTTACACTTACAATAACTTCTAAACGGTAATGAATTAGCAAAAATACAAAAAGAAACCCCCCCTATTTATGCATAATAAAAACCATGAAAAAAAAATTTAAGATTCGGGCAAAAAACGCTAGGGTGAAGCGGTTAACGCTATAAGGGAGGGTTAACAATGGAACCTTCCCCTATATATATATATATATATATATATATATATATATATATAGGGAATGGTATAAAAAATAACCCTCATCTTTTGCTACAACTACATAACCCATTTCAACCAATCATAAACTTACACATAAGCTTTTCATTAAAATATTAAAAAGGGCATCCTAGTCATTTTACCTTTATAAGTTTTTCCCCCCATCTTTTTTAAACATTAATAACTTTTTTATAATATATTATTTTTTAAAAAAAATCGCACCACTATATTCGTCTCATTTTTCTCTTTAATTCCGTTATAGTCTCGACTAATTTTTTTTTACTTTTTTTAGATGCCCTATATTTACATCATTGTAACGAGCTTAAATATAACAAATTTATTTGAAACTTTTTTAAAAATGATAAATTACAGTGATGTAATTTACATTGACGTAATTTATCGTGATGTAATTTACATTGACGTAAAATTTGGTTTCTGTTTTTTCGGTTAATTTGGTTCCGGTGCGGTTTTTTCGGTTAATTCGGTTTCGGTTCGGTTTTTTTTTGGCTTTTTGCTCATCCCTAATTTGTAACGAGCCTAAATACAACAAATTAGTTTGAATTGTTTTCGAACAATGATAAATTACATCACTATAATTATCATTGTTAGAGAAAAAAAATCAAAATAATGTGTTATATTACATCACTGTAATTTATCATTGTAATTATCATTGTTAGAGAAAAAGTAAAATAATGTGTTATATTAATTACATCACTGTAATTTATCATTGTTAGAAAAAAATTCAAAATAATGTGTTATATTTATGCTCGTTATATCGATGTTAATAATGGGCAATGAGAAAAAAAATTAAAAAAACTAGTCAACATTATAACGGGAATTAAAGAAAAAATTACATCACTGTAAATAATGTGTTACGTCACCGTTAATTATGTCATTGTAAATTACTTCATTTTCTGTTACATTACTGTAATTTACCATTGTTAGAAAAAATTTCTAATTAATTTGCTATCGCTAAGCTCGTTATAATGATGTAAATACATGACATAAAAAAACAAAAAAAAAAACTAGTCGAGACTATAACGAAATTAAAAAGAAAAATGAGACGAGTATAATGGTGCAATTTTTTTAAAAAAATAATATAGTATAAAAAAGTTATGAATGTTTAAAAAAAAGGGGGTAAACTTTATATAAATGACAAATGTCCTAAATGCCCTTCATATTAAAGACAAAGGAATTGACACGTGGCACGATCCTATACATTTACCTTTTTCAAGTAACCATTGGATGATGGTTAATGGGTTGTAACAAAAGATGAGGGTTATCAAAATTCCATGCCCTATATATATATATACATGGCATGAAATTTTACATAGCCCACTAAATGCGCTAACCCAGCCGAATCTTGAATTTTTTTTTTTTGCAAACATCATTGTAACACATTTTGAACACCATGTTCTTTTATGAGTTTGTGCTATTTTTTTTTCGTTTGAGATCCTACATCACTGTAGTGTGTGCTACAACACTGAAAATGTGTTACAATGATGTTTACAAAAAAAAAATCCAAGATTCGGCTTCATCTTCCCAATGTTATTTGGGTTAGCGCGCATTTAGTGGGTTATTTTTTGTGCCCAGCCCAGCGTTAACCCGTTAACCCTGGCACTTTTTGCCCGAATCTTTGTTTTTTTTCATGGTTTTTATTATACATAAATAGGGGGTTTCTTTTTTGTGTTGTTGCTAATTCATCACTGTTTAGAAATTAAATCAATTGTAAGTTTAAGTTACACTATCTGATGTAAGAAACTTACACTTACTTACACTTTGATTTGATTTCTAAACGGTGATGAATTAGCAAAAACACAAAAAAGAAACCCTCCTATTTATGTATAATAAAAACCATGACAAAAAAAAACAAAGATTCTGGCAAAAAACGACAGGGTTAACGGGTTAACGCTATAAGGGAGGGTTAACAATGGAACCATTCCCTATATATATATATATATATATATATATATATATGGAAGTGTTCAAATAATAACCCACTCTTAAAGCAATAACGCAAATAACTTTGCCAAAATGCAGCCGAATCTTGAATTTTTTTTTGAACAACATTGTAACACAATTAGAACACTATGTTCTTTTTATGAGTTTGTGAAAATTCATCACCGTTTAAGAGATATCATCGTTGTAAGTTTTTGATTTACAGCACTGTAACTGTTTTAGGCCCAAAACTTACAACGATATAAACTCTCAAACGTTGACGAATTTTCGCAAACTCATAAAAGAACATAGTGTTCTAAATGTGTTACAATGATATTCAAAGAAAAATTCCAAAATTTGGCTTCATCTTGGCAAAGTTATCTGGATTATTGCTTTAAGAGTGAGTTATTATTTGAGCACAATCATATATATATATATATATATATATATATATATATATAAGGGATGGAATTTTTAATAACCCATAAAATTTGTTATAACCCAATAACTATCATTCAATGTTTAATTTCAAAAGTAAATGCATAGGATCGCGACACGTTTCACTATTATTATTTTAATATGTGAGGGCATTTTAGACATTTTGTTATCACTCAAAAAGCTGGAATTAATATGGTAGTGACAAGTGTCACCATATAAAATATTTTAATAAATCTAATTTTTAATATAAAGTTTACCCCTCTTTTTAAACAATAATAACTTTTTTATACTATATAATTTTTTTTTTAAAAAAATTGCACCATTATATTCGTATCATTTTATCTTTAATTTCATTATAGTGTTGACTATTTTTTTTTTTACTTTTTTTAGATGTCCTATATTTACATCATTGTAACGAGCTTAAATATATCAAATTTATTTGAAAATTTTCTAACAATGATAAATTATAGTTATGTAATTTACATTGATGTAAATTTAAAGTGATGTAACTTATAGATATATCTTGATTTTTTTTAAAAAAAATTGCACCATTATATTCGTCTCATTTTTCTCTTTAATTCCGTTATAATCTCGACTATTTTTTTTTCTTTTTTTAGATGCCATATAGTATAAAAAATAAATAATTAATTTGTTAGTTTTATACTTGTTACATTGGTGTAAATACGAACATCCGAAAAAAATAAAAAAACCTAGTCAAGACTATAACGGAATTAAAAAGAAAAAAAAAGACGAGTAAAATGGTGCAATTTTTATAAAAAAATATTATAGTATAAAAAAGTTATGGATGTATAAAAAAAGATGGGGTAAAATATTTAATATAACAAATTACATTAATACCCTTATTCCCTTTTCTTTCAAATCAATTACATTATTATATTATAGTTTAATATCAACCATTAGATAAGCATCTTGTAATTTGATTATTAAATATGGTGAGGTTAATGAGTTATTGCTCTATCCTAAGGTTAGTAATAGGTCACTTCCTTTTATATATATATATATATATATATATATATATATATATATATATAATTGTGAACAAATAATAACACACTCTTAAAGCATTAACCCATATAACTCCGTCAAGATGAAGCCGAATCTTGGATTTTTTTAACATCATTGTAACATATATACAACACTTTCTTCTTTTATCTGTTAGCAAAAATTCATCAACGTTTAAGATGTAACATTGTTTAAGTTTTTAATTTATAGAACGTAACTGGTTTAAGAGTGGTTGCCTAAAATCGTGTCATGTGTCATTTTTCATTTTTTATTATGGGATGGCATTTAGGACATTTTGTAACCACTCAAAAAGCTGGATTTATATGGTGGTGACAACTCTCATCTTCTAATATATGGTGGTGACAAATCTCACCTTCTATATAAAGTTTACTTCCTTTTTTTTAAACACTTATAACTTTTTTATACTATATTATTTTTTTTAAAAATGCACCATTATACTCATCTCATTTTTCTTTTTAATTCCATTATAGTCGTGATTAGTTTTTTTACTCCTCACAGTCTGAACAAGAAATTCACGCACACAAACATTGTAAGGGTAGGAACGGATTCCCGGTTGGTTGCATGCCGCCCTCTACTCGAACTTTCTTGAAACGATCGCTAATCAGGTTATTAACTACTACATTCTACTATAAACATGCATGTGAGGAAAGCCCCAACCTTATTGGGGCTCAGGTTCATCCATTGGAACGAATTAGATCGATTTGGTATCTAGGGTTTATGATATTTGGGATTCGAGTTAGACCTTACCATTAGTAGAATTAAAACCAGAACTTAGCAACGAACCCCATGCGGGCCGAGTGGTTAAGAAGCATCTTGGATGTGGCAAGGGTTTTGTGTTCGAAACCTGGCCGTGAACTCTAAACCGGTTTTTTTTGCCTTAAACCGTTTTTCTTGGACCATTTCTTTAAGAAAATTTTTTAAAAAATTTTGAAATAAAATTCTGGTTATTTTTAAACATAATTATATTATTTTCAGTAAACTTTTTTATTTTATTAGTCTGAAAGTATAAATCAGTATAACAATTATTTTAAACATATTTTATTGGCTTAAAAATCATAATACATATTTTTAACAAATATGTTATATTATCTCAGAAAATATAATATCATTTTCTTTAAAACCTTTTAAAAAAATAAGAAACTTTAAAATCATAGTATCTATACATATAATTTTCTTTAAAAACATGATTTTAAATATATTAAACAAAATTTATTTATTTTCTTTAAAATAAAAGCTTGACAAATGAATTATTGGCAGAAACTTAAATACCAATTTAAGATTTAATAATCTTAAAAATATAGGTTTAATAGCCTATGATTTTATTAAAATCATTTGTAATATAAATTTTATATTATTAAATATACCAAGAATCTTTTAACCATAGAATCTTTATAAACTATATTATCTTTTTAGTTACTTGTTTATTTTAAATAAAAACCTTTAAACAACTAATGAATTATATGAAATAAGTTTATTGTTTTATATGCATAAATACAAGGTTCAAATATATAGTTGTATCATTATTAACAACCATTATTAGCAATTCATAAATATTATTGATACTTTTACAAAAGATAGAATATCTATAAGTTTTATCATATTTCTAAACAAGAATTTGTGAATATTTAATGATAATTAATTATTCCCAAATTGCTCTTACAACCTAGACAAAAAAACGTTATCGAATCTAGACTTTGTAGACACTAGGATTTCCTTAGAAGCGATAGACTTAATACACTGCTTGAACTCTAGGATTACTAAGACAAATTCTTTACATAAACATTAGGGTGATTTTGCTAGCTCATTCTCTCAATACACAAAGACATATTGGACAAAGCTCAGCTTAAGCAAGTGAGTTAATTCTCACTCCCTCTTTTACTTTTGTAAAACTTTTTGGGTGTTACATATGCCTTATATATAAGCATATTCATAAAACATATACATGATGCAAACTATTAAAGTTAGTAGACATGATTTAGATGCTATGTGAACTTATGTGCTAAATGCTTTGTGGGAATTAGGTTAGGAGTTGTTTCATACATCAAACATATACTAGTACATACTAGCCTAAGAATGTGGTTACGTTCTTCGCAATGACTTATGTCTTGCGTCAAAAAGGTGAATTGTACACAAACATAAACATTATGATTTACATTTCTTAAGTCAAAGACCTATCTAGTCTAGATTTAATCTTAGTAATATCACTTGTTTGGAGTCTTGATTTGTGCTTAAACATGGTGCTTGAAACTACATATACCTTTAAATCTAGTTCAATTTTGTTTACTAGGTTCGCATTTTTTCTACGTATTATTTAAACTATTTGAATTGCTTACTAACTATGCAAGTAGTTGACCTTTTATTTTACGTATGTAATAGGCTAAGATGAAGACTAGGATGAAGACTTCGAATAGGTTTAGAGGGCCTAGTTAATTTAAATACATTTATATAGTTATTTCTATTGTAATTTGTATTGAACTATTGTAGACTTTGAATGTGATTGAATGAATTGTTTGAATTATGTAATATGGATGTTTAAATTATTGAAACGTTATAATAACACCATGAACTTTTGAACAATGACAAATCATGCCCCGGTGTATTTATCCGTCGGTCGGGGTGTGACATATACGTGTTATTATGTAATTGTTTTATTGGGAAAAAACCAAATAAAAAGTATATTTTGCCTAAGAGGGCTAAAAGGATTTTTAAAACCTCCTGAACCGATTCAAACGAACTCCTATTGAACTTATTTTGATTGCGTTGGAACCGTCTCATCATAGTATTAACTTTTAGGTTTTAACTTTAACAACTAGTTTTTGGGTATAGAATTTAGGGTTTGGTTTTTAGCTTTTAAGTTTTAACATTATGTTTAGGAATTCTTTTTTAAGTTTTGGTTTTAATATTAGGGTTTATTGCTTATGATTTAAGGTTGGGGTTTTAGGGTTCGACAAACTAGTTCCAATAATGCAAAAATGACTTCAATTACAGTTTGTTTGGGCCGTTTTTTCGCATGACAAGTAATCAAAATATTAGAAATTAATAACCAAAATGATCAAGTTTTCGAGCTTCACGATTGACACTTTTGTTGTGAATGTTTAGGTTTAGTGTATTTAAAAGTGTTAAAATTATGGGTATTTTATAATTAAATTAACATTTGTGTAATAGGCTTACAATTTTTATAAAATAAACCACCTAACTAAAAAGCCTAATTTTTAAATATAGTAACTACTTATATATATAAAATAAAAATATATAAATAATTCAAATTTGAATTTCGAATTGAATCGAATTAAAAATATGAAATTCGAATTTCAATTCGAAATTTGACATTATAACATGAATCGTATCGAATTCGAATATGAAAATTCGAATCGAATTTTGACTTGGTGCTTTTCGAATTGAAATCGAAGCGAATTTCGAATTTTTCGAGTCATATTCGAATAGTAAACACCTCTAGTTTAGAACTAGAATTTGATGCATTATTTAAAGAGCTTAATGCTGAGTTATATTGTAGTGTGTATTTTGGATGTCTTCCCTAACTTTCTTGCAAAATGAATGTATATTAAAGTTATCAACATGCGAAATGATAGTTTATTTGAACAACTTTAGAGTTTTTAAAAGTTGCATTCTCAGCCTCACATTATAAAGCTAAGAACAAGTTGAGAATAATTCGGTTAGGATATCAATCTATCCATGCTCGATTACCGTTCAAAGTCTATTACGATGTCGTATTGTCACTAAAAGTGAATTTTCTTTTCGTATTTATATTTGTTGGTTATTATTAAAATAAGGTTTATATTGACAAAATTTTTTCGAGACAAGTAAAAATTATTTAAAATTAATTTCTTTTAACTTGAAAAAATAAATAAACTATGATATGTCTATAGAGATGAAATTTTTTCTGCAAAGATTAACCTATAGTGACTAACATACATAGATGAATTTTTTAACATATGAATACGATTCTATTGTCACAAATTCTATAATGAGTAACTATCATATAAACAAAGAAAAACAACTAAAGAAAACACGTCTGAGATCAAAATTATGCAGTAACACAAACAGGAATAGCAAGTACACTACCAAAGTACTAAATAGAGAAACAATGATGTTAGTTATTGTTAATCTCGTGTTGAATTACTTGGTCTTTGTTTTAACTAGTTTGTAAGGCAATTCCTAGTTAGCAGTCTAAGTCATTAAGTGTTAGAATAATTCTATGTTTTTGTTTGTTCCGGTTGTAGGTATTTATAGACATTTATCACATTAATAAACACATATGTTCCACCTAGAAATTAATTCTACTATAAACTATGAGAGAAAATATCAATGTCAAAATCACTTTTGGATGGAAGACAAAAATGATGCGGTAGAAGTTACAATAACAATAAGGGTTATGAGCTTTATTTTCATTCAAGTAAAATACTCTTGCAGATGTTACATTTGAAGCAAGACTAAAAACTAATAGAAAGGATCGTCACTTTTCTTACCAAAAACGTTACGTCGAAAATATGTGCTACTCACTAGATCTTTGATGAGTGGAAATTGTAAAGCTGCAAAACAAGCAATGGGAAGGCAAGTCAATGCAACTATGGGGATAAGAATATCCTGGTTGTTGTCGCAAAACACAAGGAATAAGGTTGCACCAAAAGCTACAAGCATTGCTGTTGTTGAGATAAACAATGTGGTGAGACCGATTATCAACTTTCTAGGCAACCTGAAGAGGAAGTCTTGCTCAGAAAAACGTGCAGTGAGTATTGACAGAAACATTAACAAGGATGTAACAGATGTGAACAATGATATAGTATCTGATGCTGCAAATATTGTAAAAGCTGTTTTTTTAGCAAACACTGGTATCCCAATTTCTTGTTTGTTCCCCCCAGGCACTGTAATAGCCGCTGCAAACACAATGGTGGTGATCAATGCAGCTGTAATTGTGTATGATTGGGCAGTCTCCTTCATCCATTTTTCTCCATCTATCACCAAGTCCTTGTGTTGTTTTGTAAATACCATTTGAGGTGTTTCACCAAACCAATTTTTTTGTATGATGTTTAGAGGGCATACAAAACTCTCAACTTCCTACAAAATTATAACATCACAACTAATTAGGGACATACGTACATCAATAATATATATTTAAATATAGAATGCTACCTTAAACCATTGTAGTTCAAATTGTAATTGCAAAGCTGCACCTGATATAGGATTCAATTTGTTGCTAGGTGCCAATCTTGCAACCAGATGCAAGAGGTTGTTCCCAAATTGCAAACCTCGTATGCATTTTGTCTTGTGGCTTCAAGAAGTGCATTGTTGTAATAGTGATGGACAGATCGGGGCAATCTTTTATCCTTGATGGTTGAACATATGAAAGATAATAGTTTTTTAGCATACTTGTAATTTTTTTCTTTTTCTTCTAATGCTTCAATAAACTTGGATTTGTGCAACGATTCAAAATTATAATTCAAAAATGTGAAATCACGAGACCCACATCTAATGGAGTTTCTTTCCCAGTAGTTGAGTTTACTTGGGAAGTTTTGAGCTATAGCCATGAGCACTGAGTCAATATGGCTCAGAAAACTATCAATGCGCTTAGAAACCAAAGAGAATGCTGAATCTGCAATAGATGGATTTAATTAAGAACAAATGAATTAAAGAAATGGATACATGAAGTGTACAAGTGGGTAAGTTTTTATTTACCATAATCTTTAGAAGAAATAATATTGACCAGAAGATCACAACCACCGATATCATCAAACTCATCACCCTGTGTCATCAAATATAGATAGGTGTCCTTATGCATATTAGAAAGAGCTCTGGCTACTGGCGTTTGACGCTCATTGTCAGTCTCGAACAACAAATCTTTTTTTTCATTTAACAGCAACTCAGCAGCTTCCTTGTTGCCGACAATTGCAGCAACATGAAGTAGGTTGCTTCCTTCTGAATTTCTCATATCCAGTGATTGCTGCTTATCTTTTGTACCCACTGCAACAGGAGGTGCGGTGTTGCTTTCTTCTGAATTCTTCGTATTCAGTGATTTCTGCTTATCATGTATAGCCAAGTCCAACATATGTTTTAAAAATTTTTTGTTATTGCAAGTACCAACTGCCACATGGAGTGCAGTGTTGCCATTAATGGTGATTTTGTCTCTCAATGTAACATATTTTCTGCTCAAAATATACTCAACTAAAAAAATGTTTTGTCTTAGAGTAGCATCATACAATATTCCAGCATCATGTTCTTTTTTTTTTTTCTGCTTATTTTCTTCTGTAGATTCTTGCTCGATCCTGTTTTCTGTGTTTTCTTCTCTTCTAATTATTTCTTGATCATCATACTCTAAAAATATCGATATATTCATATTAAAAATAATATAAAAACCAAGCTGCAACTAACATACAAATTTTTTTAGATTTTTACAACATTAGTTGAAATTTTTAACGGGTTTTCTGGGGAAAAAATCATATAATTTTAACAAGTGTTTCATTTAAGCTAGTTTAACTTTTAAATATTAAATTTCTTATTACCAATGCATATGATATGAGAATTATAGGGAATTTGGTGGCTTTTAAAAAGAGGTTAAATAAACAAAACATTAACACCCCCAAGTGAAAGTTGAGAGCATATAAAGATAATGTTTAAACAATTGTAACAAGAACTATTTTCATTAATTGTCTTTTTTAATAAACTTTTAATTATAAACTTTTGGGATGTTTTTCAGGCGTTGCATTGGAGGGTGATTCCTAGTTATAACAATATAATTAGCAAGGAACGAGAAATAAGCATTTGTAGTAAACCTAAACGAACAAATATGTAATTGTCGATCATTGGCTTTAGCCTTTATCAACAAAATAAGGTCACATAATGCTATGTTAGTAAGTGGCCTAATAGGGACTTGTTCAATGAAGCATACAAATACCAATTTAAGTCATTGAAAGAATTAAGTTGATGGATATCAATTTTGGTTGTTCTATAGTATCTTAATGAATTGGTGAGAGGCTAAATTTGTTAGTTTTCTAAAAAACACATCTAAATTAGAGAGTCAACATATTAACCAAATAGCCCTAAATATAAGTATTCAAACGTTAAGTTTGTGAGGAAAATAACCTGTAAATATGTGTGTCGTATAACTTGGGCTTTGCAATCTGGAATTGCTTGGATATCTCGCATGGCAATAACAGTATCATATAATAAATACGTGTGGACTGTGGTGTATAATTAGATGTATATGGATAATAGACTTATGGAACCTTATCATAGGTAAAAGTCTCATGTACCCATTTGTCATTTACATTTCTTGTTTTGGATTAAACTAAAATAGTCTTTTTATCCTATAAAGGTTGAGGATCATCAACCATTAGATCATTAGATCAAATTCAAGATAGAAAATTTAAAATCTTAAAGGGAAAAGTTATTAGAATATAATTTAGTCATAATCACTTTCCTCCCACATTTTTTAAACGTTCATAACTTTTACGTACGATATTTTTTTTTTAAATTATATCATAAAAAGAGTATTTTTTATCATTAAAATAATTATAATTTTGCTTTAAAAAATTAAAATTTTTCAGCTCATTATGTCTAATTATCGTCACTGTGTTTTTCTTAAACGTTTGTGTATAATTATCTTTTTGTGTTTTTCTTACAGGTAATTATTTTTTTACATGTAATTGTATTTTTTTTAAAGATCATTGTGTTATTTATACTCGTAATTATGTTATTCTTGCATACTTTATGTATTCTGAAACATCACTGTGTCTTAAATTGTGTAGAAAAACATAACATTGAGCATAAACACAAAAGACACAATGACATGTACAAAATAGTTATACTCATCATTATGTCTTTTTTACAGGTAATTATGTCTTTTTTAAAGATCATTGTGTTATTCATATTCATCATTGTGTCATCATTGCTTAATAGAATGTATTCTGCAACATAATTGTGTTTTAAATTGTTTAGGAAAACACAACACTGAAAAGAAATACAAAAGACATAATGACATATACAAAAGACACAATTACTTAAACAAAAGACACAATGACTTGTACAAAATTGTTTATACTCGTCATTGTGTATTTATTGCCATTAAAATATTTTGTTTTTAGTTCATCGTGTCTTTTGTAAATGTTATTGTGTCATCATTGCTTGACATCATGTATTATGCGGCATCATTGTGTCTTAAAATGTTCAGAAAAACACAACATTGAGCATAAACACAAAAGACACAATGACCTTTACAAAAGACACAATGAACTAAAAAAACAAAATATTTTAATGGCAATACACTACTAATTTTGAAGATAAAAAATGCTCGTTTTTATGTTATATTTTTTTCAAAAAATAATTTCATATGTAAAAGTTATAAACGTTTAAATAATGTGGGGAAACTTGATAAAAAGTCAACAAAAGTAACATTACTAAAATACCATTCAATAACTTGATTTAATCATACCCATTGATTAATGATCTAATAACTCAAGATCTTTCTTATGTTTTTTAGGTTAAGAGACTTATTTATTTTAGGGATAACTTCATAGAAATATAACCAACTTTTCATTTTGTTCCAATCAAGTCACTAAAACTTTTTTTTTTTACCCAATTAAGTCATTCAAGTTATTTTGGTGTTTTAATCCTATGTTTTTAACTTGGTAATACATTTTGATACAAGTTTGAGTGAATAATTTTTTTTTAAGTTTTTTTTTTAAAAATTGACTGATTTGAATCAATAATTATTAATTATTAATTTTTTGTTCTTTGTCATATATTAATTAAAATTAATAATTATTAATTTAACTCATTCATTTTTTAAAAAAAAATATTATTCACTCAAACTTATATTAACATGAATTACTTGCTATTTAGGTTAAAAACATATGATTAAAACACCAAAATAACTTGAATGATTTAACTGAGACAAAAAGTATAAGTAACTTGATTGAAAGAAAATAAAATGTTTGATTACACTTTAATGAAGTTTTCCCTTTATTTTAAACTAACCCTTCTTGTTTATACGTATCCATTTTTATTATCGGTATTACTATTTTTTCTTTCTTTTTAATATAAGAGCTATATAATTTCCCTTTAATTTTCATGTCATATCTATATCTATTAAAAACAAAAATTAATAATTAAACGCTGTGTGGGTTTTTAGTTAAATAAATAAAACAAATTGTTAGAGTGTTGGTTAGAATTCTTATTCAAGTTAAATAAAGAAAATACCTTTTAACCTTTTTTATTTTTTTAAACTCTAATTAATTATATAATATTTATTAATATAATATTAATTAAAAATAAAAAGTTGTTTCCAGAGTCATATATAAGGGTGTTCATCGGGTTTGATTGCGAGTTTGAACCCGGTTATTTGGATTTGACTTTTTGTTGCATCTATTTGGAACCCGACCTGAATTGACTCGAATATCTTCTGACCCGAATATATACAAATTAGAATTCGCTTCCGATTCAGATATGTCCGATAACCCGAACAACCTGAATAAAACTGAATAAAATTTTTCTAATCTTTTTCTTGTTTTGTCTATTTATTTGTCCAATATTTTGGTCCATAAAAGTAAACATTTTATTAGTTTAGATTCATAAAACAACAATTGAAAGTTCAAAATTAAAAAACGAGCACAAAACTATCGTAAAAAAATAGTCTAAGTAAATTACATGGCTTATTAAAAAAAATCTCAACAACATGAACAAACCGAACAACTCGAATTTAATCGGATTATTCGGATACCTGAACAACCAAATTATATAAACAAGATATCTGAATCCAACCCGAATATCCGAATTACTTTTTCAGATTCGAATTGATCCGACATGAACAACCCAAATCAAGATTGGAATCGAGTTTTTTTGGATTTCGGATACGGTTCGCCTTTCGAGTTTTTTCGGATTTTTTGAACACCCCTAGTCATATAAAGGTCAAAAAACCAAAATCCTAATATCATTCGGTAAATTTAAAAAAATACCAAAGAAAGAAAATAAATCGTTCACTTACGGCCTGCAGCTGCTGCATCTTGAAGTGGAGGACCATAGATGGTCTGCAGTTTATCCCATACATCTTTTGCAGTGAAATCTTTGTTTGGAGTTGGCTTGACAACTTTCTCGAGAGTTTGTTGGGAGAGAGAACCAAGAATCCAACCTTTTACAAGTGCATCTGATCTTATCCACATCATGTCATCATCACCAACCTTTTCCTTCCCCAAAGCATGCGAGGAGATGAAACCAAGCATATCATGACTCTGTAATAGACACCGCATCTGCATTTGCCATACAAAGTATGTATCTGGACCACTCAGCTTCACTGTAACAAAGTTTGGGACAAAAACATGTGATGGATATGAGTATGGGTTTACTTCCCCTAAACTAGGTAAGCTTGAGCCTGAGCCTGAGCCTGAGCCTGAGCCTGAACTTGAACCTGCCATCTTTAATCAATCTTCTGTTAACAAATATTCAAACAAAATAGAGGAGAGGATGCTAACAAATTAAACAACTTCTTCCAAAAAATATAGTCATACTTAAGTCAATCCAATCCCCACCCCCACCCCAGACCATTCACTAAGATTGAATTAAGTTTATACCATATATCAACAACCTCCAATTTAATTTGTACAAAAATAATAACCCCACCACATTTCAATCATGTCTTATATATATATATATATATATATATATATATATATGGGACTTATTCTATTAAGAACCATTAAATATGAAAAAACTAAAAGAACCACATTTATAACCACAAGTTTTTAAGGGTATAAAAGTAATTTCCCTTAAAAATAGGGAAAGTTACCTTTATACCCTTCAAATTTGTGGTTAAAAATGGTTCTTTTAGTTCTTAACTTATATTGGTTCTCATTTGAACATCTCCATATATATATATATATATATAGGATTTGAATCAAATGAAAACTCGTTCTTAAAGAGAAAACCCTTAAACCCTATCTCAACCATTGGATCAACCTTTTTTTCTTTTGAATTTATTAATATGAAAAGGGTATGATGGTCTTTAACCACTTACCCATATATATAATAATTTATCTCTTTCTCTCTCATTTAAAATCACTCATATATATAATAAATTATTAATATCAAATTTCTCTCTCATCTATATCTTCTCTCTCCATCAATTAAAAAAAATGTTTTTTAAAATTTCTCAACAACAAAAATGTATATTTTTTTATACAAAATTAAAAAAAACGTATTTTTACAAGAAAATGTAAAAAACTACACATGCGTATATATAAAAATGTAAAAGTTTTAATACACAAAGTATACTTTACTCGAAATACTACACATGTGCAGAAAATAAAAATATACACATGTGTATATTTTATATATTTGAGATTTATAAAATATTACACCTACACATGTGTAGTTTTTGGTGTTTTGATTTATTAGATATTCTTTTATAAATTTACACATGTATAATTTTTTGTTTCATATGTAAAATATACATGTGTAATATTTATTATGGTTGAAAATATGTAATATTTGTGTTTGTGTATCGAAATTTGTGTCTGATACACATGTGTATATTTTTTCTTTTTCTTTAAAAAATGTTTTTTTTAATTTTAATAGTCATTTATATATAAAAGAGAGAGAGATGAGAGAGGAGAGAGAAGACGAATTAAAAGAGAAGAGAGGAGAGAGAAGAAGAGAGAGGTAAGAATAGAGAGGAGAGAGAATATGGTTAATTAATGAAGAGAGAGGATATGTGGTGAAGAAAAGTCATTTATACCCCTTAAAGGGTAAAAAAGACATTTTATTTTTAAAAACCCCATTAAAATATTCAACTTTAATTATGGACCACATCTTTTTTTTGTTTAATTAATTAAAATCTAATAAAAGTTTGATCTAACGGTTCACACAGGGTTTAAGGGTTTTCACTTTAAGATCGGGTTTTCTATATATATATATATATATATATATATATATATATATATATATATATATATAGGGTTTGGTTCAAATAATAACCCACCATAATTGTGTTAAGCAAAAATAACTCAAATTAAATGGTTTTAAATTTTCAGATTTAATAAGATTTTGCCAAGTGTCACTACCCTTTTTAAATTAAAAAGGGTATCCAAGTCATTTTACTTAACATAAAAAAGTCAGATTTAATTAGAGAGTTACAAGTGTCACACTCTTCAAAATCTATCCATTTTCCTATTTTTAAATCAAAGTTTCCCCCTTCATTTTTATACACTTATAACTTTTTTATACTATGTTATTTTTTTATAAAAATTAAACCGTTAAACTCGTTATATTTTTCTCGTTAATTCCATAATAGTCATTCCAATTTTTTTTTGATTTTTTTTCGAGCGTTCGTAATTACACCAACGTAACGAACAATAAATACAATAGTTTTCTCTCATTTTTTCAAAATCTTTCCATCTTTAAAATGTTTTACAAATTATTTTGAACGTTCGTAATTTTCTCTCATTTTTTCGAGCGTTTGCAATTACACCAACGTAAAATATTTCCATCTTGTTACAAATTATTTTTTATTACAAAAATTAGTTCATTAATATTTTAAAAAATTAAGAACACTTTGAAAAAATCCAGCTCCTTACATCAGTGTAATTACGAAAACTTTGTAAAAATTCAGCTCGTTACATCATTGTGATTACATCAGTGTAAAAAAATGCATTTCGTTAAGTCAGTGCAAAACGTCGTTGCATCGGTGTAAAACGTCGCTGCATCGGTGCAAATTACGAAAATTTTAAAAAAATTTGACAAAATTATACTTGAATTAAAGATAAAAAAAGTGACAAATTTAATGGTGAAATTTTTATAAAAAAAATAATAATGTATATAAAAATTATGAGTGTTTAAAAAATTGGGGTTAACTTTTTTTAAAAAATGAAGCAAGTACACCTTACCAAATGTCAAAAATACCCTTAAACAAATCTCATCCACTTTTTTTTCCAGATTTAATACGGACCACTTATTTTAAAACACATTATTTAAAGAACCAATCAAATATAGTTAAATGGTTACCACACTTGGAGTGGTTACCAATGGAATCTTTCACTATATATATATATATATATATATATATATATATATATATATAAGTGTAGGTTGCTTACACTTACTTACATCAGATAGTGTAACTCAAACTTACAATTTTTTTAAATTCTAAACGGTGATGAATTAACAAAAAAAACAAAAAAGAAACCCCCTCTATTTATGTATAATAAAACCATGAAAAAAAACAAAGATTCGGGCAAAAAATGCCCGGGTTAACGAGTTACGCTATAAGGAAGGGTTATTATATGATCCCTTCCCTATATATATATATATAGTGTTGGGTTTGTCCAAAAATGACAAAAACTTTAAAAAATGTAAAAAAGATCTTAAAACGCTGATAACCGGCTCATACGGACTTCGATTTGACCCATTCTGGTGGCGTTAGAACCGTCTCGTCAAACTCTACGTTCATAGCTTTATGGTTTAGCTTTTAGGGTTTAGATTTTATGGTTTAGTTTTTATCCTTAGGGTTTCGCTTTTAGGGTTTAATTTTAGAATTTAGGCTTTTGGGGAGGGGGGTTTTAGGCTTTTGGGGGTGGGTGAGGATTTAGGCTTTTAGGGGAGGGGTGGTGGTGGGTGTGGGGTTTAGGCTTTTGGGGCGGGGGTGAGGGTGTGTGTTAGATTGAGTTCGATAAAACGGTTCTAACGCAACTTAAACGAATCAAAATAGAGTTCGTATGAGCCGGTTATTAGCGTTTTAAGATTCTTTTTAGGCTTTTTAGAGTTTTTGTCATTTTTAGAATATGCTTCCCTATATATATATATATATATATATATATATATATATATATATATAGGGAGATGATAAAAAATTAACTCTCCCTTATTGCGTTAACCGAATAACTACATATTATTATTACTTTGCGGCCCACATTAAAGTAAATCTAAAGATATAAGTTTTTTTTGTTTTTTAATTAATGTAATTAATATAGGGTTCACTTATATTTACAAAAAAAAGAAGAAAAAACATACACCTTTATATTATTTTTAATATGAGCCCCAAAATAATAATATGTAGTTATTCGGTTAACGTAATAAACATAGGTTAACAAAGGAACCATACCCTATATATATATACATATATACTATGTTAGTAACTCGTGTAACACATGGGTTGACATAGTGTTAAGATGCAAGTCACAAAAAATTTTAATAAAATGATATAATTACAATCGACATAAAATGTTATGAATTCAATCATTTTACAAGCTTTTTTTCCTCTATCGTTATCATATCTTCATAGTTTTGCATGACATAGTAAAAGAAAAATGATTGATAATCAATGAGGATAAATTTAAGAAATAAACTATTATTATTTTTAATTATTTTGTTGGGTCTAGAAAAGTCAAGACCAACGGTTAATTTGGATAGATGGAATGTAAACAAGAAGTATTATGTATTTGTTGATTAGGGAGCAACGAGTCACCGCACGAGCCACTAAAGACTCAAGATTACGAAGACACTTGATGACCAAGAGACACGAAGAGCACAACAAATGATAGAGCTTAATTTATTATTTATTATTTATTATCATTTTGTTGTATTTGTTGTTTTTAGGGTTTTATGTCATGTGACACTATAAATAGAGATTATTCTCATTTGTAGAAAAACACAGACAAGAGAGTGTGTGAGGGTGTGCTTCAATGTAGTCTTGAGAGCTCTCCCCCATGAACTCCATGGATTAGTTATCGATGGAGTTTGAGAGCATGAGAGAGGTAGGTAATGTAATCTTATTGAATGATTGAACTATTGTTGTTATAAATCATTTGTTTGTTCATCAGTTTACATTACATTTCAGATTATTGTTTATGTTCTTCACCCATCTTCAAGACTTTCTCTGTTCAGAAATGGTTAATCTTCACAAACCGGGTAGGTCCTATTCCGCAACCGTTCTTACAATTGGTATCAGAGCCAAGTTCCCGAGATTATCATTCTAACCAATGATTCTCTCAAACTTGTGCTCAATACCCTGATTTTGTGAATTTTTGTGAAAGGTCTTTGAAGATGTTCTTGTTACTGGGTTCGTCAATTTATTTGGGTTTTTGTGGTTTGATTTGTTAAAACCCAAGTGGGTTTTGGCTCTCCCTAATTTCAGCCAAAACCCCACCCAAATCCGATCATCATAGGATGTTTTATCAAATTTTTATTCATATGGTAATAATGGCGGCTGTTAATAAAATCTGGGCAGCTGGGTTTGTTTCAAGAAAGAACATAATGATGACGGTGGGGTTCTTGAATTTAGGGTTTTCAGAAGGTTTTATTTGATTGGTTTTCGGAAGCTTACTATGGATATTCTTTAAAATTATAAGCTTCCGATGGCTATTGCTTCCTATGGCTACTGCTTCTGATTGGAAATTGCTTCCTAAGAACAAGTTGCTCCCGAAGCATAAAAATTGATTTCTAAGAACAAGTTGCTTCCGAAGCATAAAAATTGCTTCCTAAGCATAAATTGCTTCCTAAAGCATAATTTGCTTCCTAAGCATAAGTTGCTTCCGAAGCATGATTTGCTTCCGAAGCATGAGTTGCTTCCGAAGCATGAGTTGCTTCCTAAGCATAATTTGCTTCTGATTGGAAACTACTTCCGAAGCATCTTCTCAAGACATCTCCTTCTGATGAGTGAAGCTTTTTCCTAAATTGAATTACTATTGCTTCCGAAAGTTACTTCCAAAGAGCAGAGGTATTATTGGTATGTAAACAAGTTAGTTTCTTAAGTGTTAATTTGTGATGTCCAAGTTCTAATGCATCTACAAATTAATACCTATAAAGCTAACTAAACTGTTTAAAGAACCAAAGTTTTTGGTATAAAAGGAGGTTAGCTTCTTAAGTGCTAATTTATGATGTCCAAGTGCTAATGCATCTATAAATCAGTACTTATGAAGTTAACCAAATATTTCTTAAGTAACATCATCTCTTGATATGTAATGTCTTATTTCTAAGTGTTAATTTGGATGATGTCCAAGTGCTAATGCATCTTCAAATCAACACTTTAGAATTTGACAACATATGATTTTACTTCTGAAACACATTTAACTTTGGTTCCCTCATTTGGTATGACAAGATGTTAACTTTCTAAGTGCTCATTTGTGATGTCAAGTTCTAATGCATCTACAAATTAACACTTTGAAATTAACAAAATGTTTCATAAATGATGTCTTTTCTTGATATGCAATGTCCACTTCTTAAGTGTTTATTTCTGTGATGTCCAAGTGCTAATGCATCCTCAAATCAGCACTTTAGAAATTGATAACATATGACATCACTTTTGAAACACATTAGCCTTTGGTTCACTCGTTCGGTTTCATCATTGGAAGTACTTTACTCCTTGGCATGATAGTGCTGAAACTTATACATCATCAGAAAATCAAAATAAGTTAATGATGTCTATTCTGTAAGTCCAATTGGTGTTCCAGATCTTCTGCATGGAACATATTACCGGTTAGCAATGATTGCTTCCGAAGAACACTACTTATTTTTGAAGACATGGTGGGTTTTCACGCGTCAGTTATCTATAGCATCAGTTTTGGGGGAGATTGATGGATTGAAACTGATGGCAAGAGTGTTATTAGTGGTTTATCAGTGAACACTCCGGTTTCATTGATGTGAAGATTTCTTGTTTCTACTTTGAAGACTTTTAAGAATTAGACTGTTGGGACATGCATTACATTTATCTTTGAACCTTTATCTGTCACATGTTCATTACAAGGTTGGAATTCCTATACTTGGACTAACACCCTATATTCGGATATCTTTTGGGTTGGGATTGAAGATTAAGATTGCTTAATCGTAGGGGGAGCTTCATTGAAGGAGGAAAAGATAAATGGAAGACATGGAACTTCAAGAAGTTTCTTTTGGGTTTGAGAAATGGAATAAAGAAAGCTTCACAATTGTTGCGGTGAAAGAAACATGAATTGCATCTACACAAGTTCAATCTTATTATTCATGTTTGTTTTCATTATACTTCTGCATTGGCTTACATTCATCTAACCAAATAGGGGGAGACTGTTGGGTCTAGAAAAGTCAAGACCAACGGTTAATTTGGATAGATGGAATGTAAACAAGAAGTATTATGTATTTGTTGATTTGGGAGCAACGAGTCACCACACGAGCCACTAAAGACTCAAAATTACGAAGACACTTGATGACCAAGAGACCCGAAGAGCACAACAAATGATAGAGCTTAATTTATTATTTATTATTTATTATCATTTTGTTGTATTTGTTGTTTTTAGGGTTTTAGGTCATGTGACACTATAAATAGAGATTATTCTCATTTGTAGAAAAACACAGACAAGAGAGTGTGTGATGGTGTGCTTCAATGTAGTCTTGAGAGCTCTCCCCCATGAACTCCATGAATTATTTATCCATGGAGTTTGAGAGCACGAGAGGGGTAGGTAATGTAATCTTATTGAATGATAGAACTATTATTGTTATAAATCATTTGTTTGTTCATCAGTTTACATTACATCTCAGATTATTGTTTATGTTCTTCACCCATCTTCAAGACTTTCTCTGTTCAGAAATGGTTAATCTTCACAAATCGGGTAGGTCCTATTCCGCAACCGTTCTTACATATTTCCTTATTTATGTATATATAATTGTATTTTTATATGTATTTTAAAAGATTGCGAAATTAGTGAATAAATTTAGGTAAACATGAATGTTGAAGATTTGAAATTAAAACAGTAGAATTTATTAATTTATTAAATAGTTTCTCTTATATTTTAAGTGATGAATATTAGAAGGAAACTGGTCTAATCATATTTTAATACAAATTACGATCCATTTTAATTGTTATAATCATTTCAATCAATAAATTAATAATAAGTTAAAGTTTTAACACGTGAATTTAAAATATTAATTTATTACAAAACAATTGCTGCTATTTGAATATTTTTTACTTTAATTTATTTTAAATAAATTCTTTATTAAACTTGATAAATAATATGGTTATAACTTAAATAAATTCTGTATTTACTTAAAAACATATTTGAAAACTATATATTATGATAGTTAAAATAAATAATTTTAAAATTTATTTATTTAATATGTGTAATACACATGTTTAATTTTACCTTAGTTTCTTTTTATAAATCGATAATCTTTTATTGTTTAATTTTTAAATTTAAAATAATACTAAATTAAGAGACAATTAATGCTAATAAATTTGTGTGTTATGATAATAAAAATTTTCAACTTTTAATATGGTGATGAAATTTGTACAATATCCTATGTTGCAATAGTATTAGAGTGACATGTGGCATTTAACGAGGTGTATATACTAGTAAAAGGCTATGTACTATTAAATTTACTCTTTTATTAGTAGTAGAAGATAAAGAAAACTTTTCATTTTAAAGAACTAAAAAAAACTCATGCTAAGAGATATACATAAAAGTTTATTTGGTAAGAGATATACATAAAAGTTTAAAGAACTAAAAAAAACAATGTGGTGAGACCGATTATCAACTTTCTAGGCAACCTGAAGAGGAAGTCTTGCTCAGAAAAACGTGCAGTGAGTATTGACAGAAACATTAACAAGGATGTAACAGATGTGAACAATGATATAGTATCTGATGCTGCAAATATTGTAAAAGCTGTTTTTTTAGCAAACACTGGTATCCCAATTTCTTGTTTGTTCCCCCCAGGCACTGTAATAGCCGCTGCAAACACAATGGTGGTGATCAATGCAGCTGTAATTGTGTATGATTGGGCAGTCTCCTTCATCCATTTTTCTCCATCTATCACCAAGTCCTTGTGTTGTTTTGTAAATACCATTTGAGGTGTTTCACCAAACCAATTTTTTTGTATGATGTTTAGAGGGCATACAAAACTCTCAACTTCCTACAAAATTATAACATCACAACTAATTAGGGACATACGTACATCAATAATATATATTTAAATATAGAATGCTACCTTAAACCATTGTAGTTCAAATTGTAATTGCAAAGCTGCACCTGATATAGGATTCAATTTGTTGCTAGGTGCCAATCTTGCAACCAGATGCAAGAGGTTGTTCCCAAATTGCAAACCTCGTATGCATTTTGTCTTGTGGCTTCAAGAAGTGCATTGTTGTAATAGTGATGGACAGATCGGGGCAATCTTTTATCCTTGATGGTTGAACATATGAAAGATAATAGTTTTTTAGCATACTTGTAATTTTTTTCTTTTTCTTCTAATGCTTCAATAAACTTGGATTTGTGCAACGATTCAAAATTATAATTCAAAAATGTGAAATCACGAGACCCACATCTAATGAAGTTTCTTTCCCAGTAGTTGAGTTTACTTGGGAAGTTTTGAGCTATAGCCATGAGCACTAAGTCAATAGATGGATTTAATGAAGAACAAATGAATTAAACAAACGGATACATGAAGTGTACAAGTGGGTAGGTTTTTATTTACCATAATCTTTAGAAGAAATAATGTTGACCAGAAGATCACAACCACCGATATCATCAAACTCATCACCCTGTGTCATCAAATATAGATAGGTGTCCTTATGCATATTAGAAAGAGCTCTGGCTACTGGCGTTTGACCCTCATTGTCAGTCTCGAACAACAAATCTTTTTTTTTCATTTAACAGCAACTCAGCAGCTTCCTTGTTGCCGACAATTGCAGCAACATGAAGTAGGTTGCTTCCTTCTGAATTCCTCATATCCAGTGATTGCTGAATGCTGCTTATCTTTTGTACCCACTGCCACAGGAGGTGCGGTGTTGCTTTCTTCTGAATTTTTCGTATTCAGTGATTTCTGCTTATCATGTATAGCCAAGTCCAACATATGTTTTAAAAATTTTCTGTTATTGCAAGTACCAACTGCCACATGGAGTGCAGTGTTGCCATTAATGGTGATTTTGTCTCTCAATGTAACAAATTTTTGGCTCAAAATATGCTCAACTAACAAAATGTTTTGTCTTAGAGTAGCATCATACAAAATTCCAGCATGTTTTTCTTTCTTTTTTTTTCTGCTTATTTTCTTCTGTAGATTCTTGCTCGATACTGTTTTCTGTGCTTTCTTCTCTTCTAATTATTTCTTGATCATCATACTCTAAAAAGATCGATATATTCATATTAAAAATAATATAAAAACCAAGCTGCAACATACATAATTTTTTAGATTTTTACAACTTTAGTTGAAATTTTTAACGGGTTTTCTGGGGAAAAAATCATATAATATTAACAAGTGTTTCATTTAAGCTAGTTTAACTTTTAAATATTAAATTTCTTATTACTAATGCAAATGATATGAAAATTATAGGGAATTTGGTGGCTTTCAAAAAGAAGTTAAATAAACAAAACATTAATACCCCCAAGTGAAAGTTGAGAGCAAATAAAGATAAAGTTTAAACAATTGTAACAAGAACTATTTTCATTAATTATCTTTTTTAATAAACTTTTAATTATAAACTTTTGGGATGTTTTTCAGGCGTTGCATTGGAGGGTGATTCCTAGTTATAACAATATAATTAGCAAGGAACGAGAAATAAGCAGTTGTAGTAAACCTAAACGAACAAATATGTAATTGTCGATCATTGGCTTTAGCCTTTATCAACAAATTAAGGTCACATAATCCTATGTTAGTAAGTGGCCTAATAGGGACTTGTTCAATGAAGCATACAAATACCAATTTAAGTCATTGAAAGAATTAAGTTGATGGATATCAATTTTGGTTGTTTTAAAGTATCTTAATGAATTGGTGAGAGGCTAAATTTGTTAGTTTTCTAAAAGCACATCTAAATTAGAGAGTCAACATCTTAACCAAATAGCCCTAAATATAAGTATTCAAACGTTAAGTTTGTGAGGAAAATAACCTGTAAATATATGTGTGTTGTATATCATATAATAAATACGTGTGGACTGTGGTGCATAATTAGATGTATATGGATAATAGACTTATGGAACCTTATAATAGGTAAAAGCCTCATGGGCCCATTTGTCATTTACATTTATTGTTTTGGATTCAACTAAATAATCTTTTTATCCTATAAAGGTTAAGGAGGATTATCGATCATTAGATCACTAGATCAAATTCAAGATAGAAATTTTAAAATATTAAAGGGAAAAGTTATTAGAGTATAATTTAGTCATCACTTTCCTTCCACATTTTTTAAACGTTCATAACTTTTACGTACGATATTATTATTTTTTAAATTATATCACAAAAACGAGTATTTTTTATCTTTAAAATAATTATAATTTTCCTTTAAAAAATGAAAGAACGGTTTTGACCCCTGTGATTTAAGTGTGTTAACTATTTTGGCCCAAAATAGAATCTTCTATCAATTTAGCCCCTGTAATTTAGATAAACTAACGTTTTTGGCCTCCAACCATAGTTAGATTTTGGGCTAAAACCGTTATAATAATTAAGTTTAAGGGGCCAAAACCGATAGTTATCTAAACCATATGGGCTGAATTGGTAGAATATTCTATTTTGGACCAAAATAGTTAAAACACATAAACCACAGGGGCCAAAACCGTAATTTACCCAAAATGAAATTTTTTCATCTCATTATGTCTAATTATCGTCACTGTGTCTTTCTTAAATGTCTGTGTATAATTATCTTTTTGTGTTTTTCTTTTAGGTAATTATTTTTTACATGTAATTGTATTTTTTTAAGATCATTGTGTTATTTATACTCGTAATTATGTTATTCTTACATACTTTATATATTCTGCAACATCATTGTGTCTTAAATTGTGTAGAAAAACATAACATTGAGCATAAACACAAAAGACACAATGACTTGTACAAAATACACAATGACATGTACAAAATAGTTATACTCATCATTATGTCTTTTTTACAGATAATTGTGTTTTTTTAAAGATCATTGTGTTATTCATGCTCATCATTGTGTCATCATCGCTTAACATAATGTATTATGCAACATAATTGTATTTTAAATTGTTCAGGAAAACACAACACTGAAAAGAACTATAAAAGACACAATGACATGTACAAAGACACAATTACTTAAACAAAACACAATGACCTGTACAAAATTGTTTATACTCGTCATTGTGTATTTATTGTACGTAATTCCGCCTTTTTAAAAATCATTGTGTTATTTATAATTGGCATTGTGTCATCATTGCTTGACATCATGTATTATGCCACATCATTGTGTCTTAAAATGTTCAGGGAAAACACAACATTTAGCAGAAACACAAAAGACACAATAAACTTTACAAAAGACACAATGAACTAAAAAACAAAATATTTTAATGGCAATACACTACTAATTTTGAAGATAAAAAATACTCATTTCTATGTTATATTTTTTTCAAAAAATAATTTCATATGTAAAAGGTATAAACATTTAAATAATGTGGGGAAACTTGATAAAAAGTCAACAAAAGTAACATTACTAAAATACCATTCAACAACTTGATTTAATCATACCCATTGATTAATGATCTAATGACTCAAGATCCTTCTTATGCTTTTTAGGTTAAGAGACTTATTTATTTTAGGGATAACTTCATAGAAATATAACCAAATTTTCATTTTGTTCCAATCAAGTCACTCAAACTTTTTTTTTACCCAATTAAGTCAATCAAGTTATTTTGGTGTTTTAATCCTATGTTTTTAACCTGGTAATACATTTTGATACAAGTTTGAGGGAATAATTTTTTTATTTTTTTTTAAAAAAATGACTGATTTGAATCAATAATTATTAATTTTTTGTTCTTTGTCATATATTAATTAAAATTATTAATTATTAATTTAACTGAATCATTTTTTTTAAAAATTATTCACTCAAACTTATATTAACTTGAATTACTTACTATTTAGGTTAAAAACATAGGATTAAAACACCAAAATAACTTGAATGATTTAAGTGAGACAAAAAGTATAAGTAACTTAATTGAAAGAAAATAAAATGTTTGATTACACTTTAATGAAGTTTTCCCTTTATTTTAAACTAACCCTTCTTGTTTATACCTATCCATTTTTATTATCGGTATTACTATTTTTTTTTCTTTTTAATATAAGAGATATATAATTTCCCTTTAATTTTCATGTCATATCTATATCTATTAAAAACAAAAATTAATAATTAACCCCGTGTGGGTTTTTAGTTAAATAAATAAAACAAAAATTAATAATTAAACACTGTGTGACTTTTTGTTGCATCTATTTGGAACCCGACCCGGATTGACTCGAATATCTTCTGACCCGAATATATACAAATTAGAATTCGCTTCGGATTCAGATATGTCCGATAACCCGAACAACCTGAATAAGACTGAATAAAATTTTTCTAATCGTTTTCTTGTTTTGTCTATTTATTTGTCCTATATTTTGGTCCATAAAAGTAAACATTTTATTAGTTTAGATTCATAAAACAACAATTGAAAGTTCAAAATTAAAAAAGAGCACAAACTATCGTAAAAAAATAGTCTAGTAAATTCCATGGCTCATTAAAAATATCTGAACAACATGAACAAACCGAACAACTCGAATTTAATCGGATTATTCGGATACCCGAACAACCCAATTATATAAACTAGATATCTGAATCCAACCCGAATATCCGAATGACTTTTTCAGATTCGAATTGATCCGACATGAACAACCCAAATCAAGATTGGAATCGATTTTTTTTGGATTTCGGATACAATTCTCCTTTTGAGTTTTTTCGGATTTTTTGAACACTCCTAGTCATATAAAGGTCAAAAAACCAAAATCCTAATATCTTTCGGTAAATTTAAAAAAATATCAAGGAAAGAAAATAAATCATTCACTTACGGCCTGCAGCTGCTGCATCTTGAACAGGAGGACCATAGATGGTCTGCAGTTTATCCCATACATCTTTTGCAGTGAGATCTTTGCTTGGAATTGGCTTGACAACTTTCTCGAGAGTTTGTTGGGAGAGTGAACCAAGAATCCAACCTTTTACAAGCGCATCTGATCTTCTCCACATCATGTGATCATCATCAACTTTTTCCTTCCCCAAAGCATGCGAGGAGATGAAACCAAGCATATCATGACTCTGTAATAGACACCGCATCTCCATTTGCCATACAAAGTATGTATCTGGACCACTCAGCTTCACTGTAACAAAGTTTGGGACAAAAACATGTGATGGATATGAGTATGGGTTTACTTCCCCTAAACTAGGCAAGCTTGAGCCTGAGCCTGAGCCTGAACTTGAACCTGCCATCTTTAATCAATCTTCTGTTAACAAATATTCAAACAAAATAGAGGAGAGGATGCTAACAAATTAAACAACTTCTTCCAAAAAAGATGTTCATACTTAACTCAATCCAATCCCCACCCTAGACCATTCACTAAGGTTGAATTAAGTTTATACCATATATCAACAACCTTCAATTTAATTTGTACTAAAATAATAACCCCACCACATTTCAATCGTGTCTCATATATATATATATATATATATATATATATATATAGGGAGAGGTTCAAATGTTAACCCTCCCTTATAGCGTTAACCGCTTAACCCTAGCGTTTTTTGCCCGAATCTTAAATTTTTTTTTTCATGGTTTTTATTTTGCAAAAATAAGGGGGGTTTCTTATTTGTGTTTTTGCTAATTCATCACCGTTTAGAAGTTATTGTAAGTGTAAGTTACTTACACTTACTTACAAATCCGTATCTGATGCAGTAAATGTAAGTAAGTGTAAGTAACTTACACTTACAATAACTTCTAAACGGTGATGAATTAGCAAAAACGCAAAAAAGAAACCCCCCTATTTTTACATAATAAAAACCATGAAAAAAAATTTAAGATTCGGGCAAAAAACGCTAGGGTTAAGCGGTTAACGCTATAAGGGAGGGTTAACATTTGAACCTCTCCCTAGGGAGATATTCTATTAAGAACCACTTTTATGTTAGGAACTTGAGAACTGCATAATACACTTGTACATTAAGCTTTAAGATTTGTACATAGAGTGGTTATTTAAAAGGGTAAAATAGTAACTTCTCCCATTTTAAAGGAAAATTACTTTTATACCCCTAAAAAATGTGTTTCAAAATTAGTTCCTTTGTTTCTTTCATATTTAGTGGTTGCCAATAGAATAAGCCCCTATATATATATATATATATAGGGGATGGAATTTTTTATTACCCTTATCTTTTGCTACAACTAAATAACTCATTTCAACCAATAACAAAGTTACACATAAGCTTTTAATTAAAATATTAGAAAGGGCATCATACTCATTTTACCTTTTATAAGTTCCCCCCTTTTTTAAACAATAATAACTTTTTTATAATATATTATTTTTTTAAAAAAATTGCACCATTATATTCGTCTCATTTTTCTCTTTAATTTCGTTATAGTCTCGACTATTTTTTTTTACTTTTTTTTAGATGACATATATTTACATCATTGTAACGAGATTAAATATAACAAATTTATTTGAAATTTTTTCTAACAATGATAAATTATAGTGATGTAATTTACATTGACGTAATTTACCGTGATGTAATTTACATTGACGCAAAATTTGGTTTCGGTTTTTTTCGGTTAATTCGGTTCCGGTTCGGTTTTTCGGTTAATTTGGTTCCGGTTCGGTTTTTCCGGTTAATTCGGTTTTGGTTCGGTTTTTTTGGTTTTTTGCTCATCCCTAATTTGTAACGAGCCTAAATACAACAAATTAGTTTGAATTTTTTTCGAACAATGATAAATTACATCACTATATTTATCATTGTTAGAGAAAAAAATCAAAATAATGTGTTCTATTACATCACTGTAATTTATCATTGTAATTACCATTGTTAGAGAAAAAAAAATAAAATAATGTGTTGTATTACATCACTGTAATTTATCATTGTTAGAAAAAATTCAAAATAATGTGCTATATTTATGCTCGTTACATCGATATAAACAATGGACAATGAGAAAAAAAATTAAAAAAACTAGTCAACATTATAACGGAAAATAAAGAGAACTTTACATCACTGTATATAATGTGTTACGTCACCGTTAATTATGTCATTGTAAATTACTTCATTTTGTGTTACATTACTTCATTTTTTGTTACATTACTATAACTTACCATTGTTAGAAATTTTTTTTAATTAATTTGCTATCTTTAAGCTCGTTACAATGATGTAAATACATGATATCAAAAAAATTAAAAAAAACTTGTCGCGACTATAACGAAATTAAAGAGAAAAATGAGACGAGTATAATGGTGCAATTTTTTTTAAAACATAATATAGTATAAAAAAGTTATGAATGTTTAAAAAAAAGGGGGTAAACTTTACTTAAATAACAAATGTCCTAAATGTTCTTTATATTAAAAAAAGGAATCTGACACGTGTCACGATCCTATACACTTACCTTTTTAAAGTAACCATTGGATGATAGTTAATGGGTTGTAACAAAAGATAAATGTTATAAAAAATTCCATCCCATATATATATACATATATATATATATATATCGAATGTTAACACCTCCTTATTAGACTATTGGGTGTGCCAAGTTACCCACTCACTCCACGTATGCGCCACATAAGCACTCACCCCACCATTTTGGTGGAAATGCCCCATTACCCACTCACTCCACGTCATCATTCCCTTTTTTAAACTTATATATATATATATGTGAGTGTGTTTGTGTGTAAGAGAGAGAGAAAGAGAGAGAGAGCGCGTGAGTGTGTGTGTAAGAGAGAGAGAAAGAGAGAGAGCGTGAGTGTGTGTGTAAGAGAGAGAGAGAGAAAGAGAGAGAGAGCCCTCTCTACCGTGACCCCAATCACGCCACAATACCCACGCCCCTCTCACGCTCCTAGGGGGCGGTGTGCCACGCCCCTTCACGCCCCACCAACGCCCGGTAACGGGGCACACCCCACGGTCTTATGATAACCGAATAACTACATGTTATTAGTTTGAGGCCCACATTAAAGTAAATCTAAAGGTGTATGTTTTTTCTTATTTATTTATTAATGTAAGTGGACCCTACATTATTAAAAAAAAATCTACACCATTAGATTTATTTTAGTGTGGGCCACAAAATAACAAGATTTAGTTATTCGGTTAACGCAATAAGGATAGGTTAACATTTGATCCTCTCCCTATATCTATATATATCTACACCTTTAGATTTTCTTTAATGTGGGATGCAGTTATTCGGTTATCGCAATAATGAAGGGTTAACATTTGAACAATCCCCTATATATATATATATCTAATATAATAAATAAAGTTTTTGTTTGTCACTTGTAATGCAATGAAGCATGTTTTACTATATCTTCCCACCTAAATTTAAAGCATTAATTCATTTATTAACATTCATTTATTAATAGTAATAATTAATAAATTTGACAAATTATTTTATTAATTAATTTCTTAAAAAATCAAACTTTTAATTTTTATATGTTTTAATATTAGTTGTAATTTAATTTAATTTAACTATTATAAAAAATTACTTAAAAGACAATATTTTAATAAAGTTAATATTTATCATTTACATAGAAACGTTACTACACAATTAAAAACAATTTCTTTTAAAAATTAACAAAGTTTATAATTATCATATTTTTAATGATATAGTTTATCAACTGTATGTATTAACAAATTATATTGTATTTTTATTCAACTTTTGTAATACACATGGTCATTCAACTAATGTAATACATTTGTTTTTATAGATATTAATTTTTATTATAAAGTGTAGAACATTTAATTTATTAAACACGTGGAAGACACGGAATTTAACCTACTATATATATATATATATATATATATATATATATATATGGAGATGATCAAAATTTAACTATCCTTTATTGTGTTAACCGAATAACCACATTTTATTAACATGGAGACCACATTAAAATAAGTATAAAGCTTTAAGTTTTCTTTTATTTTTTAATTAATGTAATTAATGTATTGGCCCACTTACATTAATAAAAAAAGTAGAAGAAATCTACATCTTTATATTTACTTTAATGTGTACCCCAAATTAATAAATGCAGTTATTCGGTTAACGCGATAAGCATGGGATAACAAAGAAACCACACCTTATATATATATATATATATATATATACACACTATGTTAGTAACTCGTGTAACATACGGGTTGACATAGTGTTAAGACGCAATTAAAAAAAATTAACAAAATGATATAATTACAATCGAAATAAAACGTTATGAATTCAATCATTTTACAAGCTATTTTTTCCTCTATTGGGATCATATCTTCATAGTTTTGCATGACATAGTAAAAGATAAATTGATCGATAATCAATGAGGATAAATTTAAAAATTAAACTATTATTATTTTTAATTATTTTCATATTTAAGTATACATTATTGTATTTTTTATATGTATTTAAAAGATTGCGAAATTAGTGGATAAATTTAGGTAAACGTTATTGTTGAATATTTGAAATTAAAACAGTAGAATTTATTCATTTACTAAATAGTTTCTCTTATATTTTGAGTAATGAATATTAGAAGGAGAATACTCTAATCACATTTTAAATTCCGATCCATTTTTATTGTTATAATCATTTCAATCAATAAATGAATAATTAGTTAAAATTTTAACACGTGAATTTAAAATACTAACTTATTATAAAGCAATTTGAGAGGCCCCGAGCCCCTCGGTTGGTAATCATCAAACCCATACTCTTTATTTCATATTTACATTAACATAGCAGCGGAATTTAAGGCGATTACATAAAATATTATACAAACCTAGACAACCATTAATACATAGTTCATATCATTATTAGGTTTATAACATAGCCGGTCTATGCCAGGGGTAGTCTTCAACGTATGCCATGAGCCCTCCTGGTCTCCCTTCTCACACTATTCAACCTGATATGCATGTAAAACAAGTCAGCTTTACGCTGGTGAGTTCTACGTTTATTTCTAGAATAGTCTTTATTCCTTCATGTCATCATATGACATGATTTAAATACATAACATACCTGTTCTCATATCATACTTTCATCACATACATAGCATCATAACATACTTACATAACATAGATATCATCATAACATCATTCATACAGCGAAGGAACTTCACCGTCAACTGCTGACCCTGAAGTCAAACAGGCTTGTGCAGCACAAGGCTCTTAAACTATCAACTCGCAGCTGATAACTCATACATGTATAAGATTTCTTTAACACTATCAACGCGCAGCTGATAACTCAAGCATGCCTAAGATTTCTTTAACTGAACTGGCGACACACAGTCGGCAGGCCTATGTTTCCACAGGACTCTTTAACCATCAACGGAAATTGACGGCTCATACCGGTACAAGACTTCTTTACATATATCATTCATACATAATACGGTTTAAATCATTTAAACCATCATCATCATAAACGGCTCCTTTCACCGTAGTGTTCAAGTTTTGCCCAACTGCAGATAGCAAAACCTCATTTCCTACTCAACCTCGGTTGAGTCCTTTAAAATCATTTCTTTCTCAATCGCAGTTGAGACTTTAAAACATTCATTATATTTCAGCTGAGATTCTTAAAAATCATTTACTTCTCAATCATCATTGAGGCTTAACATATTCATTACATCTCAGCTGAAATTCTTAAAATCATTTACTTCTCAATCATAGTTGAGTAGGGGTGTTCAAAAAAATCCGTATCCGAATCCGAAATCGAAATATCCGAAAATCCGTATCCGAAATATCCGGAAGTTCGGATATCCGGAAGTTCGGATATCCGGAAGTTCGGATTCGGATTCGGATAGTAATTTTGAAAAATTTCGGATAGTTCGGATATCCGAACTATCCGAAATAGTTAATTTTTTCCGGATATTTTTCGGATATTCGGATATTTTTTCGGATATTCGGATATTTTTTCGGATATTTCGGATAGTTTTTCGGATATTCGGATATTTTTTCGGATATGCGGATATTTTTTCGGATATTTCAGATAGTTTTTCGGATATTCGGATAGTTTTTCGGATATTTCGGATATTTTTCACATTTTCGGATATCCGGATGTATTTTTTTTTAAAAAAAGTCACTTTTTTTAGAGTTCGGATATCCGAACGGATATCCGAATCCGAATCCGAAATTTCGGATATCCGATCCGAAGTTCGGATATCCGAAATTTCGGATTCGGATTCAGATAGTGAAAACCACTATCCGAAATTTTCGGATATCCGAACCTCCGGATATCCGAATTTGAACACCCCTATAGTTGAGACTTAAAACATTCTTTTCTTTAAAACATTCATTTATCTATAAACATTCTTTATCTGTAAACTTTCTTTATCTGTAAACATGTTTTACCTTACCATAATCAGGTTAAAATCACTTTCATACAATACTTTATACATACATACAATCATTTTCATAAAAGAACTTTATAACATGCGTATCAGCCCAAAATGATAAAACATTTAAAACAGGGCTTTAAGAACTCACCTGATATTTTACAGTAGCAAGATTCCTCGTAAACTGGTACTAATGGTGTAATTCTGCATTAGTTTGCACTTAATAAGTTATTTATGTTTTAACCTATTGATTAGATCTTTCTGAACGTTCAATGTCAAAGACATTGCCTTAAAAGTCATCAAATAGTTAATGTTGTTGATTATAATGCTAAAACAGTTCCTAAACAGATTAATGGCTTAGAAATGATCAATCCTTATCATTGATTGCCCAAATATCATGAAATATCACATTGTAGTCTTAGAATAGGTTTAATAACCATGTTTAACATACTAATATGACTGTTATCATAAACACCAGATAATCGTTCCAAGGAGTATGTTAATGATTGTGATTAGTTTGAAACACTTAGATTTAACCTTTGTATTTCAACGATTAACCAAGCTAATCACCTACATTGTCATAATCAAATGGATTAAACCATTTATATCATAGTTGTGATTTCATGCAAACCGGGCATTACAACGGATCAAAACAAGGATTTAACCGTTAGAACATTGTGTTCTTCATTTCTAATCAATCCTAGCCATCATCTAGACAATAATCAACAATCCTAACCATGTCATTACGTTCAAAATCAAGATCTAATCAATTAAAATCACACTAGAATGTTAAAAACTAATCATTACCTAATCAGACGGATTTCTGCGGCTAAAACAACGATCAGGACTTGTAAACACGTTCCCTGGTGCGATCCTTGAAGTTTGGCAGCTTCAAATTGAAGTTTAGATGGTGGAAGTAGGTGGTGGTTCGTCTGTGAAGAGTTTAAGTTCGAGAAGAAGAAGATAATAATCTTCTGCGTGAATTCTGGATGAAGTAATCAACTTTCTCCACCGCCTCACCCGTCGCGTACCGCGACGAGGAGCCAATTAGGGCTTCGCGTACCGCGAAGAAATCCGGAGGATTTCTGATATTTTGGTCCATCGCGTACCGCGAAGAATCCTTAGCCTCTTCGTCGCGTACCGCGACGAGTCCAAAAGTTCCATACTTTGAGATTTTTCTTCGTTTCGCGATTCCGGACAATCCATAACTCTGTTTCGCGCACGGTTTTCGCCCACGTTCACCATTTCCCGCTTACTATCATCCTGTAATAATTTCAGTTGTCAAGTCAACGTGGATTTCATACACGATCAAATATGCTAATTATTCGGTTGTTACAAATCTACCCTCCTTACAATAGGTTTCGTCCTCGAAACCTGTTACGTTTCAAACAAATGTGGGTAGAGTCGTTTCATCTCGTCTTCAGTCTCCCATGTCGCCTCAGATCCTTTTCGGTGTTTCCATTGAACCTTAACTTGTCTAATCGTCTTGTTACGTAATCGTTTTTCCTTCGTTTCAACAATTGCAACGGGTTCTTCTATGTAGTTTAACCTTTCATCAACTTCAATATCATTTAAAGGCACATATGCTACATCATCCGCTAGGCATTTTCTCAGATGTGAAACGTGAAATGTCGGATGAATTCCACTCAGTTCATCTGGCAGATTTAATCGGTAAGCTACCTTACCGACCCGTGCCATTACTCGAAAAGGTCCAATAAATCTCGGACTCAGCTTCCCTCTTTTCCTAAATCTAATAATTCCTTTCCATGGTGAAACTTTTAACAATACCTGATCACCTACTTCAAACTTTATTGGTCTCCGTCTTTTGTCGGCATAGGACTTTTGTCGATCCTATGCAGCTTTCATTCGCGCTTTAACTAGTTGAAGCTTTTCTGTCAAATCTAATAATGCAGCTTTGCTTCCCACTTCTTTCTGTCCTACTCCTCCCCAACACACAGGTGTTCTACAACGCCGTCCGTACAATGCCTCATATGGTGGCATGCCAATACTAGCATGATAGCTGTTGTTGTATGAGAATTCCACTAATGGTAAATGATCATCCCAGCTACCACCAAAATCAATAATACAAGCTCTCAACATATCTTCTAAGGTTTGGATAGTCCTTTCAGACTGTCCGTCTGTTTGAGGATGATATGCAGTGCTGATATTGAGTCTTGTACCCATTGATTCATGAAACTGTTTCCAGAATCTTGAAACAAATCGTGTGTCACGATCGGACACTATAGAAACTGGAACTCCATGTCTTGTAATGATCTTTTTCACAAATAACTCAGACAGTTTCTCTGACGTATAAGTCTCACGTATAGGAAAGAAATGAGCACTTTTTGTTAATCGGTCTACAATCACCCAAATAGTATCATGACGTTTCGTCGTGAGAGGCAATTTAGTAATAAAATCCATGGTGATGTGTTCCCATTTCCATTCCGGGACTTCTAAAGGTTGCACATAACCATAGGGTTTCTGATGTTCAGCCTTTACTTGCACACATGTCAAGCATTTGTTTACGTACTGCATTACATTAAACTTCATACCTGGCCACCAATAATCCTTTCGAAGGTCTTGATACATTTTCGTTGCACCAGGATGAATAGAGTAACGTGACTTATGTGCTTCGTCTGGAATCCTTGACCTGATGTCCCCATTTCGTGGAACCCACATTCGATTAAATCGGATCTTAACACCACATTCATTTTCTTCTAGATTCTTAACTTGACCAAATATTCTTTCGAATCCCACATTTTCTTCCTTTAATCCTTCCTTCTGCGCATCCTTGAGTTCATTTAGAAAATCTGGTGTGATTACCAAACTGTAAGACTTAACTTGTATAGCAGAGTGTTCTGTCTTGCGACTTAGTGCATCAGCCACCACATTGGCTTTTCCCGGGTGATACAAGATCTCACAGTCATAATCTTTAAGTAGCTCAAGCCATCTTCTTTGTCTCATATTCAAGTCTTTCTGTTCAAAGAAGTATTTTAAGCTTTTATGATCTGTGTATATTGTACACTTGACTCCATATAAATAGTGCCTCCAAATTTTTAAAGCAAATACCACAGCGGCCAATTCCAAATCATGTGTTGGATAATTTGTTTCATGGGTTTTCAATTGTCTTGAGGCATATGCTATTACCTTTCCCCTTTGCATAAGTACACAACCCAAACCCAGATAAGACGCATCTGAGTATACCACCATGTCTTCATTACCATCCGGTAATGCTAAAATAGGAGCTTCGGTTAACCTCTTCTTTAGTTCTTCAAAAGCTTGAACCTGAGTTGGACCCCAATCATATTTTACTTCCTTCCTTGTCAATTTTGTCAACGGTGTAGCAGTCCTAGAAAAATCATGAATAAATCTTCTGTAATAACCTGCTAATCCGAGAAAACCACGTTGGTGGTTTCGGAGGATTCCATTTCATTACTGCTTCTACTTTAGCTGGGTCTACCATTATGCCTTCTGGACTAATAACATGACCTAGGAACTGCACTTCTCGTAACCAAAAGGCACATTTAGAGAACTTAGCATATAGCTTTTCTCTTCTTAGTATTTCAAGAACTTCCCGGATATGACACGCATGATCACCTTCACTCCTTGAGTATATCAAGATGTCGTCAATAAACACAATCATCGATCGGTCTAACATAGGTCTGCACACCCGATTCATCAAATCCATAAATGCTGCAGGAGCGTTTGTTAACCCAAAAGACATTACAAGGAACTCATAATGTCCATAACGTGTGCGAAATGCTGTCTTTGGAATATCTTGTTCTCTCACCTTTAGTTGATGATACCCTGATCTGAGATCTATTTTAGAAAACCAACTTGCACCTTGTAATTGGTCAAATAGATCATCAATTCTTGGTAACGGATACTTATTCTTTATTGTAAGCTTATTCAATTCCCTATAATCAATACACATTCTCATACTTCCGTCCTTTTTCTTGACAAACAACACTGGTGCACCCCAAGGTGACACACTTGGTCGTATAAAACCTTTGTCTAGAAGGTCTTGTAGTTGGGTCATTAATTCTTTCATCTCTGTTGGAGCCAGACGGTACGGTGCCTTGGCGACCGGTTGAGCTCCTGGCACAACATCAATTTGGAATTCGATTTCCCGATCAGGTGGAATTCCTGGCAAATCCTCAGGAAATACATCAGGAAAGTTACACACCACGGGTACGTCTTCCAATTCTTTTACTTTAGATTCTTTATCAATAACATAGGCCAGATAAGCCCCACACCCTCGCCTCATAAATTCACTCGCCTTAATCATTGAAATGACTTTAGGCGCGTTGAACACTTTATCCCCGTAAATCGTTACTGGACTCCCATTAAGAGCCGTTAAGAGAATCATATTTCGTCGACAGACAATGTTAGCCTCATGTTTGGCCAACCAATCCATGCCCAAGACTACATCAAAACCTCCTAACGTAATCACAAACAACTCAACAGGGAATCTATGACCTTCTATATTAATGTAACAATCATCATCAATAGCCTCCGTTACTCTAGTGGATTTACCAAGAGCAGTTTCTATGTTAAAGGCAATTTCTATCTTTTTAACATTAACACGCAGTTTATCGCAAAAAGTAATAGCCACAAAGCTCATACTTGCACCAGAATCAAATAGCACTGAAGCAGGGATATCATTAATCAAGAATGTACCTGTCACCACATCCGGGTCTTTATCTGCCTGATCCTTAGTCATAGTAAAGGCACGAGCTTTTGCCTTTTGCTTATTACCTCCCTTGCTACTTTCAGGTTTGCTGGCTTCAGTAGGCATTATCTTTGGTTTAACACAATTCTTGCTCACGTGACCGATTCCACCACAATTGTAACACTTTAGTATTGTTGGACAATTATACGAGAGGTGTCCAGTTTTTCCACAACGGTAGCACAAAGTAGTCCCCAGGCGACATTCTCCCCCATGCTTCCTTCCGCACTTAGTGCATGTTTCAAATTCTTCCCTTCTAAACCTTTTTATAGGGGGCCCTGGTTTGTCATTTCGGTTTCTTTTAAATCTAGATGACCACTTTTGCTTAGGTTCTTCCTTTATTGGTTCTGCTTCCAACACATCATCCCAGACAATACCGCTAATCTCCACGGCCGATTCAAAAGTTCTGGGAGCATGCGCCTTTACATGTGTTCGGACCCTAGGTGGTAGTCCTTCCACATATAACTTCATCCTACGTTCCTCCGTGTTTACAAATGAGGAACCAGTCTTGACGTTTCATTAAATTTTGACGTATATTGCCGATGATTCATACGTCCAGCTTTCAAAGTCAGAAATTCCCGTTCGATTTTATCAATTTCATTCTTTGGACAAAAGTGTTTTGTAACCAATTCTTTTAAGTCTTCCCATCTTAAGCCTTCCACATTAGCAGTGGTCTTTGACTGCTTGACTATGTTCCACCAATGTAGAGCTTCCTCAGTAAATGAATGAGCTGCAAATTTCACAGCTTGATCTTCCCGGCATTCACTGATATTGATAACCGCCTCCATAGCCGAAACCCAATGGCAGGTAGCCACCGCATCTTTCTTACCATCAAATGGTGGAGTTGCACCCTTTAAAAGCTTTATAATCACATCCTTTGGGTTCCTTTGTACCCGAACCCTTACCTTTAGCATTTATGATCAATACCTCATCTTCATCGTGCTCTATGTTAGAGCTTTTAGCTTTCTCTCCTTCCTCAGTAGCTCCTTCTTTAGTAGTTTCCTTTTCGACTTTGGTTCTATCTGAAGGTAATAGGTCTTTTAAAATTTTACGAACTTCATTAGATATTGCCTTTACCACCACTGGTTCAAGTCTAAGTTCTTCCTCTTCATTTTCTTCTTCAGTGTTAACTTCGGTTTCCTCATTATTCACTGGTACTTCCTCAGTTTGCTTCTTATTTTTAGGTGGTCGGCCTCGACCTCTACCATGTCCACCTTCTTTCTTTCTCCTGCCATTTTAGTTTTCTATACATATTGCAAACAACCATGTGTCAATCAAGGTAATAATTCAGGACATGATAAGCATTGTAAATTGTTAATGACGTTGATCAAGTGTAATTAACTATTTACCTCACTTATAAGTTCTAAACATTCCCAATCATGAACATATTATCATTCGCAACATCATGCTAATTTAATCTATATCTTAAACATAACAAAGCTCTAAGGTCATATGCTCATGGCGTCAAACTACCCTTGACTGGCATTCATTCTGTCCCATTTTCAGTCTAAGTCCAGCCATTAGGGATGACCGGATTTCTCAAACTATGGCTCTGATACCAACTTGAGAGGCCCCGAGCCCCTCGGTTGGTAATCATCAAACCCATACTCTTTATTTCATATTTACATTAACATAGCAGCGGAATTTAAGGCGATTACATAAAATATTATACAAACCTAAACAACCATTAATACATAGTTCATATCATTATTAGGTTTATAACATAGCCGGTCTATGCCAGGGGTAGTCTTCAACGTATGCCATGAGCCCTCCTGGTCTCCCTTCTCACACTATTCAACCTGATATGCATGTAAAACAAGTCAGCTTTACGCTGGTGAGTTCTACGTTTATTTCTAGAATAGTCTTTATTCCTTCATGTCATCATATGACATGATTTAAATACATAACATACCTGTTCTCATATCATACTTTCATCACATACATAGCATCATAACATACTTACATAACATAGATATCATCATAACATCATTCATACAGCGAAGGAACTTCACCGTCAACTGCTGACCCTGAAGTCAAACAGGCTTGTGCAGCACAAGGCTCTTAAACTATCAACTCGCAGCTGATAACTCATACATGTATAAGATTTCTTTAACACTATCAACGCGCAGCTGATAACTCAAGCATGCCTAAGATTTCTTTAACTGAACTGGCGACACACAGTCGGCAGGCCTATGTTTCCACAGGACTCTTTAACCATCAACGGAAATTGACGGCTCATACCGGTACAAGACTTCTTTACATATATCATTCATACATAATACGGTTTAAATCATTTAAACCATCATCATCATAAACGGCTCCTTTCACCGTAGTGTTCAAGTTTTGCCCAACTGCAGATAGCAAAACCTCATTTCCTACTCAACCTCGGTTGAGTCCTTTAAAATCATTTCTTTCTCAATCGCAGTTGAGACTTTAAAACATTCATTATATTTCAGCTGAGATTCTTAAAAATCATTTACTTCTCAATCATCATTGAGACTTAACATATTCATTACATCTCAGCTAAAATTCTTAAAATCATTTACTTCTCAATCATAGTTGAGACTTAAAACATTCTTTTCTTTAAAACATTCTTTATCTATAAACATTCTTTATCTGTAAACTTTCTTTATCTGTAAACATGTTTTACCTGACCATAATCATTTTCATAAAATCAGGTTAAAATCACTTTCATACAATACTTTATACATACATACATACAATCATTTTCATAAAAGAACTTTATAACATGCGTATCAGCCCAAAATGATAAAACATTTAAAACAGGGCTTTAAGAACTCACCTGATATTTTACAGTAGCAAGATTCCTCGTAAACTGGTACTAATGGTGTAATTCTGCATTAGTTTGCACTTAATAAGTTATTTATGTTTTAACCTATTGATTAGATCTTTCTGAACGTTCAATGTCAAAGACATTGCTTTAAAAGTCATCAAATAGTTAATGTTGTTGATTATAATGCTAAAACAGTTCCTAAACAGATTAATGGCTTATAAATGATCAATCCTTATCATTGATTGCCCAAATATCATGAAATATCACATTGTAGTCTTAGAATAGGTTTAATAACCATGTTTAACATACTAATATGACTGTTATCATAAACACCAGATAATCGTTCCAAGGAGTATGTTAATGATTGTGATTAGTTTGAAACACTTAGATTTAACCTTTGTATTTCAACGATTAACCAAGCTAATCACCTACATTGTCATAATCAAATGGATTAAACCATTTATATCATAGTTGTGATTTCATGCAAACCGGGCATTACAACGGATCAAAACAAGGATTTAACCGTTAGAACATTGTGTTCTTCATTTCTAATCAATCCTAGCCATCATCTAGACAATAATCAACAATCCTAACCATGTCATTACGTTCAAAATCAAGATCTAATCAATTAAAATCACACTAGAATGTTAAAAACTAATCATTACCTAATCAGACGGATTTCTGCGGCTAAAACAACGATCAGGACTTGTAAACACGTTCCCTGGTGCGATCCTTGAAGTTTGGCAGCTTCAAATTGAAGTTTAGATGGTGGAAGTAGGTGGTGGTTCGTCTGTGAAGAGTTTAAGTTCGAGAAGAAGAAGATAATAATCTTCTGCGTGAATTCTGGATGAAGTAATCAACTTTCTCCACCGCCTCACCCGTCGCGTACCGCGACGAGGAGCCAATTAGGACTTCGCGTACCGCGAAGAAATCCAGAGGATTTCAGATATTTTGGTCCATCGCGTACCGCGAAGAATCCTTATCCTCTTCGTCGCGTACCGCGACGAGTCCAAAAGTTCCATACTTTGAGATTTTTCTTCGTTTCGCGATTCCGGACAATCCGTAACTCCGTTTCGCGCACGGTTTTCGCCCACGTTCACCATTTTCCGCTTACTATCATCCTGTAATAATTTCAGTTGTCAAGTCAACGTGGATTTCATACACGATCGAATATGCTAATTATTCGATTGTTACACAATTGCTGCTATTTGAATATTTATTTATTTCAATTTATGAAATTATTAAATAAATTCTTTGTAAGGTTCTCTAAGGCTGATGCATATCAAAACATCTCTGGATCAAGGTATGCTCTATCGGAAGAAGTACAACCACCGTACAACAAGGATTAGCCTTCGGAAGGATCATTGCTTCTGAAGGATAATTCCTTCCACTGAATAAATTTTGTTCCGTGGAGTGAAAGCCCAAATCGATCCGTGCTTCCAATCGACCATCGGTACTTCTGATCATCAGTGGTTCCCAATACTTCTGATCTTCAGTGGTTCCCAAGACAAAGACTTCCGAAGACTTTTCTCTGACAAAGATCCACTTTACTTTAGGAAATAAACAGAGTTGCTTTCTCTCGTTAAGAATAACAGAGAAGACATTTCGATGTTAGTCAGCAACAAAGGATATTTTTCAAGGCTACAAAGATACTAAACAATTAATGTATTTTGTTGTTTATCATAAAAGTCAATGGAGTCTTTTGTATTGATTGTAATTAATATGGCTTGGCCTGTCAAGACCATAACAGATACTAGATTAAGCATACATTTGTTTTTAGTGTTTTGTCCAGCCATGTATTCCTACGAGAATACGGACGTAGGTCTTAGTATAAAATCCTTCATTTGTTAGTTAGAAAAATTACGAGTGAGTGCTTGAGCTAAGTGTTGTAATTCTAACCGTTGAATGCAATATACTTTGACCTTGAATTTACTATTGCTTTCAGTATGTTGTTTTCAAACTGTTTTTACAAAACTAAGTTGATAGATTTCCGCACTATCAACTTTGTAGCAGATAACTTGTGACAAGTGTTGCGTAGATTACTTAACCCGATACAACAAGTGGTATCAGAGCATTGGCTCTTAACTTAAGCAACTAACCACTCTTAAGTTACCGTTTATGTATCTTCTACTATTCTTTATTTTTCAAGTCACTTCAAAGTCAAAATGACCACCATCAGCAAGCATGACACTGAGAATGGTAATCTCAATAAACCACCCATGTTTACTCCAGATGATTATGATACATGGAAGGTCAGGATGGAGGGTTTTATCCGGAACCAAGACTTCAAGCTTTGGAAGTCTGTTTTGGAAGGACCTTTCATTCCTACTATTGCTGCTGCAGGCACCGGTGGAGCAGCTGTGCCGAAAGACCCAGCTCTTTATTCTGATGAAGACTGCAAAAGAATGGAGGTGGACTCAAAGGCGTTATGGCTCATTCAAATGGCGATCCCCAACTCAATCATACATGCATTCAAGAAATGCAAATCTGCACAGGAGCTGTGGAACTCTCTGCAGCAGATGTATGAAGGATCTGAAGACGTCAAAGAAAACAAAAAGGACATGCTGAAACAGAAGTTCGAGAACTTCTGTCAAGAAAAGAATGAGAAAATGACTTCTCAATATCTAAGGTATGTTCGGTTGGTTGACGAGTTAATGGCTGCAGGTGTAAAGATGGAGAACCAAGACGTGATCAGAAAGTTCTTGAGATCACTTCCACAAGCGTGGAACATTTACTCTGTTGCCATTCGAAGAATAGAGAATCTGAGAACCTTGAAGCTGGGGGAACTATTTGGTATACTCAGTGCATACCAAATGGAAATTGACGCTCAAGAACCTAAACCCTCTTCTGTACCCTCTGGTTCCGCAGCCCTATATGCACCCATCCATAATCCACCTTACCAAAATTACCAACCCATTTACCACTCAACCTCCACTCCCATTGTTACCTTTCCTGAAACTCCCACTCCATCAACTTCACACTCAAACCCATTCTCCAACTCAACACCGCTACTGACTTTAGGCCAAGGAGCATTTATGGCTGAAGAAACTAACTACTTCTATCTGTGCCAAGAAGATTTAGATGGAATTCCAGTCGATGATCTTGAGGAGATGGTCATAAATTATCAAATGGCCATGATCTCCTATAGGGCAAAGAAGTTCTACCAAAAAACTGGTAGACAGTTTAAGAAGCACAATATGAAGACCAGGTTTTGGCTTATACAAGTCCAAGCTAAAATGCTTCAACTGTCAACAACTGGGGCACTTTGCCAGAGAGTGTAAGTCTCCAAACTCTCAGTCCTCAACTTCTGGACAGCTACACCAAAGACCATCAAGCTCCACAAATAGTGCCAATGTTGCAGAACAACATGATTTCTCAGATTGGAGTTTCCAATCTGATGATGTATCTCTCTCCAACTGCGCCCTGATGGCAAATGATTCAACCTCTACATTCAAGGTAACTGAAGATATGTGCACACCTGAATGTTTAGAAAAGTTAAATGCATATAAAAGGTTTAATGTCCAAGTCTGTAATGAGCTCGAGTCATTACAAGTTGTCAAGGCTAATTTCTTTGAGTCTAAAAGAAATTATAAAGAAAAGATTATTGAACTAGAAAATACTATCTATAGTTTAAAACATGAAGACACTAACAAACAGTGTCAAATCAACAATCTTTTGGAACGTTTAACAACTGCCAAGACAGAGCTTGTATTAGCTAAGTCTTACAGGGACAAGTTTCTGAGTCAGGGTGAAAAGTATGAAAAGCTGTTTAAAATGAGTGATACAGCTGAGTTACTAAGGAAAAGAGGGGCTGGTTTGGGTTATAACAAAATGGAACCCCCATCTGCTTATACACCGATGGTGGAGGTTCGGTGTAGACCAGAAGTTAATCTTGTGTATGATGAAATCTTAGATATACACAAGATTCAATAAGAAAATGATTTGCATGAATCTAGCCAAACTCAATCATCTCATACATCTGAAGATGACATTTCTAAAAATTTTGAGAAATTAAAATCTGTTTCCAAACACAAGAAAACTAAGAAAAATAAATCATCTTTTGTGAAAGCTAAAAATGTTCAAACTGAAAGTACATCTTCAGATGAGTATGTTACTTGTCCATCTGACAAGTCAAAAAGGGCTAGATTAAAGGATAGACAAACCAGTATTTCAGGAACTCTAGTAAACCACCCAATCAACAAGCTGGTTGAAATTTCCAAACAGTCATGCTCAGCAAAACATAGCTCAGCCAATTTCCAAGGTGTGAAACCTCTCAATGATCAGACTATGTGTCTGATGTGTGGTGAGACAAACCATTTTGCTGCTGATTGCTTCTATAATCCAAGAAGCAGAATTCATGCTAGACCACAGGGTAGAGGAAGAAAGGAAAGTTGAAGTAAGTCATCAGTGTCTTCCAGAGAACAATCTACTCCAGAATAACAAAAATCATCTAGAAAGCCATCCAGAGCAGGCAATGAGAAGAGGAAAACCAAACCGTCTTCCAAAAAAAGCAGCCATCGGAAACAAAAGTTGAAAATGCTTCCGACTCTCAGAACTCAAGAAGAAGGAAAGCAGAAGAGAAATCCTCTCACAAAATGAAGTTCAAACCAGCAGAAGAAAAAGCAAGAGCTGCATCTGTCAGAAGAAAAAGACCACTCCAATAACTCCAAAGGTCAAGAAGATTTGGAGGAAGAAGGAAACCTCTGAACTAACAGTTCAACCAATTAATCAACCAGCCTGCTCATCATTTGTCCCAACTAAGATGATTTCCAAGAAATTTGTTTATAATGATGCTAATGGAAAACCCAAGGCCACATGGGCTTGGGATCCCATCAGGAACTAATCCCCTTCTGGTCATGTGCAAGGACAACAGGAATCAAAGAGCAACTTGTGGATAGTTGACAGCGGCTGTTCCAGGCACATGACAGACAACAAGACCCATTTGCACAAGTATGAACCATTTTTTGGACGGTCTGTTGCATTTGGAAGTGTTCCGGTAGGAGGTTACATCACAGGTAGGGGCGCAATCACTAACGGCAAGGTAAGCTTGGAGAACGTGCATTTTGTGAAAGAACTAAACTACAATTTACTGAGTGTATCACAGGTGTGTGATCAAAAGCACAACATGTTGTTTACAAAGCATGAATGTATAGTCCTAAAGCCAGGATTTGTAGTTCCTAATGATCAAGTTCTGCTCAGGGCTCCAAGAAGAAACAACATGTATATGCTAAATATGAGCACAACTACACCACTTAGTAATATAAGTTGCTTTGTCTAAAAAACTTCACTTTATGAATCATCTCTTTGACATAGGAGACTCTGCCATGTAAACCTGAAAAATATGAATAAACTAGTTAAAAATAATTTAGTCACAGGTTTACCCACTAAAGAATTCATCTGTGTTGATAAGTGTGTTGCCTGCCTAAAGGGGAAGCAGCACAAATCATCTCAGCATGCCAAAGAGATTAATTCAATCACAACAGTCTTGCATTTGCTTCACATGGACTTGTTTGGCCCCACAAGTGTTAAAATTCTAGGTAGGAAGTCATATTGTTTAGTGGTCACGGATGATTTCTCTCGGTATACCTGGGTATTCTTTTTGAACACCAAGGATGAAACTGCTGAGATTTTGAAATCATTCATTCTTAGAGTTGAGAATGAAAGTGACCATCATGTCAAAATCATCAGATTAGATCAGGGAACAAAATTCAAAAACCATATTTTAAATTCTTTTTGTGAATCTAAAGGTATAACTAGACAATTCAGTGCTCCTAGGACTCCACAACAAAATGGTGTTGCTGAGAGAAGGAATAGGACACTAATTGAGGCTGCAAGGACCATGTTGTCTGATGCCAAACTACCTATAACTTTTTGGGCAGAAGCGGTCAACACTGCCTGTTATGTTCAAAACAATATATTGGTAGTTAAGTCACATGGTATGACTCCTTATGAAATTTGGCATAAAAGAAAGCCATTTATTGGATTTCTTAAACCATTTGGATGTCAATGCACCATCTTGAATACCAAAGATCATTTAGCCAAGTTTTCTGAGAAATCAGCTGAGGGAAACTTTATTGGGTACTCTACTCATGCAAAAGCATATTGAGTATACATCAAAGCTTCTAGAATTATTGAAGAGTCTGCAAATGTTCAGTTCAATGAACATACTATCAATAAACCTGGAATAGACCCTGATTGGCTATTTGATCTTGATAAATTCACATATGCATTTAATCTTGTGAAAGAGTATGTTCCAGATCAACAGACATCTACCTTGGATGCCTCCAAGCACATAAGAGAAGAAGACTTTCATGTTGAACTGCCAAAAGCTTCAAGACAAATCTTGGCAGAATCCACTTCAACACATGATGCTACTTCACAGTCTGAGACAATCAACACTTCTTAGGCTGCTCCTTTAAGTGACTCTACATCAGTTCCAGTGAGTCCAGAAGAAGTTGGGAGTCCTTTTGTTGAAGCAAATACTCTGGAAAATCTTTTCCCCAGAGAAAATCAACCCACAACAGTCCAACTTCAGAGACCTCAAGATCTACCAGCAATCCAGCTTGAGTTAGTCCTTCTAAACCTTGGAACAAGTAACACTGATTTGAACTCTCAGCTGGATGTGATCCCCAGAACTCGCATTCATAATATCTGTCACACCCCCGCTAAAGCGGAAACACGAGGGCGAGACGAAATTGGATTACAAATACATTGTTTATAAAGAAACTTACTAAATTGCATTCATAATCCAAATAGACATACATAAGAGAATTACATAAATTCAAATGACATATCAATAAGAGTTTTACAAAATGATATGATCAAAACAATACAACAATGGGAGATTTCTCTATATAGTCTAATCTAAATTAAACAATATCTTCAAAATCTTCTTGTTGTGACAAAATCCATGAAGCTAATTTCCTGAAATACATGCTCAAGTGTCAACTAAAAATAGTTGGTGAGTCCATAGGTTTATGACTTGATAAAGCATGGTTAGAAAAGAGTTTATATTGATATTCATCCATTAATGTTTAACAATAAAGCATGCATTTTATGATTATGAGTTTAAACGATGTCAAACGTATACTTCACTCAAAATATTGCTAATGTACATCATGAATATTAAAGAAGTTTAAACGATAGTAACACGTATACTCAAGTAATCACTAAAATGCCTATTTCAATTAAACACATATGGATGTAAAGATTTTAGCATCTAGCATGTATTCCACCCCAAAACATTAAAGTAAAAGAGGGGCTATGAAACTCACTAGTAGTAAGATGCTAGAAGGTAGATGATATTAAGATCTTGTTTCTCGTCACGAACTTCAAACTCCTAAAATAAGGAAAGTATACATTTGTTGAGTTTTTCGATGGATTTAATATTTAGTATTTTTATAAGAGATGCGTTAACCCGATTAATAGATTGGGGTTATTGCAAAGTAATGACTTTCATTAAGTCATATAAGAGATGATAATACGTTACTCGAACTTGTCGTCTTCCAACTTAATAATGATATTAAGCCATAACACAGTTCGCTTTTTAATTTGGCATTTTAATCGACTCGTTATTTTGAGTCGTACCAAATTACGAATGAAACCACGGATGGTTTAATAATAATAGGACCACAGATGGTCTAATAATAAATAATGAAACCAAAGATGGTTTAAAATGATTAAGTTTGTAATGCGTATAATCAAGTTTAGGAATAAGGTTTATGAATTTATTACTTTGAAGTAATATTGATTTAAAGTCAAACCTTAAATGGGTTAATCACATTTAAGTAATATGTTTGAATAATTACAAGTATATATTTGTGAATGTATTAAAATGCTAAAAATATAAAAGCATGGTAAACGTTGAAAGTATGTTTTGTATAGTTGTTGATCTTTGATTAAAGACCCCTAATTATACAAAACCTTTGTGTTATCAACATTCAAAATAATAAGGCAAATATTGAAGGTATGTTTGGATGTTTGGTAGAGAACAAACACACAAACCTTTTTGTTATCAATATTGCAAGAATCCATAACTTGAAAGTATGTTTGTGTATAGATTGATCATAGGTTACTTGTCATAAGACAAGTTATTAGGAAACCTCACAACACACAAACCTTTGTGTTATCAAGCATGGTAACAACTTAGAATTAGAGGGTTAGAAGAAGAAGAAGAAGAAGTATGAAGACATAATGTAAATAATGTAAGAACATTTAGTTTAAGTGAGTATTACCTTGAAAACCTTAGAAAGATTTCAAGAGAAGTGATTTAGGAAGATAGAATTAGAAATCCAAAGAAAGAATGGATTTGGTGCAAAGGATTTGTGAAGGATGGAAGGTGGTATTTATAGTTGAAATTGGAGAGGGGAGGGTCTTGGGGAGACAAAAATGTTGGAAGGGGACAAGGATGTGGGGGTGTAGATTAGTAGGTTAAAAAGTTAAATGATTATGTTTAATTAGGATTTTTGATTAAAATTTAATTAAGGAAAGAGTTCTTTCAATTTTTATAAATAAAAATGTGTAAAAATAATTATAAAAAAAAAAGTTTATTAATTCATATTTATTTAAAAGAACATTTTATAATTATTTAAATATTTATTTAAATATTAAAATAGTTATAAATTTATATTTATTAATATACTCAAAAATTTTATAAAATTTATTTTAATATTTGGGATATTTATAAATGGTTTATATTATAATTCGCTTTATTAAATATTTCCAAAATCTCGTATTTATTCCTTGATTATTTTTATACGCATTACGATATTTGAAACCCGTGACAGATCATGGTTTCTTAGTTTTGTCTAAATACCATCAACTCAACATACGTAATACTTGGTTTTTGTTCGTAAATGACTGGATAGCTAAGATTTTAATATGGTTATTACCTGGGATTTTCACGGATGTCACAGTCTCCCCCGGTTAAAAGAATTTCGTCCCGAAATTCAGTCTTTATTTACCAAGGTAGAGTCGTTCGTGAATAACTGAGGATACTTTTTCTTCATATGATCCTCCCTTTCCCATGTGAATTCAGGTCCTCGTTTAGAGTTCCATCTAACTTTAACTATCGGAATGCGGCTTCGCTTCAATGTCTTCACATCTCGATCCATAACCTCAATTGGTTCTTCGATAAAATGGAGTTTGTCGTCGAGTCGAACCTCATCCAATGGTATTATCAATGTTTCATCCGATAGGCATTTCTTTAGATTGGACACATGGAACGTATCATGCACTCCACCGAGTTCTTGTGGTAATTGAAGTTTGTAGGCCACGGGACCAATTCTATCGAGAATTTCAAAAGGTCCGACGTACCTCGGAACTAGCTTGCCCTTCTTCCCGAATCGCACAACACCTTTCCATGGAGACACTTTTAACATTACCTTATCGCCAATTGCAAATTCCAATGGTTTCCTTCGATTGTCGGCGTAGCTTTTCTGACGATCCCTGGCGGATTTGATTCGGTCTTTGATTTGTGCAATTTTATCTGTTGTTTCTTGAATGATTTCGGGACCGGTTATTTGACTTTCCCCGATTTCTGCCCAACACACGGGAGATCGACATTTTCGTCCGTATAAGGCTTCGAACGGTGCGCACTTGATGCTCGTGTGGTAACTGTTGTTATACGAGAATTCAATTAATGGAAGATGGTTATCCCAACTTCCACCAAAGTCTACCACACAACACCTAAGCATATCTTCCAAGGTTTGGATTGTTCTTTCAGTTTGGCCGTCGGTTTGTGGATGATAGGCGGTGCTGAGGTCAAGACGAGTTCCGAGTGCCTTTTGCATGGATTGCCAAAATCGGGAGGTAAATCGGCTATCTCGGTCAGAGATGATGGACATGGGCACCCCGTGCCTTGTGATGATTTCAGTGATGTATAATTTTGCAAGCTTCTCCATCTTAAAATCCTCTCTAATGGGCAAGAAGTGAGCGGACTTCGTCAATCGATCGACGATGACCCATATAGAGTCATAACCACCAGAGGTACGTGGTAGTTTGGTGATGAAATCCATGGAAATTTGCTCCCATTTCCATTGCGGGATTTCGGGTTGTTGTAGCATACCCGATGGTTTTTGATGTTCGGCTTTCACCTTAGAACAGGTTAGGCATTTTCCGACATACAAGGCGATGTCTTTCTTCATTCCGGGCCACCAATAGTATTCCTTGAGATCTTTGTACATTTTGTCGGCGCCTGGATGAATAGAGTATTTGGATTTGTGGGCTTCATGAAAAATGAGCTCTCGGATGTTGTTCAGTTCGGGAACCCACATTCTTTCTTGGAAATACAACACATCGTCTTCCTTTGGTTTGAGTTTCTTCTCCGCCCCGCATAGCAGTTCTTCTTTGAGTTCCTTTGCCTTTAGAGCTTCCTTTTGTGCTTCAAGAATTTGGGTTTTGAGAGAGGTTTGGATTGTCATACCTAAGGCGCGTACGCGAACGGGTTTGACCCTCTCTTTCCTACTTAGTGCATCAGCCACCACATTTGCTTTACCGGGATGGTAGCGTATGTCACAGTCGTAATCGTTGAGTAACTCAACCCATCTTCTTTGACGCATATTCAGCATTTTCTGATCAAGGATGTGTTGGAGGCTTTTGTGATCGGTGTATATAAGACACTTGGTACCGTAAAGGTAGTGTCTCCAGATTTTCAAGGCAAAGATGACGGCTCCCAACTCTAAGTCGTGAGTGGTGTAATTCTTCTCATGCACTTTGAGTTGTCGAGATGCATATGCAATAACTTTGTCTTTTTGCATCAACACGCAACCGAGACCTTGGTGCGATGCATCACAGTATACGACAAAATTATCGATACCGTCGGGGAGTGATAGGATCGGAGCATGGCACAACTTATGTTTCAACAATTGAAAGGCTTCTTCTTGTTCACTTCCCCATTTGTACTTTTTCTCCTTTTGAGTGAGCATGGTTAAGGGCTTGGCTATTTTAGAGAAGTTCTCGATGAATCTCCGATAGTATCCAGCCAACCCTAGGAACTGTCGAATTTCCGTCGGGGTTGTTGGTGCTTCCCATTTCTTCACGGCCTCAATCTTGCTTGGGTCGACTTGAATACCCCTATCATTAACCACATGACCAAGGAAGTGAACCTCCTTTAACCAGAACTCGCATTTGGAAAACTTAGCATATAGTTTCTCTTTTGCCAAGAGTTGGAGCACTAGCTTCAGGTGTTGCTTATGATCTTCCTCGTTTTGTGAGTATATAAGAATATCATCGATGAATACGATCACAAATTTATCGAGGTAAGGTTTGCACACACGATTCATTAAATCCATAAATACCGCAGGAGCATTGGTGAGTCCGAAAGGCATTACTAGGAATTCGTAGTGCCCGTATCTTGTTCGGAATGCGGTTTTTGGGATGTCATCTTCATGAATCCTTAGTTGATGATAACCCGACCGAAGGTCTATTTTTGAGAAGTGTCTAGATCCTTGTAGTTGGTCGAACAAATCATCAATCCGAGGAAGAGGATAGCGGTTCTTAATGGTTACTTTGTTGAGCTCTCTATAGTCGATGCACATTCGAAACGATCCATCCTTCTTTTTGACAAACAGGATGGGTGCTCCCTATGGCGAGAAGCTTGGTCGAATGAATCCTCGATCCAAGAGTTCTTGTAATTGGCTTGATAACTCTTGCATCTCGGATGGTGCAAGACGGTAGGGTGTCTTTGCTATTGGTGCTGCTCCCGGAATCAGATCGATACGGAATTCTACTTGTCGCACGGGTGGTAATCCAGGTAGCTCGTTGGGGAATACGTCGGGAAAGTCTCGGACTATCGGTATGTCTTCGATTTTCTTTTCTTCTTGGTCCTTGACTTTGACGTGGGCAAGGAAGGCTTGACATTCCTTCTTCAGATACTTGTGTGCCTTCATGGCGGAAATGAGGTGTAGTTTCCTACTTGCTATCTCTCCTTGAATTTCTAGTGCTTCACCGTTCGGTAATGGGACTCGCACAGTTTTGAGGTGACATTGGATTTCGGCTTGATGCTTGGACAACCAGTCCATTCCAACGACTACATCGAAACTTCCAAGTTGGATGGGTATGAGGTCTAGGTAGAACGAGTGACCGTCATAGTTAAGGACGCAACCTTTGAGGATCTTTCGTGCAGTTAATATTTTTCCGTTGGCTAGTTCTATGGTGTATATTTCAGTTAACGGGGTAGATTTTTGATTCACAACATGCTCAAACTTAGTTGATATAAAACTTTTATCAGCACCAGTATCAAATAAAATAGAAGCAGGATGATTATTTACAAGGAACGTACCAGTGACAACGTTGTTGTCTTCCCGAGCTTCTTTAGCTCCCATGACGAAAGCTCTTCCCCGTGGTGGATTGTTAGAAGATCCCGATCCTTGCGCCTTTTTGGGGCAAGTGTTGAGCATGTGGTCGGGGCTTCCACACCCGTAGCAAGCCCGTGGAGTGGGGTTGCTTCGACAATTATTGGCTTGATGCCCCGGCTTCCCACACTTGGTGCAGACAAGACACGTTCCAAAGTGGAAGAAGTTGCATTTTGCACACTTAGGTGCATGTTGATTCTTCCTTTCTTGGTTAACTGCCCCATAGTTACGGACAGTTGCAGGCTTCTTGTTATTGTTGGGTTTCTTGAAGTGATTGGAGTGATTGGTTTGGTTGGTGTGGTTGGAATGGTTGGATGTGTTGGGGTTATCAAGTTTTCTCTTCTCTCCCGAGTTCTTGTTCTCGAAAGCATTAGTTCGGACCAGATGGTCCCGAAGTTGGCCGGCCAAGAGGATGGCACTTTTAAGTGTGGTCGGCCTAGAAGCGGTGACCATGCTTCCAATTTGGGGTGCAAGTCCCCAAATATAACGCTCGATTTTCCGAGCTTCCGAGTTTACCATGTGTGGTAGTAAACTCGAGAGTTCGTGGAATCGATCATTATAAGCCATCAAATCAGCACCCTTCATGGTTAGGTGCCAAAACTCGTTCTCTAGTTTTTGGAGTTCGTTAATAGGGCAGTATTCTTCCAGTAGTAGAGCTTTGAACTCTTCCCATTCCATCGACTCAGCTTCATCAATACCCCTAGCTTGTATCTGGTTGTTCCACCAGTTTAAGGCCTTTCCCTGAAAGGAATTGGCTGCGTATCTAACCTTGTGGGTTTCCAAGCAATCAGAAATGCGGAGTACGGCTTGGATTTTGTCCAACCACCTTAGTAACCCTATGGCCCCATCGTTGCCATAAAAGTCCTTTGGTTTGCAAGACATAAAGTGCTTGTAGGTACAACCCCTTCTCGTATTGTTGGTTTCGGGGTCAGTCCCGTTAGTGTTGCTGTTATTGGTATTATGATTATTGTTGTTTCCCGAATTAGCTTGAGCCAGTATGCCGGGTATGGCCGCGGCTATTCTTTCTTCCACAAGTTTCTCGATGTCGGCCGGAGTCATTAGGATGGCCTCATCGGTGTTATCAGTTGGTCCCTTTTTTTTTAATGGCCGTCCTCTTTTCGTTGGCGCCATTAGCTATGAAGTTTAAAAATGAAATGGTTTAGTATCTCATCGTAATGATTTATTTATTATATACTTGATTAAATTCTTTGTGCGTGCAAGAGTATGGATCATCCTTTTGTCAAAAGTTTATCTTGTTGGTTATGACCAATGTTTTGAAAATCTTGCGATTAGGAACCCATATTAGTAGTGAACTTAGAATAGGAATTGCCAAAATTCTCATGCATTTCAAATGGCGATTACGCGTGCACTCGTAATGGTGGTTTGACCTGCATGATCACTTTGGTTCTTGCTATTTTAGGTTGACATATCAATGTGAGTATAGAATAATCATTTTGGAGTTTATCTAAATCAATGAGGTTGGCTTCAAAGTGAAGCGGAATGGCAACCCAAAGGAATTGCCGTTGACTTATTAGAGCCGTATAGTTCGTACAACGTTTGGTATAACATGCTTTGGCCTATAGGTTAGAATGTTCTCATCGGGAGTCCCCAGGAAAGCTAGACTGGTCCCGCAGTATGTCGGGGATTTATACGAATCGCTTTCCTAGACAGGAGTCCCAACTACCGGCATTCGCCCTTCCAGTTAATACATGTCCGTTTATACAAAACTTAGCTCTAACGAGAATAGAATAAAAATATTTTTGAGTGTAAGAGTGTTAAACATATTTTTGTCATACATACATATTATGTGTTTTAAATTTTTATATAATAGGAAAAGTAAAAGTTGTAGGATTTAACTAAGGCTTTTACAATCTAAGGCATCCTTAATGGAATACTTAAATTCTAATGATTCTTATTTCTAACAAACAAGCAAGTAAGCACGTATAGTGGTAACAAGTAGTTCAAATAAGGTAGCATGTAGAGTTCATGTAAGTCCTAGGATGAGCTATAAGTTATAGTCTAGGTTTCATGCAACCTAATTCTCTATAACCAATGGCTCTGATACCAATCTGTCACACCCCCGCTAAAGCGGAAACACGAGGGCGAGACGAAATTGGATTACAAATACATTGTTTATAAAGAAACTTACTAAATTGCATTCATAATCCAAATAGACATACATAAGAGAATTACATAAATTCAAATGACATATCAATAAGAGTTTTACAAAATGATATGATCAAAACAATACAACAATGGGAGATTTCTCTATATAGTCTAATCTAAATTAAACAATATCTTCAAAATCTTCTTGTTGTGACAAAATCCATGAAGCTAATTTCCTGAAATACATGCTCAAGTGTCAACTAAAAATAGTTGGTGAGTCCATAGGTTTATGACTTGATAAAGCATGGTTAGAAAAGAGTTTATATTGATATTCATCCATTAATGTTTAACAATAAAGCATGCATTTTATGATTATGAGTTTAAACGATGTCAAACGTATACTTCACTCAAAATATTGCTAATGTACATCATGAATATTAAAGAAGTTTAAACGATAGTAACACGTATACTCAAGTAATCACTAAAATGCCTATTTCAATTAAACACATATGGATGTAAAGATTTTAGCATCTAGCATGTATTCCACCCCAAAACATTAAAGTAAAAGAGGGGCTATGAAACTCACTAGTAGTAAGATGCTAGAAGGTAGATGATATTAAGATCTTGTTTCTCGTCACGAACTTCAAACTCCTAAAATAAGGAAAGTATACATTTGTTGAGTTTTTCGATGGATTTAATATTTAGTATTTTTATAAGAGATGCGTTAACCCGATTAATAGATTGGGGTTATTGCAAAGTAATGACTTTCATTAAGTCATATAAGAGATGATAATACGTTACTCGAACTTGTCGTCTTCCAACTTAATAATGATATTAAGCCATAACACAGTTCGCTTTTTAATTTGGCATTTTAATCGACTCGTTATTTTGAGTCGTACCAAATTACGAATGAAACCACGGATGGTTTAATAATAATAGGACCACAGATGGTCTAATAATAAATAATGAAACCAAAGATGGTTTAAAATGATTAAGTTTGTAATGCGTATAATCAAGTTTAGGAATAAGGTTTATGAATTTATTACTTTGAAGTAATATTGATTTAAAGTCAAACCTTAAATGGGTTAATCACATTTAAGTAATATGTTTGAATAATTACAAGTATATATTTGTGAATGTATTAAAATGCTAAAAATATAAAAGCATGGTAAACGTTGAAAGTATGTTTTGTATAGTTGTTGATCTTTGATTAAAGACCCCTAATTATACAAAACCTTTGTGTTATCAACATTCAAAATAATAAGGCAAATATTGAAGGTATGTTTGGATGTTTGGTAGAGAACAAACACACAAACCTTTTTGTTATCAATATTGCAAGAATCCATAACTTGAAAGTATGTTTGTGTATAGATTGATCATAGGTTACTTGTCATAAGACAAGTTATTAGGAAACCTCACAACACACAAACCTTTGTGTTATCAAGCATGGTAACAACTTAGAATTAGAGGGTTAGAAGAAGAAGAAGAAGAAGTATGAAGACATAATGTAAATAATGTAAGAACATTTAGTTTAAGTGAGTATTACCTTGAAAACCTTAGAAAGATTTCAAGAGAAGTGATTTAGGAAGATAGAATTAGAAATCCAAAGAAAGAATGGATTTGGTGCAAAGGATTTGTGAAGGATGGAAGGTGGTATTTATAGTTGAAATTGGAGAGGGGAGGGTCTTGGGGAGACAAAAATGTTGGAAGGGGACAAGGATGTGGGGGTGTAGATTAGTAGGTTAAAAAGTTAAATGATTATGTTTAATTAGGATTTTTGATTAAAATTTAATTAAGGAAAGAGTTCTTTCAATTTTTATAAATAAAAATGTGTAAAAATAATTATAAAAAAAAAGTTTATTAATTCATATTTATTTAAAAGAACATTTTATAATTATTTAAATATTTATTTAAATATTAAAATAGTTATAAATTTATATTTATTAATATACTCAAAAATTTTATAAAATTTATTTTAATATTTGGGATATTTATAAATGGTTTATATTATAATTCGCTTTATTAAATATTTCCAAAATCTCGTATTTATTCCTTGATTATTTTTATACGCATTACGATATTTGAAACCCGTGACAGATCATGGTTTCTTAGTTTTGTCTAAATACCATCAACTCAACATACGTAATACTTGGTTTTTGTTCGTAAATGACTGGATAGCTAAGATTTTAATATGGTTATTACCTGGGATTTTCACGGATGTCACAATATCCATCCAGTTGAGAACATTATTGGTAGTGTTGAGGAAGGAATAAGAACAAGAGGCTCTCAACATGAAGCAAACATCTATTTGTTTTCCTTCTTTCTATCCCAAATAGAACCAAAGAAAGTTGCTGAAGCACTGAAAGATAGCAGCTGGGTAGAAGCCATGCAGGAAGAACTTCTACAATTTGAAAGACAGGGAGTTTGGAAGGTTTGCCATTTACCCAAGGGTAAATATGCAATTGGAACAAAGTGGATTTTCAGAAACAAGAAGGATGACAAAGGTGTTGTCGTAAAGAATAAAGCACAGTTAGTGATGTAGGGATACACCCAAGAAGAAGGAATTGATTATGATGAAGTTTTTGCTCTAGTTGCCAGAATTGAAGCCATCAGAATATTTCTCGCATTTGCAGCTACCAGAAACTTCAAAGTGTTTAAAATGGATGTCAAAAGTTCTTTTCTCTATAGGAAGATTGATGAGGAGGTCTATGTTTGTCAGCCACCTGGATTTGAGGATCCTAAGTTCCCTAATCATGTCTGCAAGCTTGATAAAGCTTTTTATGGGCTGCATCAAGCTCCCAGAAAATGGTATGAAACTTTGTCCTCTTTTCTGTTGACAAACAGCTTCAAAAGAGGAACAATCGATAAAACTTTATTTTTCAAGAAATCCAATCATCATATTATGCTGGTTCAGATATATGTTGATGATATTATTTTTGGTTCCATTGATGAAACTCTCTGCAAGGAGTTTGAAGCTCTAATGAAATCCAAATTTGAAATGAGTTCCATGAGTGAACTCACTTTCTTCCTTGGATTACAGGTGAAGCAAACTCCTATAGGGATCTTCATCAATCAATCAAAATATGACAAGGATATATTTGAAAGATTTAGTTTCACCGATTGTAAGGCTCTTGGTACTCCCATGTCCAAAACATCTTTAGGCCCTGATCTTGAGGGGGAGGATGTTGATCAGCACCAGTACAGAGCGATGATTGGCTCTTTGATGTATCTAACAACAAGAAGGCCTGATATTATGTTTCCAACTTTTGTGTGTGCACGGTTTCAAGCAAATCCTAAGATATCACATATGCTTGCTGTAACGAGAATTTTCAGATATCTCAAAGGAACACCAAAGTTAGGATTATGGTATCCTAGGAATGCTGACTTTCAATTCATGGCTTACACAGATAGTGATTATGGGGGATGCAATCTTAGTAAGAAGTCTACCTCTGGAGGATGCCAATTCCTTGGGTCCAGGATTGTGTCATGGCAGTGTAAAAAGCAGACATGTGTTTCAACCTCTACTACAGAAGCTGAATATATAGCCGCCTCAAGCTGCTGTGCACAAGTACTTTGGATTCAAAATCAAATGAAAGACAATGGAGTAGAATTATCTAATACTCCTATCCAGATTGACAACTCTAGTGCAATTTCCATCACTAACAATCCAGTCAAACATTCCAAAACCAAGCACATTGACATCCGCTACATTTCATCAGAGATTGTGCAGAAAAGAAGCTAATTCATTTAGTCAAAGTTGATATAGAACACAACTTAGCTGATCTCTTCACCAAGGCTTTTGATGAAGGAAGGTTTTAGGTATTTAATCACAGCCATAGGTATGATCAATTTTGAGTAAATACAATTAAACTAGGGTATAAATGATCATTCGGAAGATAAACTTAACCTATCTTCGGAGTAGTACTTACTCATCAGAAGAAATGTTAAACCTTCCGACATGTTATTTAATCCTTATTCGGAACATGTCACACTTCTTAAGATATTTGTTCTTTTGCAAGTATTTATCTTCCGATATTAATTCTTTGCTTCCGAAACATTTCCTTCTGATTACTTATCAGGAGCACATGTCTTCGGAAGCATACATGTCTTTTGTGTACCACGTAGTTCTCTTCCGATACTACGCGGCAAATCTTTGACACATCACTGTCAATTATGACCTTTTTCTTCTTTGCCTCCAGATCTCAAAATTTAATGTATTGTTATATTAAATGCTGACATCCAAAGGTATAAAAGGTCTCCCGCCCATTCAAATTCTCACTTCCTTTTCCATAATCGACAGTTAATGTTTGCTCCTAAACCCTAACCGCTCATCTCCATAATGGCTCTTTTTGCTTTCAAACCTATGCACAATTTGACCGCTGAACTCTCTGCTGACAATGATGCTGATTTCGCTCCGATTATCTCTTTTATTCGTCGGAGTAAGTACTTCACTGCTTTAACTATTAACCCCGTGGTGTATGAATTTCATCACCAGCAGTTTTGGGGTTCTTGTTCTGTGATTGACTCTCCAACGGGTAAGCATCTTTCTGCTACCGTTGATACTCATCCTATTTCAATTTCTCTGGACGCTGTCTGTAGACATCTTAATCTCAATGATGCTACCGGCAGTGCTTCTTTCACAAAGGATGAGGTAGCAACGACCTTTCGGTCGATGGGATACGAAGGTCATCTCCCTTCAACAACCTATTGGAAGGGTCGAGTGTCCTATAATTACAAGTATCTCTTACATGTGTTTTTACATTGTCTTTTGAATAAATCTAGTGGTTGGGATCAAATTCCATCTGATCTAGCTTCGGCTATTCATGGATTGATTACCAATCAACCTTTTAACTTTTCCGCTTTTATTTTTAATAACTTAGTGGATAACGTAACATCCACAAAGAAATTTTGTATGTATCCCAGGTTTTTGCAACAAATCTTTAACAATGAGATGGCTTCTTCGCTCTCACTGACTGGGAACATCTACAAAATCCCTTCGGTACTCTCGAAGGTTTTTGTTCAATTAAAGAAGAAATCATCCCACCTCTCTGGAGCGTTTACTCATTTGCTTTCATCTATGGAGCCCACTGCTCCTAAAGATGACAACACTATTGAACCCACAGCTGCTGAACCCACACCTTCCACTCATATAGCCTCCATTCCAGTCACCTACACATGCAAGAGACAACCTAAGTAGTCATCTACAACTGTTCAGGCCCCTTGTTCCGAACCCAAACAGAAAAAGGCAAAGAAATCTGGCAAGGGCCCAGTTCTGCCTACGGTGCAAACCACACCTATTGTTGTATCCTCGGATCTTCCTCTGGATCCGATGGCTGCCCTACACCCTTCCTCTAGCCCTCAGGATATGTCACCATACATACCTGATAATATCCAAAGGGATGCCCACTTTACTGAGCTTGCTTCTATGGAAGCAACTTCACTAGGTCAAGGACTGTCTCCCAGGTCCCCAGGTGTGTCTAGCCCATCACTGCCCCCACTCATACATTTACCCCGACTCAAGGACTCTCTGCTGTAGCTCTGGATGACCCTCTCTCTCCCTCTACCCAAACTATAAAGAGAGCGGTAACAGACCTACATGCACGGTTTCCTGACCTAGAGTCGATTACTACAGAGATTGACCCTAGTCGTTCTGAAAGGGTCAATACAGTGGAGGCTGCCACTACTGCAGAACCTTCTCAGGTTCTACAGGACAGTGGTACAGGCAATAGGACCTCCTTTGTGGCAACTCACATTGCTGATGACTTATTTGAAGTAATTCTCAATGAGAGGAATCCAGGGCGCCAAGAAACCATATCTGGTGATGAAGTTGCAGGAGCTCGGATCACGACTTCATCGCCCAAGGATTCTACTTCTGTGGATGAGGGCACACACATTCAGGAATTGACGGTCACCATTTCCACTCTCAGGGCCAGGGTTGCTCATCTCGAAGAAGAGGTGGTTGCTCTGAAGATGGAGGTTCAAACCAAAGATGATACCATTTTGGACCTCCAGCTTCGCCCTCCGGTCCTCTTTGAACCATTTCACCCTGATCCTCGCCAGGTGTCTTCCCTTTCCCCTGATGCTACCAAAAAGGGGGAGAAGGAACAACCTATGGGATCATCATCATTACCACCACCATCCTCACCTGTAACCATACCATCTCCAGCAAAAGAAGAAGAGGCAGCTGCTCCATTGTCACAAGAAGACGCAGCAGCTCCATATTCAAAAGGAGAAGTAGAAGTTACTCATGAATCTCCTCCATTCCTAACCAATTTGGATAAGGAATGGGATAGTTTCCTGAGTACTTACTATCACAACTCCTCCAGTTCCTCGTCCTCCTCCTCTTCTTCTAGTGCTGCAGGGGAACCCTTGGATTCTCATCAGGAAAACATATCTAAGGAATCTAAGTCCCTGGATAACATCCCAAAGTCTCCCTCTGAGACTAGGTCCCCTTCTGGGACAACAATCTAGGTTGATATGGAGAACCCCAGTTCTGCTACAAAATCCATCTCCATAGAACCTGAATCTCCTTTAGAAACAACAGCCGATGACCAAAAGTCTCCTCCTAAGACAGAGGCTGTTAATAAACCTAAGTCTCCTCCTGAGACAATAGCCGATGAACGTGTGTCTCTTCCTGAGACAACAACCGATGAATGTGTGTCTCCTCCTGAGACAAAGGTTGTGTATGAAGAACTCTCCTCTGATTCTGAGCTCTCTGAGGGCACCACCAAGGAATCATCCAATATGGTTGGTCAACTGGATGAGGCAGTGAATGCTAAGGTTAACTCCGAAGCTGCAGCTGCTTTTGAAGGCCCAGTCATAATTGATGGTTCCTCCACAGAAGAGCTATTTGCCGATGACTCAACTGACGAGGCAACAGGATCCATTTCCTCTGGTAAGAAATTGATGGACATAGGAAAAAGGAAACTAACCCCAGAGGAGGAAGCTAAATAGGAGGAGAGAATGCCAAAGATTAAGAAGGGCCGACCAGATACTTCCTTGGATGAAGAGATGATAAGACTCTCGGGTCTCCTCCAGGAGAAGGGCTATGATGTGGATGATATCCTGCACTGGTCGGTGCCTGGTATGGCTGAAGAACTGGATTGGATACAGCAGCACGAACAGGCCGCTGCTGCAGCCAAAGCCGCGGTGGTCCTTACCAAGAAGTAAAAGGAGGCCGCCTACAGATACATAATGAAGGCCATCCTTTTGGAATATGGAGAACTCCACCATGGACATGCACGTTAGAGAAATAAAAGCTAAGGTTGCCAGAGGTGAGTTACCTTCAATGGAGCAAATCCAGGCACGAAAGGAGGCGCTACGGCAAGGCCTCTCAGGTATCTTCCAGGGAGCCACCATCGAAATCCCTATCACCGCTGTTGGGATCAGAGAAGGTGAATAGGTGATGTGTGGTGTTGTAACAAAAGTTATGTTCCCTAACATGTTCTCAAAACAACCAAAGGAAGAACCCATCACTCCTCCCACCAGTCCTTCATACAACAATGTACCAATTTCTTCAGTGATCATGATCAAGAGAGGTCAAACAAAACAGCGAAGCACAAACCCTGATCCTGAAAGACAGTCAAGGACGAAAAGGAAAAAGGAAGCACTAGCTTCCACTAAAGCTGCAGTGGAATCCACGGATAAAAGGTCTTCCACTGAAGCAACAAGAGCTTCAGCGGGTATTGGAGGAGCTTCCACTGCTGAGGCAGTAAACTCCACTAAAGATCAGCTGGAGTCCACTGAATCGGAGATGGCTTCCGCCGAAGCTGAACAAGCTTCCACTGAAGCAACTGCTTCCACTAAAGCAACTGCTTCTATTGGAGCAGAAGCCACTCCAGAAACCACTAATAATGATGAAAGGGAGCATGATCCTCCATAAGGAAGTACAACATCACTTCAAATTGTTACATTCAAAAGACGCGGTCCGTTCAAAAGAAGAAAGACCGTAGCCAGAAGACAAAGTGATGAACTACCTTTAAATGTGTACTTTCCTATTGTGGAATGGAGCTATCTATCTATGGAAACTGTGTTCGTTTTGAAGTTCTGTGATGGATACACCATGAAGCTCAAGGATTATCAGCTATATGGTCTTCCTGCTACAAACATCTTTGAACTAGTAAGTCTTCCTCTACTCAATCCAGACAACGACTTTGAAGGAGGACTTACTACGGTACTTGTCCAGAGAAGAGCTGAACAGTTAATAAAAGAAGGATACAAGTTTTGGTAGCATCATCCTAGGGGGAGACTGTAAGGTTCTCTAAGGCTGATGCATATCAAAACATCTCTGGATCAACGTATACTCTATCGGAAGAAGTACAACCACGGTACAACAAGGATTAGCCTTTGGCATGATCATTGCTTCCGAAGGATAATTCCTTCCACTGAATACATTTTGTTCCATGGAGTGAAATCCCAAATCGATCAGTGCTTCCGATCGACGATCAGTTCTTCCGATCGACGATCGGTGCTTCCGATCATCAGTGGTTCCCAATACTTCCGATCTTCAGTGGTTCCCAAGACAAAGACTTCCGAAGACTTTTCTCTGACAAAAATTCTCTTTACTTTACGAAATAAACAGAGCTGCTTTGTCTCATTAAGAATAACAGAGAAGACATTCCGATGTTAGTCAGCAACAATGGAGATTTGTCAAGGCTACAAAGATACCAAACAATTAATGTATTTTGTTGTTTAGGTATTTATCATAAAAGTCAATGGAGTCTTTTGTATTGATTGTAATTAATATGGCTTGGCCTGTCAAGACCATAACAGATACTAGATTAAGCATACATTTGTTTCTAGTGTTTTGTCCAGCCATGTATTCCTACGAGGATACGGCTGTAGGTCTTAGTATAAAATCATGCACTTTTTAGTTAGAAAAATTACGAGTGAGTGCTTGAGCTAAGTGTTGTAATTCTAACAGTTGAATGCAATATACTTTGACCTTGAATTTACTATTGCTTACAGTACGTTGTTTTCAAACTGTTTTTACAAAACTAAGTTGATAGATTTCCGCACTATCAACTTTGTAGAAGATAACCTGTGATAAGTGTTGTGTAGATTACTCAACCCGATCCAACATTCTTTATTAAACTTGATAAATAATATTATTATAAATTAAATAATTTCTTTATTTACTTAAAAAACATATTTGAAAACTGTATATTATGATAGTTAAAATAAATAATTTTAAAATTTATTTATTTAACATGTTTAATACACATGTTTAATTTTACCCTAGTATCTTTTAATAAGTAGATAATCTTTTATTGTTTAATTTTTAAATTAAAAATAATAGTAAATTGAGAGACAATTTTGCTAATAAATTTGTGTTTTATGGTAATGGAAATTTTCAACTTTTAATATGGTGATGATATTTGTACAATATCCTATGTGGCAATAGTATTAGAGTAATATGTGACATTTAATGAGGTGTATATACTAGTAAAAAGCTATGTAGCATTGAATTTACTCTTTTATTAGTAGTAAAAGATAAAGGAAACTTCTCACTTTAAAGGAAAAAAAAAACTCATACTTACATATATAAATTTTTGAAAAACTTTTTCCATAATATTTTGTTATATGGTTTATAAGAATTTTTTTAATAAATATATATATATATATATATATATATATATATATATATATATATCACGAAGTTATGTGTATATAAATCAAAAAGTTTCGCACATAACTCATAAATTTACATAAATGTAACTCATATATACAACGTGCAAGTTACATCTATGTAACGATATGAAATGCATATATCTTTTTTTTCATTTTTTTATTTTCTTAACATTTTTACCTCATAAATAATAAAATAAAAAATGAAAAATGAAAAAAAAAATTATTTGGTAATGATTGTGGTTAGTTTTTTTTCCAAAATAAATGTTTTCTTAAGAACACTCTCATACACACACACATACATATACACATACTAGATTAGTTATCCGTGTATTACACGAATTGTCTAATAAAAATGATATAAATCTCAAATTTGTAAACAATTATAATTAATGAACGTACATGTTACATGTAATAAATGTGTATAATTTGTAAGTTATATTTATAATTTACAAAGATTTTAATCATGTTGCTATACCTTTAACAAAAGTGAAATATTACAATAAACTAACATGTAAGCGGACAACTAGTTGCGTCGCAACCCCTTTTGAATGTCAAATCAAATCCTATTAAAAACATTAAATCTTTCTTTATGTACAATTTTTAATGTTTGATTGGTAACTTTGTCTAAAAGTAGTAGCTTTAATCTATATCTAGTTTTGACTCCGGATAGTACGATATATATAGTTTGGAGGTGATCATATTCCATATGTGTTTTTGCTGTGAAATCTGTAATTGCCTTTAAAATATTGACAACGCACTTGAGAGTTTGCTTGGAGATAGGCATAGCATATCAAGCGAATGAAACCAATTTGTTCCTTCCCCAAAGCATCTGTGTTCTAAACACATCATACGCGTCTCGACCACTCAACTTCACCGTAACAAAGTTTGTGGCACAAACATGTGACGTGTTTGCTGGAGCTTGAGCCTCCGACCATCTTAATCTCGGTCGATCTTCTGAAGCATTCTAACTAAAGGATCAATGCCTCACCACTTAATTATGATGCTAACAAATTAAACTAAGTCTATGTGTATGCTTCCGAAAGAGATGGTCATATCTAATTCAATCCAATCCTACACCCATTCACTGGAATATATTGAGTTATGTAGGGCCAGCTTAACTATTTTTGAAGCTCTAATCAATAAAAAATTGGGGTCATTCTCTAACAAAATTATTTGCATTTTATCTGGCTTTGAGACTAGCAATAACAAATTAAAAGTTTATATATGGTGGATTTAAAAAAAATTGTTTATATTTACATGTAAAAATGTTTATATTAAATTTATTTTCTAGTTTTTTTGTATGCAAATTCTTTAATAAAATATTCATAATCAAAGCTCACAAGTTAAAAAGAACCACAGACTAAAAAACCCCAATACATATGAAAAAGTTTAAAAAAAAATTGGAGGCTATTGGATCGGGTTATGTAATTTACACAACACTTACAAAAGCTATGTTCTACAAAGTTGATAGATGCAGAAATTCTATCAACTAAATTTGTAAAACAGTTTGAAACAAAAATACTTGAAAGCAATTGTAAAGTCAAGGTCAAAGTATATTGCATTCAACTGTTAAGTTTACAACACTTCGCTCAAGCACTCACTTGTAATTTGCTTACCAACAAGTGAACATATTTATACTAAGACCTACAGTTGTATCCTCGTAGGGATACAAGGATGGACAAAATACTAGAAACAAACTAATGCTAAAACTAGCATCTGTTATGGTCTTGACAGGTCAAGCCATATTAATTACAATTAATACAAAAGACTCCATTGACTTTTACAATAAATACCTTGACTACAAAATGAATTAATGTAAATGTATCTCTGTAGTTCAGACAACTCTTGTGTGCTGCTGACTATCATAAGAATGTCTTTTGTGTTGGTCTTCAGGGGAGAAAACAGTTCTAATTATTTCTACAAGTGTATGGAATCTTTGTCAGAAGAAAGTCTTCGGAAGTCTATGTACATGGAAGCTGCTGAGCATGTTATCGGAAGCTTTTGTCTTTAGAAGATTTTGTCATGGGAAGATTTGATGTTGTAATACTTTAAGTACTGAGGAGGGCATCGGAAGCTTCACTCTTGTGTACAGCCTTCGGTAGGAAAGAGCTAACCTTCGGAAGCAATGCTTCTTCTGAAGGCTAATTCCTTCCTTCCGAAGGCTGTTAGGCTTTGCAAGGTTCAAGACTTAGTCAAGAGTCTTTGGTGAGCATCAGCCTTTATTAAACTTTACAGTCTCCCCCTAGGCTGATGCTACCAAAACTTGATACCTTCACTTCTCAGCAATTCTGCTCTTCTCTTGATAAGTCTTGGAGTGAGTCTTGATTCAGAGTTATTGTCTGGATCGGTCATGGGCAGGTCCTCTAAGTCAAACACATATTGAGGACTGAGAGAGAGCATCTCAATCTGACTTTTCTTCATATAGTTTCCATTGCACAGCTTGAGGATGAACTTCTTTTCTTTGACTGTGTAGGTCCGCTCGACTATAGGAATGTGCACATTAAGGGGCAGTCCATCATGTCTTATTCTGGCCACAGTCTTTCTTCTCTTGAATGGACCAAGTCTTTTGGATGGACCAGGTCTTTTGTGAAGCACAAGTTGATTTGTAGGTTGCCCTTCTTCTTCCTGCTCTTCCTTCTCTCCCTGCCCATTGACCTCCTCTTCAGCTTCAGCTTCAGCTTCAGCTTCAGCTTCTTCATTGGAGCCCACTGCTGCATCAGTTCATGCAGTGGACTCTGGATCTGCTACAGATTCCATCCCTGCAGCCTCAGATCCAGTATGCTCAGCCTCTCTCCTCCCATGCACCCTTGGTTGTTCCTCAGGATCAGGATCAGGATTTGTAGTTTGTTGTTTCTCAGCAACTTTTTGACCTCTGTTGATCTTGATCACTGAGGATATTGGCATGTTGTCATAGGAAGGATTGAATGGAGGAGTGATAAGCTCTTCTTTTGGGAAGAGTGCTTCCTGTGAAGCACCATACATCACCTCTTCACTTCTCTGATTCCAGAACCAAAGATATATATTTCAATGGTGATTCCTCCCCCGAAGCCTATGTTTAGGCTTTCCCTTTGAGCTTGGATCTGCTCCATTGAAGGTAACTCTCCTCTGGAAATCTTCTGTTTGATCTCTCTTACGTGCATGTCCATTGTAGAGTTCTTCATTTGGCCAAGCTGCCGCTTAGAGAATCCATAATTTAATAGGATATTCTTCATCCTCTCTTTGTAGGCAGCCTTTTTTTTCTTTTTAGTGAGGACTACCACGGCTTTGGCTGCAGCAGCAGCCTGTTCTTGCTGCTGCACCTGATCTAGCTCCTTAGCCATTCGAGGTATCGACCAGAGCAAGATCTTATCTACATCATAGCCCTTCTCCTGGAGGAGACCAGAGACTCTTAGAATCTCTCCGTCTAGGGAAGTGTCTGGTCGGCCCTTCTTTATCAATGGCCTCCTCTTCTCCTGTTCAGCTTCCTCCTCTGGGTTAGTTTCCTTTTTCCTTTGCCCATTGATTTCAACCCAGAGGAGATGGGTCATGTAGCCTCACCAGTTGGTTCATCGACAAATAGTTCTTCTGTAGAAGAATCATCAAGTATGACTGGGCCTTCGGAAGCAGCTGTAGCTTCAGAATCAACCTTAGCTTTCACTACCTCCTCCGGTTGACCAACCAACTTAGGAGATTCCTTAGAAGAGTCCACAGAGAACTCAGGATGTGAGTAGAGGTCTTCACCAGCCATTATCCCAAGAGGGGACACAGGTTCCATGGAGATGATGTAGTTGCATGAGTGGATTCCTCCATGGCAACCTTGGCTGTAGTCTCAGAAGGAGACTTAGTCCCAGAAGGGGACTGTTGGATCCCAACAGGGCACCTGGGTTCCATAGAGATATTTGATGTGAGCTCCTTCTTTATCTCTATGGCAACCCCTGTACCTTCGGAAGAGGAGGAGGAAGAACTTGAGTGATGAAAGTAAGTACCCAAGAACTAATTCCATCCATTTTCCAAAGTGATTATGAATGGAGTGGGTTCTTGAGCAGCTTCCTCCTCTCCTGCTGCTGAAGATCCTGACCCTATAAGTCGTCCCTTCTCCTCCTTTTTGGTAGCATCAGAGGAGAGAAAGGTCACGTTAGTAGGATCAGGCTAAACTGGTGCATAGATGATTGGGGGGCGGCGCTGAAGGTCCAAGATGGTAGCATCTTTGGTTTGAACCTCCCGCCTCAGGGTAGCAACTTTAGTTTCCAGTTGAGCTACCCTGGCTTGTAAGGTGGAAATGGTGTCCTTCAATTCCTGAATTTTGGTGTCCTCATCTACCTGAGTGGAATCACTGAGTGATAACTCCTGCACCTCCACCACCAGATGTGGTTTCTTGGCGCCCTAGATTCCCCTCATTTAAGATGACCTCAAAGAAGTCATCAGCCATGTGGGTTGCCACAGGGGAGGTCCTATTTCCTGTATCACTGTCCTGAAAAACCTGAGAAGGTTCAACAGTAGTGGCAGCCTCCTCTGTATTGACTTGTCTACACTCCTAAGGTCAATCTCTGGGATGTTAGGCTCTGGGTCAGGGAACCTTGCTTGTAACTATGTCACCACTCTCAGTAAGGTTTGGGTAGTGGGTGAGGGTGGATCATCTAGAGCAAATGCAGAGGGTTCTTGAGCCTGGGTAGAAGTATGGGTGGGGGCATTGATGGGTGATACTCTCCTATGTACCTGCGAGACAGTCCCTGAACTAAGGAATTTGCTTCATCAGAAGCAGGCTCAATGATTGGGGTATCCCTTTGGATGTTCTCATGTATGTATGGCGACATACACTGAGGGCTTTTAGGCTGGGTGGGGGCTGCCACTGGTTCAAGAGGAAGAACCAATGGTGAAATAGCAGGTGTGGTTTCACCTTAGGTGGAATTGTGCCCCTGCCAGTTCTTTTCACCTTTTTCTTAACGGGTTCAGTAGAAGGGGCCTGAACAAGTGTAGAGAGCTGCTCAGGGTCCGCCTGCGTTTGTAGGTGATTTTGATTGGGTGAAGAACAGAAGGGGAAGGTGTGGGATCAGCAATTGTTGGTTCTACAGTGCTGTCACCTTCAGGAGCAGAGAGCTCTATAGAAGGAAGAAGAGGAGTGAAAGTCCCGGAGAACTGAACACTCTTCTTCAGTTGCACAAAAAACCTTGGCATTAACCAAGGGAATGTTATATATGTTCCCACTCAGTGAAAGGGAGGAGCCCAATTCACTTTAGAAAATGTGTTGCAAAAACCTAGGATACATACAGAACTTCTTTGGCAACGAAAGATTGTCAGCCAAGTTATTGAAAATAAAAGCATAAAAGTTAAACAGTTTGTTGGAAATCAAGCCATGAATAGCCGAAGTTAAATAAGAGGGGACTTGATCCCATCCACCTGTTTTATTAGATAAACAGTGAAGAAAGACATGTATGAGGTACTTATCATTATAGGACACTATACCCTTCAAATTGGTTGTTGAAGGAAGATGACCTTCGTACCCCAATGACCTGAAGGTCGATGCTACCTCATCCCTTGTGAATGAGACCCTTCCCTCGGCATCATTGAGAGGAAGATGCCGACATATGGTCTTCACAGAAATAGAGATGGGATGAGCATCAATGGTAGCTACAAGAGTTCTACTATTAGGAGATGAAGCAATAGAGCAGGAATGCCAAAACTGTTGGTGATGAGACTCATACACCACAGCTTTGACGGTGAGAGAAAAATTGTACCTTCTCTTTGTGAGAAAGGAGATGATCGGAGCAAATTCAGAGTCATTGTCGGCTGAAAGTTCCGCAGCCAAGTTGTGAGCAGGTTGAAAAGCGAAGGATTCCATGTCGATTGGAGAGGATTTAGGGTTTATTTCAGAGAGAACGAGGAAGTTAATTTGAAAGAGGAAACGGTGAAAGAAAATGAATGAGCGGGTGACCTTTTATACCTTCGGATGTCAGCATTTAATATGGAGACACATTAAATTTTTGTGATCCGGAGTGTCAGAAAAAGGTCTTCTGATACAGTTGTGGAGCGTACAAGTTTCAGAAGGGGCAAGTAGCTTCCGAAAATGTTACTATCGGAAGGAGTGCATGAGACCGGAAGAGGTTATTCGGAAGACAGACACTTCCGATGCATATTCCAAGAATGTTAAATATAACATCGGAAGCACTTGCTTCTGAAGATTCAGAAAAGTTCATCAGATGGAATTGTGCTTTGGAAGGCATCTTCTTCTGATGATTATTATCAGAAGATTGAACTTCCTAAGGCAAAGTCAATGTATCGGAAGAGAAATACTTCAGAAGTGACTTTGTCTTCTGAAGTGTGATTGCTTCCGATTCAAGGGGTAAAGAATACTTCTGAAGACTTAAACCAACTTCTGAGGAGTAACTACTCATCAGAAGATAATTTAAGTTTATCTTCTGAAGGATTGTTCACTCCTTTTTATCAATTAATTTATTCAAAATTAATTATACCAGTGGCTGTTATTAAGTACAAGAATCTTCCTTCATCAAAAGCCTTGGTAAAGAGATCAGCCATATTGTGTTCTGTATCAACTTTGACTAGATGAATTAACTTCTTTTCTACACAATCTCTGATGAAGTGTTATCTGATGTCAATATGCTTGGTCTTGGAGTGTTTGACAGGATTGTTGGTGATGGAGATTGCACTTGAGTTGTCAATTTGTATATGAGTGTTGAACAGCTCTACTCCATAGTCTTTCATTTTATTCTGAATCCAGATGACTTGTGAACAGTAGCTAGAAGCAGCAATGTATTCAGCTTCTGCAGTAGAGGTAGAAACACAGGATTGCTTCTTGCATTGCCATGATACTATTCTGAACCCAAGAAATTGACATCCTCCTGATGTGGATTTCTTGCTGATGTTACAACCTCCATAATCACTGTTAGTGTAGGCCATGAACTGAAAATCTGCATTTCTAGGATACCATAATCCTAGACTTGGTTCTCATTTGAGGTATCTGAAGATTCTTTTCACAGTAAACATGTTCAAACTCTTGGGATTGGCCTGAAATCTTGCACACAAATAGGTTGCAAACATGATGTCAGGCCTGCTTGCTGTGAGATACATCAAAGAGCCTATCATTGCTCTATATTGGTGTTGATCAGCATCCTCCCCCTCAAGGTTAGGGCCTAAGGATGTTGTCTTAGACATTGGAGTACCCAAAGCTTTGCAATCATTGAAGTTGAATCGTTCAAGAATATCCTTGACATATTTTGATTGATTAATGAAAATCCCTGTAGGAGTTTGTTTCACTTGTAGTCCAAGAAAGAAAGTGAGTTCTTCCATTGAGCTCATTTCAAATTTGGATTTCATTAGTGATTCAAAATCCTTGCAGAGAGATTCATTTATAGAACCAAAAATAATGTCATCAACATAAATTTTAACAAGCATAATATGTTGATTGGATTTCTTGAAGAACAGAGTCTTGTCAATTGTCCCTCTCTTGAAGTTATTGGTCAACAGGAAAGAGGATAAAGTTTCATACCATTTTCTGGGTGCTTGATGCAGCCCATATAGAGCTTTATCAAGCTTACAGACATAATCAGGAAACTTTGGATCCTCAAATACAGGAGGTTGACAAACATATATTTCCTCATCAATTTTTCATAAAGAAAGTCACTTTTGACATCCATTTGAAAAACCTTGAAGTTCTTAGCAGCTGCAAAGGCTAGAATTATTCGGATTGCCTCAATCCTTGCAACTGGAGCAAAAACTTCATCGTAGTCAATCCCTTCCTCCTGGGTGTACCCTTGTACAACTAACCTTGCCTTGTTTCTGAAAACCCACTTTGTTCCAATTGCATACTTACCCTTTGGTAAAGGGCAACTTTCCAAGCTCCTTGCCTTTCAAATTTAAGGAGTTCTTCCTGCATGGCTTCTACCCAACTGCTATCTTTCAGTGTTTCAGCAACTTTCTTTGGTTCTATTTGGGATAGAAAGCAGGAAAACAAACAGATGTTTGCTTCATGCATGGAGCTTCTTGTTCTTATTCATTCCTCAACATTGCCAATGATATTCTCAACTGGATGAGTGCTATGAATGCGAGTTCTTGGGATCACATCCAGCTGGGAATTCAAATCCACGGTGCTTGGCTCAAGGTTTGGAAGTACAACCTCAAGTTGTATTTCGGGTAGATCTTGAGGTCTCTGTGGTTAGACTGTTGTGGGTTGATTTTCTCTGGGAGGAGGAGTTTCCAGAGTGTTTGCTTCAACTGAAGGGCTCCCAACTTCTTCTTGAGTCAGTGGAATAGAAGTAGTCACTTAAAGGAATAGTCCGAGAGGTGTTGGTAGTCTCTGATTGTGAAACAGCTTGGTGTGTTGACGTGGATTCTGCTAAGGTTTGTCTGGAAGCTATTGGCAGTTCAACACGAAAATCTTCTTCTCTTGCACGTTGGGAGGAGTCCAAGGTAGTTCTCTGTGGTTCCAGAACATACTCTTTCAAAAGATTAAATGCAGATGTAAATTTATCAAGATCAAATAACCAGTCAAGGCCTATTCCAGGTTTATTGATAGTATGTTCATTAAACTGAACATTTGCAGACTCTTCAATAATCCTGGAATCTTTGATGTATACTCTATATGCCTTGGCATGTGAAGAGTACCCAACAAAGTAGCCCTCTGATGATTTCTCAGCAAACTCGGCTAGATGATCTTTGGTATTCAAGATGGTGCATTGACATCCAAATGGTTTGAGAAACCCAATAAATGGTTTTCTCTTATGCCATATTTCATAAGGAGTCATACCATGTGATTTAACTACCAATACTCTCTTTTGAACATAACAGGCAGTGTTGACTGCTTCTGCCCAAAAAGTTATTGGAAGTTTGGCATTAGATAACATGGTCCTTGCAGCCTCAATTAGTGTCCTATTCATTCTCTCAGCAACACCATTTTGTTGTAGAGTCCTATGAGCACTGAATTGTCTTCTAATACCCTTAGATTCACCAAATGAGTTTAAAATATGGTATTTGAATTCTGTTTCTTAATCAGACCTTATGATTTTTACATGAAGGTCACTTTCATTCTCAACCTTGAGAATGAATGATTTCAAAATCTCAGCAGTTTCATCCTTGGTACTCAAGAAGAATACACATGTATAACTAGAGAAATCATCAGTGACCACCAAGCAATATGAATTTCTACCTAGACTTTTCACACTTGTAGGGCCAAACAAGTCCATGTGTAGCAGATGCAGGACTGTTGTTGTTGAATTTATCTCTTTGGCATGATGAGATGATTTGTGTTGCTTCCCCTATAAACATGAATCACATTTATCAACACAGATGAATTCTTTAGTGGGTAAACATGTAACCAAGTTATTTTTGACCAGTTTATTCATGTTTTCCAGGTTTACATGGCAAAGTCTCCTATGCCAAAGAGATGATTCATCAAGTGAATCTTTTGAGACAAAGCAATTTATATTGCTGAGTGGTGTAGCTGTGCTCATGTCCAGCATATACATGTTGTTTCTTCTGGGAGCTCTGAGCAGAATTTGGTCATTTGGAACAACAAATCCTGGTTTCAGGACAATACATTTATGCTCAGTAAACAACATGTTATGCTTTTGGTCACACACCTGTGATACACTCAGCAAATTATAGTTCAATTCTTTTACAAAATGCACATTCTCAAAGCTTACCTTGCTATTTGTGATTGCGCCCCTACCTGTGTTATATCCTCCCACCGGATCACTTCCAAATGCAACAGACCTTCCAAAGAATGGTTCATATTTGTGCAGATGGGTTTTGTTGCCTGTCATGTGCCTGGAACAACCACTGTCAACAATCCACAAGTTGCTTTTTGATTCCTGATGTCCCAGCACATGACCAGAAGTGAATTAGTTCCTGATGGGAACCCAAGCCCATATAGTCTTAGGTTTTCCATTGGCATCATTATACAAATTTTTTTTTGACATAATATTTAGTGGAACAGATGATGAGCTTGCTGCTGATGAGACCGGTGGTTGAACTGTTGGTTCAGATATTTCCTTTTTCTTCCAGATTGTCTTGACTTTGGGAGTGGTCGGAAGAGCTTGCTTCTTCTGACAACCATCGGAAGAAACTTTTTATTTCTCTTCCGATGGTTTGGTTTTTGCCTTCAAGTGGGGCTTATCTTCTGATGTTCTTCTTCTTCCAAAGTGATGAGTTTTCCTGTGTTTGTCGGAGGGAATCTTTACATGTGCTTCCGATGCTTCATTTGCTTCGGAAGACTTCCTGCGTTTTCTTTTCCAGTTGTCAGAAGTTGTTTTTTCCGACGGCTTCGTTTTCTGCTTAACTGACCTGTTTCTTCTAGAAGCAGATTGTTCTTCCGAGGAAACATATGATTTGCTCCATCTTCTCTTTTGACTTCTTCTCTCTTGTGGTCTTGAATGTATTCTGCTTCTTGGATTATGGAAGCAGTCGGCAGCAACATGGCTTGTATCACCACACATCAGACACACAGTCTGAACATTGAAAGGTTTTTGAAGCTTCTCTCTTTTGAGAAAAGCTGAACCATTCTTCACAGAACAAGATTGTTCAGACTTGGGGGTACCAGTAGGACTTTTGTTTGGATGATTCTTCTGAGCTTTAGAGGTGCTTTCATTTATATTTTCTGATCTAGCTCTATGGGACTTGTCAGAGGGACAAGTAACATATTCATTTGAAGAGTTACTCCCATTTGCATATTCAGCTTTGATAAACACTTGTGAAGTTTTCTTGTTTTTCTTATTTCTTTTCTTAATTTTTAAAGCATGCTTTTCTTTTTCCAAAACAAAGGGAGTATCATCCTCAAATGAACATGTTGAGAAAGTAGGGCTTATATCAGAGAAGTAATCATTTTGAGCAACCTTGTGTATGCCCAACATTTCATCATACACAAGATTAGTTTCTGGTTTACATCGAACCTCCACCATTGGAGTATAGGCAGATGGAGGTTCCATTTTGTTATATCCCAACCCAGCCCCTCTTTTCTTTAACCGCTCAGATGTTTCACTCATTTTAAAGAGTTTCTCATATTTTCACTTTGACACAAAAATTTGTCTCTGTATGACTCAGTCAATACAAGTTCTGTTTTGGCAGTTGTTAACCTTTCCAAAAGATTGTTTATTTGACACTGCTTGTTAGTGTCTTCATGTTTTAAACTGGAAATGGTCTTTTCCAGTTCCTCAATCTTTTCCTTATAATTTCTTTCAGCTTCAAAGAAATTTGCCTTAACAACTTGTAATGACTCGAGCTCATTACATACTTGAGCATGAAACCGTTTATAAGCCATTAATTTTTCTAAACATTCAGGAGTACACATATTTTCTGTTACCTGAATGTAGAGGTTGAGTCATTGGCCATCAGGGCATTGTTTGAGGTTGATGCATCCTCATCTTGAAAGCTCCAGTCTGAAAAGTCGTGCTGTTCTGCAACATTTGCACTATTGGAGGAGCTTAGATGAAAGTAATTGGTTTTTTCATCTAAATCTTCCTGGCACAGATGTAAGTAATTGGTTTTTTCAGCCATAAAAGCTCCTTGGCTTGAAGTAATCAGTGGGATAGAGCTTGAGAATGGGTTTGAATGGGAGGTTGATGGGGTTGGTGTTTCTGGAAATGTGATGATGGGTGTGGAGTTTGAGTGATAGATGGGCTGATAATTTTGGAATGGAGAATTATGGATGGGCGCATATAAGGCGGCTGAACCTGTTGGTACAGAGGTAGGTTTGGGTTCTTGTGCATCAATTTCCATTTGGTATGCACTAAATATACCAAATAAATCTCCAAGCTTCAACGTTCTCAGATTCTCTGTTCTACAAATAGCAACAGAGTAGATGTTCCATGCTTGTGGAAGTGATCTAAGAAACTTTCTTATCACAACTTGGTTCTCCATCTTTACTCCTACAGCAACCAACTCATCGACTAATTGGACATGCCTCAAATACTGAGAAGCCGTCTTCTCGTTGTTCTCTTGGCAAAAGTTCTCAAACTTTTGCTTCATCATGTCCTTCTTGTTCTCATTGACATCTTCTGAGCCCTCATACATCTGGTGCAAAGAGTTCCACAGCTCCTTTGCAGACTTGAATTTCTTGAATGCGTGTATGATTGAGTTTGGGATCGCCATCTGGATCAACCATAGTGCCTTAGAATCCACCTCCATCTTCTTGTAATTCTCATCAGAGTATAGAGATGAATCTTTTGGCATAGGTGCACCAGCACCTGCAGTAGCAATGGTTGGGATGAATGGTCCCTCAAGAATTGACTTCAAGAGTTTTAAGTCCTAGTTCCTGATGAAACCCTCCAACCTAACCTTCATTATATCATAATCATCTGGAGTGAACATGGGAGGTTTGTTGAGAGTACCATTCTTAGTGTCATGCTTACTGACAGTTGACTTTTTGACTTAGAGGTAGCTTGAAAAACAAAGAGTAGTAGAAAATAAACAACTGGTAACCTAAGAATGGTTAGTTGCTTAAGTTAGAGAGCCTTGGCTCTGATACCACTTGTTGGATCGGGTTATGTAATCAACACAACACTTACACAAAAGGTATCTTCTACAAAGTTGATAGATGCGGAAATTCTATCAACTAAATTTGTAAAACAGTTTGAAACAAAAAAACTGAGAGCAATTGTAAATTCAAGGTCAAACTATATTGATTCAACTGTTAAGTTTACAACACTTCGCTCAAGGACTCACTCGTAATTTTCTTATTAACAAGTGAACGTATTTATACTAAGACCTTCAGTTGTATCCTCGTAGGGATACAAGGCTGGACAAAATACTAGAAACAAACTAATGCTAAAACTAGCATCTGTTATGGTCTTGACAGGCCAAGCCGTATTAATTACAATCAATACAAAAGACATCATTGACTTTTACAATAAATACCTAGACTACAAAATGAATTAATGTAAAGGTATCCCTATAGTCCTGACAAATCTTCTGTGCTGTTGACTGTCATAAGAATGTCTTCTGTGTTGGTCTTAAGGGGAGAAAACAGTTTTAATGATTTCTAAAAGTGTATGGAATCTTTGTCAGAAGAAAGTCTTCGGAAGTCTATGTACATGGAAGCTGCTGAGCATGTTATCGGAAGCTTTTGTCTTCGGAAGATCTTGTCATCGGAAGCTTTGTTGTTGTAATACTTTAAGTGCTGAGGAGGGCATTGGAAGCTTCACTCTTGTGTACAGCCTTCGGTAGGAAAGATTTAACCTTCGGAAGCAATGCTTCTCTCCAAGGTTAATTCCTTCCTTCCGAAGTCTGTTAGGCTTTGCAGGATTCAAGACTTAGTCAAGAGTCTTTGGTGAGCATCAGCCTTTATTAAACTTTACAGAGACCATATATTTTTAGCGGTACGAAACTCTTGCTTGGGTTACTTGGCCTATTAGGCCAGCCCTAGAGCTAGGCTATTACCCTGTGTATTAGCTGGTTAAATAAAAAATAATAAATAGTCATCAATGAAATCCAAAATATAAAATGAATTTTGATATAAGATATGATACAAATTTCATACAATTGAATACTTTACTTAACAAAATAATTATATCGTTTTACTAAATACGAATATTTCAAAAGATTATTTTTTAAACATTTTGTTTTAAATCTGTTTTTGAAAATTTCGTATTTTTTAATAATTAGGTTTTTTTTTAAGTATGTTTTAAATATTAATATCTTATTATTGTATTAAAAATCTTTTTTAATTTAAAAGTGTATAAAAAATATACTTTAGTATCAAATATAATTATTAACATGAGATACATTTGATAGGAGATAAGAACATGAAAATTAAAATACTCTATTATTAGGTCATGTGTTATGCATCACCCCCATCATATTTATATATGTTATTCATCACTCTCCCATCACTTCTCTATCACTCCACGTCATCATCACCTTTATTCAATATTTTATTATTTGAATTTTATTTTTTTAATTATAAATTAAATTAAAAAAAGACATAATATTATTAAAAAAAATTAATATTAGAAAATAAAATAAAAATTACATGATAAAAAAATTAAACTACTTAATAAAATAAAAAAAAAACATTAAAATAAAATTAAATACTTTTAAAAAACCACTACATATTTTCTCTTCGATTTTTCCTGACATGTTCAACCAAATCGCCTTTAAGCATGTTATGTATCTCCCTGCTTCGGATCTTGGCTCGTATTTCAACCCTTTCTTCCTGTGTAACCTCTTCAACCAAAGGGTTAACCTCTTCGTAATTTTGACAAATAATTTTTCCTTTGTCCTCCAAAATCATGTTATGCAAAATAATGCAAGCATACATAGCGTCTCGAATTATATTTTTCTTACAAATTAAATCTTACATGGATTATCCATCATATGCCATTTCTTTTTTAAAGCACCGAACGCCCGTTCGACATCATTTCTCGCCGCCTCTTGAGCCTTTTTAAAATATTTTCGTTTGTCATCGTCATCAAGAGGACATGTAAATGATTTGATAAACGTAGCATATTCAGGGTAGATACCATCGGCAAGATAATATCCATACTTGTAGTAGGTATCATTAGCATAAAATGAAGACCCTGACAGACCCCGTCTAATATGTCGTCAAATATCGGGGATTGATCTAAAACATTTATATCATTATTCGAACCAGAAACACCAAAATGTGCATGTCATATCCGGTGGATGGTGGTGATATCCTCGTTGATGAGATCCTCGCCAAGTGGTTTGGCAATTTTGACACTCCCAGTGTGTGCAATTGATGCTTCTAAGCATGCCGGGAAACCCGTGGACATCATTATGCACTGCATATATTTGTTGAATGTCGCTCCATGTTGGTTTTCTCAAATATCGCGAGTCGTATGATGCTATAACACCTTTAAAAAAATTGTAAAGACTATATCGTGAAGTTTTATCCGGTATCCATAAATATTCGTCCCAAGAATCACTGCATGTGTTGTAGGCTAACTGTCGAATAGCACTTGTATACTTTTGCAAAGGTGTGAAACCTGCTACACCCAATACACATGATTTTTGTTGAAAAAACGGAAAAAAATCTTCCATATCGCTAACTATTTGAAGAAATAAATTGCGGCTCATTCAAAAATGACGTTTGAAATGCTTTTCGTCGTAAGTTGGATTTTGACTAAAATAATCTTGAATGAGACGTTTGTTACCACCTTTACGATCACGGTTTTTTTCTTTGTAACACTTATGTAGAGTTTCTTCAATATCAGCTACGACGGATGTTACTTTTGCTTGAACGCTACGTAAAAACATGAGCGCTCTTTCATCTGAATCGGATGATGAAGATTTCGTAATTTCCTCCTCCCAACTCATTTTTTTTATTGTAAATTGGGTCATTTTATAGAAAAAATAATGGTTATTTTAGAGAGAGTTGTAGGGAGTTGAATGTTGGCTTAAGAGGAGTGGTTTATTTATAGTGGTTTAATTTTTTTTCTTTTCCAACGGACATATGCATATTTTTATTATTTTTTTCTTTTTTCTTTCCAACGGTCACATACCATTATTTATTAGTTTTATTTTTCTTTTTCTTCAAGCATTCACGGGGTGACCACCTTCACGCCACCATAAATCACGCCTCCCTCACACCCCTGTGTAATGGGAGGAGGGCGCCATGAGGACGTGACCAAGCCCCTTCACACGTGGGTAACGCTCGACAACACATGTATATGATAACCCTACAACCTATCAATATATTTTGCGCCATTGACAGCCTTCCGTTAAATTTATATCTAAATAACCCTACCACATTTCATTACTATCACTCCAATAATTTGACCACTCGTTGATGAAAGCAGTGTCAGCCATCCTTTAAATTTCTATTTAGATAACTCTACCACATTTCATTATTATCACTCCAATAATTTGACCACTTGCTGATGAAAGCTACAACAATGTATATAGGTGCACAAGTCAGTTAAACACATAAAAATTAGTTTTAAAATAACCAAACTCTTTAATTAGTAGAAAATTAGTTTTGTGATAATTGAACCAACTAACCAATTGAAATTTTTTAAAACGGTCTTCCATTAACCAATTCGGTTAACAAATAGTATTTTTAGTGTTAAACTTTATGAATAGTTCATGGAATTCTTGAGAAATAGTTCTCAAAATTATATTAAAGCACACCCTCACACATTCTTATCTGATGTTCTTTCTACAAAATGGAGGCTATCATCTATCTATGTTGTTCAATGAACGAGAACCTAAGTAGGGTATAATTCCTATGACTTTTACATTACATGTGTACACTACAAAAGGTATTAATGTAAAGTGTCTTCTGCTTGTCTGACAGAAATCTTTGCCATTGACTTGCAAGAGAATGTCTTCTGAGTTGATTCTGATGAGGGAAAGGATTTTTGAATCTTTCTTTAAGTGAGGCAGACCTTAGCATAAATTATCTTCGGAAGATATTGTATCGGAAGCTATTGGTGCTGAGAAGGCTTCGGAAGCTGAAACTTTGTATGGCTTCCAGAAGGAGACAATCAATCTTCGGAAGTGCTAGTCCTACCGAGAGTAAAGTACTTGTGCGGAGAAGACTTTTGGTGAGCATCTGCCGTATTTTATCTTACAGTCTCCCCTAGGCTGATGCTACCAAAACTCTCTAAATTGTTCTCTTAGAGTTTTAGCCCTTCTCTTGACAAGTCTTGGTGTGAGCCTTCCATCTGGATTATTGTCTGGATTTAGGAGAGGTAGGTTTTCCAAGTCAAAAATACATGGAGCAGGGAGAGCATAGATTTCAACCTCTTTGAGTTTGACTATGTTTCCATTACTATACTTGAGTCGGAATTTCATCTCACGAGAGATAAATTCCCATTCAATGATAGGAATGTACATATTGATGGGCATTTCTTCAATTCTTCTTCTGGCAATGGAATTCCATCTTCTAAAAGGTCCATGCTTCCTATATAGGACTATCTAACCTTGGGCTTAAGTCTCTTCTTCTTGCTCCTCCTTCTCTCACTCGGCTTCATTTGTTGTGGACTTATTGGCATAGCTGATTCTGGCTGTTGATCCTCAACAGGATCTTGTTCCACAGCTGCTGCTGCAGATTCAGCAGCTGGTTCTGGCCCTTGATCCTCAATAGGATCTTGTTCTACAGCAGATGTAGTAGATCTCATAGATGTATCTTCTCTCTCCACCCTCGTCCTTGGATGTTCCTCAGGATTAGATACTTTTGACTTTTGCTTTGTAGTACCTTTATTGATCTTGATCATTTAGGATAGAGACACATTGTCATATGAAGTACTAGATGGAGGAGTGATAGGTTCTACCTATGGCCAGAAAGCCTTTGTTGACTCATCACACATCACATCCTCTCCATCTCTAATTGCTTGAGCAGAAAGAAAGATGTTGGGAAGAAACCTTCCTCCAAAACTAAGGTTAAGGGCTTCCCACTGAGCTTGGAGTTGTTCCATTGAAGGCAACTCTCCCCTTGCTATTTTCTGTTTGATTTTTTTTACGTGGAGATCCATGGTAGAGTTCTTTATAGGACCAAGCTGTCTCTGAGAGAATCCATGGTTCACAAGGACCTTCTTAATCTTCTCTCGGTAGGCATCTTCTTTTTGTTTCATGGTAGAAGCTGCCGTAGCTTTGGATGCAGCAACGGCCTGTTCAAGTTATTGCACCTTGTCCAGCTCAGCTGCCATTCTAGGAACTGACCAGAGAGGTACCTCATCAATATCATATCCTTTATCCTGGAGGAGATCAAAGAGTCGTAGAATCTCTCCATCTTGGGAGGTATTTGGCCAGCCCTTCTTTGTGAATGGTCTCCTCTCCTCTTGAGCGTCTTCCTCCTCTGGGGTTAGCTTTCTTTTTCCTTTATCGAGTATGTTTGACACATAGGAGATTGATCTTGTGTCATCACCAGTTGGTTGATTGGCCGGTTGTTCTTATGAGGAAGAAACCTCAATAATGACTTGGTGTTTGGAGACAGTTTAAGCTTCAGAATTGACGTCAGCATCCGCTGCCTCCTCCAGTTGACCAACCATTTTGGGCGGTTCCTTGGAGATTTCCTCAAGAATTACAGGATCTGAGGAGAGGCATTCAACAGCCACAGTCCCAAAAGGGGACTCATGTGCCATGAAAATATAGGTTGTTTGTTAACTGAGATCTTCCATGGCAACCTCGGCTGTAGTTCCAACAGGGGACTTTCCCCCTCTTTTTTTAAACATTCATAACTTTTTTACTCTATATTATTAAAAAAATGCAACATTATACTCATTTCCTTTTTCTCTTTAATTATGTTATAGTCTCGACTAGTTTTTTAGATGCCATGTATTTACATCATTGTAACTATGAGTGTACTAGGTTTGGTTTGGTTTGGTTCAATTTTTGGCAAAAACAAAATTGAAACTGACATAGTTGGTTTTTGTGCTCAAGTTATTTGGATTCATAATCAAATGAAAGACTATGGAGTAGGGTTATTCAACACTCCTATACACGTAGACAAATCTAGTGAATCTCCATCACCAAAAATACTGCCAAGCACTCCAAGACCAAGCACATCGATATCAGATACCATTTCATTGGAGACTAAGCAGAATAGAAGCTTATTCACTTAGTCAAAGTTGATACCAATAACAACCTTCCAGATCTCTTCACAAAAGCATTTGATGAAGATTCAAGTACTTAACAACTACTATTGGTATGCTGAATTTTGAATAAGTTTAATTGATAATAAATTCTAAGCAATTCTTCATAAGTGAAACTTCACTTATCTTCTTCAGTCTCTGAAGTATTGTTTAAACACTTACTCGAAAGTGATCATACTTCAGATTAAATTAATTCTTCTAAGGAGGATTTGTCTTTTGAGATATATCTTGCCTTTGGAAGCTTCATCTTCTAACTACTTTATCCTGCTGCTTAAATCATCATTCTAAACTAATCAGAAGAAAATCTCCTTTGAAGCATAAAAGTCTCGGTCTTCATTGAAATTTATAATCTTCTTAAGATGCATCTTCCGATGAATATTTCACAACTTTCTCGTAAGATCTCAAATACTTATCGGAAGTTGATATCTTCCAAGGGTTCTTTTGGCGCTGTGTATCCTTCTGAAAGGCATACTTCGAAACCTTGATCTTATGATAGCTCTTAGTTCCTAATAAAGTCATTTCGAATGTTACAATATAAACAATTAGCGAACTTGAAGATATACTAAGCTTGTAAGCTAAGTATTGATACATGTTTGAGACGATACATCCTTAAACTTTGTTGCAAACTTGTAGGTTGTGCATGTTAGATTCTTATTTGTTGTAGACTAATTGAATTGCATCACTTTTTTATGTATTTAATATAAACTTTATGTTATACTCACCAACTATGCGAATAGTTTTCCCATGCATATTTTAAATATGTAAGAGGCTAAGGTGAAGACATGGTGAAAACATTAGGATAGGATCTGGTAGACCTAGTGATACTTTGAATAATATAATGACATTTCAATTGTAATGTTTTGATTTCCTTTGAATATTGAAATGTTGAATATTTTGTTTGAATCTTTGGTTGTCTATTTAAGTTTGATTACATTAAATATTTAAACTTATAAACAACTTCATGAGCTAATGAACAATTACAATCACTCCCTCACGTATTCCGCCGTCGGTTGGGATGACAATATTACTTCTCATGATTATTTTATCTTCATGGTTAAACTTGGGTTAATCATGGAATGAACTACTAATAATCATTTCATTCATGCCACGAAGGGCGGGCATGCCCTGTTAAGTATATGTGTGTGTATTAACATTAAATTAAGTTAAGAGTAATATTGTATAGTTTTAAAAAAAAAAGCAACTTATATGCATTTTGTGTCTAAAGAGTGTAATGGAAAAATTATTTACCAAATAGGTTTGAAAAGTTATTTACTAAAATGAGTGTTTTCTTTTATCTTATTATTTTTTAACTAATCTAATATATTTTCTATTTATTTTTAAACTTTCATTATAAAACTTCCCTTTTCTTAAATATTTTTTAGCATGCTCTTGTTTTCTTAATATTTTTTAACACCGTTCAATTTTTATAAATGCTTTTTCTAATTGTTCACTCTTGATATTCGAATGATTGTATCTAACTTCGTATGTTTGGGTTTGTTTGTCCATTTGTATTTGAGTTGATGGTCACTTTGAAAGAAGCCTCTTTTCTATTGATAAAGGTATGATATGCATAAATCTCACCCTCCCAAACTCTATAAATATATATGATTGAATTTTAGTTTTTCTGGTATGATTGCATGATTTAATTCATCAATGTTAAAACGATCAATATGGATCCAATTACAATAGAAAGGCAGGTAAGCGAGCAACAAGCTGCGCCGCCACCCCCTTTTGAATGGCAAATCCGATCCTACTGAAAACAAAGTTAGCGTTCTTCGTTGTCGATGAATTAGTGTGCACGACCTGCTGAACTCTCTTCAGAAATGTAGCAGCATCGGGGGCAAGAGACCCAAAAGTATCGAAAGCAAACGGAATGAAGGCATGTTGATTCTCGGCACACGCCTTCTCGTGCTTAGCAATTTTTCCCAATTCTGCCTTTAACACGGCCTGCCTAGCGACGAACCCGGTGTCCCTAAGCCCAACAAGGGGGGACACCCCAGTAAGGTCTACACAAGCATGCTTCCCCCATGCCCATCCAAACACAAGAATGTCCGCTGGTCGAAGAGTAGACCTTCCCTCACACGGATCTGACAAGAAATTCATGGGAGCCTCTTTTTTGCCGAGATTCCCGCCCGTTTTAACACATCATAAAGGACATCCCTGACCAAATCATGTCTGTATTTAAACCCTGGGAGTTTTCTGCAATGAACCGCATGTTCACCGAATTTATCTAAACAAACTTTACGGCAGATCGGGCAGGGCTCATCCACCGGGAACAAGGGGATCATTAAACGGTATTTAAGAATAGCCCGGTACTCCACTGCTGACATGTGTTGGCCTAATCCTTTGATTGGGATGACAGTCAGAAAGTCTTGAGCATACGGAGTCTGAAGACATTCTAACACCTCTTTTTGGTGAGTTGACAGACCAAATTTTTCTCCCAAACTTTGGACGGTTTTACTATAAAGGGCACTCGCCAGAATATTTTGGGCTTTAGGAGGGGCGGTGTCCTTATTAGTGAACCCGTCAAGATCAAGATCGGGAATCGAGTTGTGCAAACAGTCCAACGCACACCCAAAATCAGGATCTAACCCATCAACACTACAATTACGCAAAATGTGATCATGTAACTTCCAAGATTGTGCTCTCAAGGCTACGAAAGCATAGGTAGAAACATCCTCCGCTGAATATAGCCCTAAACCACCAAAACAAATTGGGAGAGAGGCCAGTCTCCATTGAAAATCCCCAAAAAAGGACCCCCACATACCACAATACCTCAATCGCCGCTCTGAGCCCTTTGTCAAAAACAGAGACAACATCTTTAACGAACGTAGGCTGGCATGTTCGGAGACCGAACAACAACTTAGCCACTCCCATACAAGAGCGAAGCAAGAGAAGCTCACATTGAGGGTCACGCAGGCAAGTGAGACATCTTATCAGATCCACTGCCTTTGAGGCTTTGTGAATAGCTAAACTACTAATAAAACCAGCGTCTCGGCTAACAGCCCCTCCAAGGAGTTTGACCCCTAACTCCGGTCTTCCAATCCCAACAGGAAATAAACCACTCTTTGTCTTTACCCGATTGCATGACGGCCAAAATACTTCAGTCTTTTTAATATTAAGCTCAAGCCCCAACCTTGGCCCCTTGGATCGAATAATCTCCAATGCCTTAGCTACTTTAGTGGCGTCTCCTATAATCGTGCCATCATCTAAGTACCAAGCATGGAAAAGTAGCTTACAATCATCCCTCACCCGATGAATGAGAGGGTGTAAAGCTAAAGCAAAGAGAAGGGGTCCTAAAGGATCGCCTTGTTGAACCCCGGTAGTTGACTGAATACAATCATTCCCTATATATAGTCTAGCCGGTTGCCCGTAAAGAAAATTAACCCATAGAGAAATAGACGGGCATCTAGCACGAACCTCCTGTAGGAGTGTGGTTCTATCCACCAGGTTGAAGGCATTAGAAAAATCTACTGTGAGTAAAGCCAATGACCCATCAGAGTGGAACATGTTAAGAAATCTATTCGCGCTATGAAGCACCGCCTCTGCTCCACTCGGAATCCCCACTCCGAATTGAAAATCACCAAGGTATTTGGCCATCTCGTTCCCAACACTCTTCATCGCCACTTTGGATTCGAGCCTTCTCCAGATCGCGCCAACGGCAATTGGCCTAATCCCTTTGTCGGGTTTCAGTAGTGGCGTTAGGGGGGCAGAAGCCACAAACTCCGCCAAAGCAACAGGGCATCTACCACCTAACCACAAGTTAACCACCTCAGGGATAGCTTTAAGTAACCCCACAGCAATCGCAGATCCTTCCCCACATAGGGCATCCAAAATATGTTGGGCCCTCAAACCATCTCTCCCACAAGAAGTCCCTTTGGGAAAAGATTAAATACACCCTAGAACACTTTCAACGTCCACAACCAAAGGGGGCTCCAAGAGCAGGTCCTAGGCAAGGCAGGCGGGGGCAAGATAGGGTGCTTATCAAGCAATGCTTTCATAGTAGCGCCACCAAGAGGAGCAACACCCGAAGAGCACAAAACTTTAACCGCAGCCGTGAAGTGTCCTTCTGCAACTTTTCGAATACACTGTTTAGCATTGAGCCCCCCCTCGAATGATCACCCCTGAGAGAGGCCTCATTGGCACTTGAGTCCATATCCATCGGTTGCTTAAAGAGCGACTGGATAAGGTCAACACATCCGCTGCCATCACCCCAAATTGCCAAGGCCCGCTGAATAGAAATGCATTGTAAGGACTTCCTATTCCCCGACCTACGCTCTTGTCGGTTGGAAGGCTTGACAAGTTGTAATGTGCAACGTGGTAATATCAAAAGTCTAACCCACGCTTCAATGGAGTCTGGCATAAGCGCCACTTTGCCCAATGAAACAGATAGGGCCTGAGCAAATGCCATGCGACAACTATGAGGGATGATTTTTACTGTCTTTAAAGGGAGTGCGAAAATACGGTCAAGGAGGGTCGCATCCAAAACTATTCCGCCCAAAACATCTACATCTATTGCAAGTTGTGGCCTAGGGATCCCCACAAGGAAGTCTTCCACCCCTCCCGAATCAACCTTGAACTTGATAACTTTGTCAACATGGTGGCAAGCCCGACTGAGAGAGTGTAAAGACATGCACTCACCACACAACCAATAATTGGAAACCTTTAGAGCATCAGCCAATGTGACAAAAAGATCCCAATCCCTGGTTACCGCATCCCGCATGGCACATTTCCGCTCATCCGAACATAGGTGTAGACGCTTAATATGTGCCACCAACCTTTGGATCCCCTTAGACCCAACCAATCCATCCGGGCAACAATGAAATCCCCTAAACGGACACGGCCAAAAGCCTTCTAAACAACCAGTGCCCACCTCCCCCGAAGGTAAGCTACTGACAATCCAAGCCCCGGTCATAATACCACCCAATCAAAAGCGCCCAAAAAAAAACCAACAAACTCGAGTTGAGTTTTGGATGTAAAAACCAACAAAAAAAAGGGGAAGGAAGAGCAACCGCTAGTTGCCCTACCCTCCCTAACCCCAAAAACTCCGCTTAAATCCAAAACTGATGTTTAACCATGAACTGATGTTTAAAATATTATTTCCCATATGTATAAACTCACACTAAAGTACCAAACATAAGATACAAAGTTAGCAAATTACACTTAGCAAATTGTAATTTAGCATCTTTACAAACTTAAGTTTGTCAAAGATTACTCTCATTGGTAAAATGCCTCTTGCGTGTGATGTATCTTCGAACGGCATCACTGCCAAAAGCATCTTATCCTCGTTAAAATGTTCAAATTTGTGTAGGTGGAATTTGTTGACTAAAAGCACAATTTTGTGTAAAAACACAAAAACCAAAATTTAATACCAAAAAACAAAATCTAGTAAAAAAAACTAAAAATCTAGCATAAAAAAAAACTAAAATACAGTAAAAAAAGAATTCAATATAAAAAAAAAATTCTTGTTAAAAATAAGTGATTTTATGTTTTTAGCCAAATTGTATTGAAATTTAATCTTACCCTATATTATAAATTCAATTTATTTGTATGCAAGTGATTATTTATTCGTAAGATCTATTTTTGAATATAAATTTTGTAGTGAGGCAAGTTCATATTAAGAATTATTAAAAATCATCTCGTCCATGTTGTTAGTCTCTAATCCATTTAAACTTTTGTTTATTAATAAATAGGTTAGTACCCCGTGTATTACACATAATGAATGAAAAAAATATAATAAATAGTTAGTAATAAAAAGTTAAACAATATAAGACAATTTTTTATTATTAAATAATTATATTATTTTTTTAAACACTACAGTTTTTTAAAATTTTGTTTCTTTAAATTTTTTGTTTCAATTTTCTTTTTAAAAATTCAATATTTCATAATAATTTGTTTTTTTTTTTAAAAAATTAGTGTGTTTTTGATATTAATATATTTTTAATGTATTAAAAAATCTTTTTTTATTCAAAACATGCATTTAATAGGAGACAGAGGAGAGAAAAAAAATTGAGGAGCTCTAAGATTATATGACAAGTGTCCTTCAAACCTTTATTTACCAGAACTGTGTAGTACATAGGTTTACTAATAAAAAATAATGTAATTTTATAATTATGTCTTCATGAATTTACGTAATTAAAATAATTTTATTATATCTTTTTAAATTTACATTATTATATTAATACTAATAATATTAGTTATATCTTTTTTTATATAGAAAAACTTTAAAGATAAAAATTTATAAAAAAATGTTCTTAAAACACACACACAAACACACACACACACATATATATATTAAACATAGATGTATTAAACATTTACACAAGTTTAATGTTTGAATATTAAATTTATTTGTTTTAAAATAACATAATACATATTTTTCAAAGACGTTTTATCAAAAAATAAAGAATTTATTTTTATATTTTAATCATATTTTTTACTAAGTTAAATAAAATTATTAATATTTAATAGAAGAGATAAGATAAAAAAATCAAAATTTCATAAAAACATGTCATAGAAATATTTATGATAAGAAAGATGTGGGAAAATTTTTTTTTAAGTGCCTAGAATGTTGACAAGTGGAATATCAAAACCTTTATTTATTATATAGTATAGATATAGATATAGATAATAGATAGATTGGGTCAAGAATTTATATGGGTTAATGTATATATGTCAAACCCACATGTATATATATTGGGGATGGTACGAATGTTAACCATTCCTTATTGCGATAACCGAATAACTACATCTTATTATTTTGGACCCACATTAAAGTAAATCTAAAGTTTTAGGTCTTTTTTTGTTAATGTAAGTGCGCCCTATATTAATTAAAAAAGAAAAAAAAAACATGCACATTTAGATTTACTTTAATGTGAGCTCCAAATTAATATGATGTAGTTATTCGGTTAACACAATAATGAAGTGTTAACATTTGATCCTCTATATATATATATATATATATATATGGATTGTGATCAAATAATAATTCACTCTTAAAACAATAACCTAGATAACTTTGTTAAGATGAAGCCAAATCTTGGATTTTTTTTAACATCATTGTAACACATTTAGAACACTTTGTTCTTTTATGAGTTTGCGAAAATTCATCACCGTTTGAGAGTTTACATCGTTGTAAGTTTTGGGCCTAAAACAGTTACAGTGCTGTAAATCAAAAACTTACAATGATGATATCTCTTAAACGGTGATGAATTTTCACAAACTCATAAAGAACATAGTGCTCTAAATGTGTTACAATGATGTTTAAAAAAAATTCAAGATTTGATTTCATCATGGCAAAGTTATCTGGGTTATTGCGTTAAGATTGGGTTATTATTTGAACACTTCCCTATATATATATATATATATTTATATAGGGTATGGATAATTTGAAAACTACTTTTTAGTGTGAAAACTCATGTAAAACATACGTAACAAAATGTAAAAAAATATTTTATAAAACCATGTAAAACATACGTAACAAAGCGTAAAAAAAATTTATCGACGCTATTTTGATTTTTTTATGAAAATTTGCCCAATAATGTTACCAACTTGTAAAAAAATTTCAAAAAAAAATACGTTTTTACATGATTTTTGCTTAGTTTTCAAGGTTTTCACACTAAAATAGGGTTTTCATTTTAATAATTCCCTATATATATATATATATACATATATAGGGGAAGGTTCTCCTAAAAAGTCATTTTTGCCAAAGAAGGCTAAGAAAGATTTCTAAAAACTTGAAAACTGACCCAAACAAATTCCGATTGAATTCATTTTTAAATCATTGAAACCGACTTGTAATTCCCTAAAACCTAAACCTTAAATTATAAACGATAAACCCTAATAATAAAACCAAAATTATAAAAACAAATCCTAAACCTAGATAAAACCTAAAAGCTAAAAAAACATGTCCTAAAATCCTAACTCTAAAACTAGTTGTTAAATGTAAAACCAAAAAGCAAATATTGTAGGGTTCGATGAGACGGTTTCAATACCATCAAATGAGTTCAATAGGAAGATGATCAAAAATTAACCTTTTTCTTATTGCCTTAAACGAATAACTACATATTATTACTTTGGAGCCCACATTAAAGTAAATCTAAAGGTGTAAGTTTTTTCTTCTTTTTTAATTAATGTAGGCTCCACTTACATTAACAAAAAAAAACATAAGAAAAAACCTAATCGTTTAGATTTATTATAATGTGGGACACAAAGTAATAAGATGTAGTGTAAGGATCATTAAGTCTGATGCGCACCAAAACATCTCTGGATCTAATCTTGGACTCTCGGAAGACAAATAGCTGCTGGAAGAGAAGAATTAACCTTCGAAGAACCATTGCTTCTGAAGGATAATTCTCTTCTTCTAAAAGCTGTACAATGACCTAAAGCTTCCAAATCCATCCTCAGTACTTAGAAGTTCAAATCGATCAGTGGTTCCCAAGACAAAGACTTCTGAAGACTTTCTCTGACAAAGATTCTGGATACTTATAGAAATAATCAGAGCTGCTTTCTCACCTTCAGATCAACAAAGAAGACATTCCGATGTTAGTCAGCAGCAAAGAAGATTTGTCAGAACTACAAAGATACGAAGCAGTTAATGCCTTTTGTTGTTTAGGTATTTATTGTAAAAGTCAATGGAGTCTTTTGTATTAATTGTAATTAATATGGCTTGGCCTGTCAAGAGTCAAGACCATAACAGATACTATATTTAGCATACTTTTGTTTCTAGTGTTTTGTCTAGTCGTGTATCCCTACGAGGATACAACTGTAGGTCTTAGTATATAATCCTTCACTTGTAACTTAGCAAGGCACGAGTATGTGGTTGAGCTGTTGACTCTTGTTCACTTTGCATTTGAACGAAATATACTTTGACCTTGAAAGTATCTTTATTTGTGTATTGTATTTGCTCTGCAAGTGTGAGTGAGTCGAGTTGATAGAACTTTCTGCATCTATCAAGCTCGGTAGAAGATTACTTGTGAAAGTGTTGTGTTGAGATACTCAACCCGATCCAACATCTAGTTATTCGGTTAACGCAATAAACATGGGTTAACAAAGGAACCACACCCTATATATATATATTACTGTAATGTTGGGTCAAATAGTTCAAATTATAGTCTATGCTGGATTAATCTTGATGAATCAGATTATGAGTCAAGTTAAAATTATTAATTAGGCACAGTTAATTTAGTCAATTAATAGGCTAATGGTAGGGATGTAGTGGGTTTAATGTGAGAACATGGTCTCACAGTTTTCATGTTTTAGTTTTGTTTTTGACTACATATAACATACGTAATCTCCTTTTACGTGGGTAATTTTGTGTGTTTAAACTTTAAGTGTGTGTATTTGGGGTTGAACCAACAATTGGTATTGGAGCGCAGTTTCAAGAATCCCGGTTTGAGACTTGTTTTCTTGGAGAAGAAGGACGCAGCCCACTAAACTGCAGGGCTGAGAAGAATTGAACAGAAAGTGCAGCAAAGAAAAGAAAGCATGAAGGCTCTGCTCAATTGTGATCAGTAATAAGAACAGACCGATGTGAGAAGAAAGGAGAAAGGACCGGTTGCTAACACAGCAAAGACCAAAGAAGAAAACCGTGACCAGTGGGCTGTCTGAGAAAGACCGAAGACCGAAGAAAGAGACCATTTCCAGAAGAGATTCCGGCGAAGACCGACGAGTCGCAATAAAGACCGACAGCTTGAAAGAATCTTAGACCGAGAATATAGAGACCGATCCAATGACCTAGACCAGAGGTTGGCCTGAGAAGACCGAATATCGTCAAAGAGATCAAGTTATTGCCGCAAAGAGGGAAAGAAGAACGAAAACTGCAACCCTAAACTGTCACACTGACCGAAAAACCGAGAAACTTGAAGACCGAGAGAGAGACCGTGAGCAGCAAGAAGAGAAGGAAGAGATTGACGACCAAAGAAAGTAACTGAGACCGAAGTTTGTGTGAGAAAACAAAAAGAAAGAAGATCATGGCGAAGAAGAATTTTAAAAAAAGCGATCAAGAAACTGGCGACCAATTTTGGTTACCGATTGAGTAAGTCCAGAAGGAAGAAAGGAGTGGAAGCTGTTTTGATTTGTAACAATCCGACCAATGGCGGAATCATCGAAGCATACACGAAGTGTAGATTGTTCAAAATCACATGGTGTTTATCGTAATGAGTTCAAACCATTTGTTATCATAAATTCAAACTTAATATTCAAATAACATTAAAACATCCATTACATATAAAAGGAAATACTAAATCAAACAATCAAATTCTAAACATAACAATAAAACTAAATCCAATCTCTTTGCATGCCTAAGTATCGTTTCCACCTGAAACATGTTAAAATAAAAAGGTCAACTATAAAGTTGGTGAGCTTCACAGGTTTAAGCACACACACCAAAATAGTTGAATAAATGTTATAAGTAATATGTGTAACCAAGCTTAATGAACATACAATATTGAATTAGTAAATAAAGCAAATCAACTAATGTTAACTGAATAATGTTTGACCATGATAAGCATCGCAATGCTTGAATTAGTAACCTTTCACCACGGCCTTCCCCCGAATGGTAAATCAAACACATTGGAATGGCCGGTCAACAGATCTACCATAGTTACTAAGGGTGATCAATGCTAAATGTAAACTAGTGTTCAATATGTACAATGTCATAAACTAGTTTCACAAAAATAGTTTAAGAATTGTGATAACATGTTTCACCCCAAATAATAAAATCTTAAAAAGGGACTGCGAAGACTCACCTTGATTGATGAGCTAGTTTGCAATAAATAGTGCCAAGTGTATAATCAAGCAATATCCAAAAAAAATCCAATCAACCTAGATCGTTCAATCAAGTATAAGCCAATATGATCATCATAGTGTAATTGTGTTCCATGTTTGGGTGTTTACATGTTGATTTATTCAAAAGGGTTTAAATCTTTTAAAATTTATATTTTTTTATATTAATAAATGAGTCAAAATAATAGTTATGATATTAATAATGATTATCTTTAGTAATTTGAAAGATTTAACTAATTTAAATCTTAAACAATTAAAATAATTTTTGTATGGTATACTAGTTTGTTTAAAATAAATACATCATTACTTATTAAAATGACTGTGATAAAATATTCTCTTTAAATATTAAACTCTTTGTAAAGATTATACAAATTAAAATGTCCAACTATTATTTAAACTACTCTACTTTATTAAAGTTTATAAATATTATGTTGTAATAATTTCATAAATAAACCTGTAAATGTTCTAAGTAAAATTTATTTTTTCATATAAAACACTAATTTATATTATTATGAGCATAAAATGTTTAAAATTATGTTTTATAAGTTTTCAATAGTAATAAAATTTGTATTTTGGTTTATATTATACACACACACAGATATATATTAAAAAGTGATTATTATTATTATTATTATTATTATTATTATTATTATTATTTTTTATAAACAGATTTATTATTATTATTATTATTATTTTTATTAAAATTTTAGATTTTAAGTTTATAAATTTTTTTGGTGAAATCAGAATTTAAAAATAATTACTAAACAAATAGTAATAACAAAATGACAAAAATAATGCCCTAGCCCATGCTCGAACTCAAGACCTTGTCCCCGAACAATAGTATGTTCACCTGCTGGTCTAAGAGCCTTGAACTCGTCCAGACTCCCTTCTAAATTGTTTTAACCATACTTGTTCGTTCTCCCCAATTCCTTTTTTAACCCAAAACAAACCCTAGTTTCTTAAATCTCAAAATTGGCCTCGATTTCGAATTCGATATCGAGATTAAACATAGGGCTTTTATTCTCTACTAAAAACGAGCATAATGATATAAGATACATTAACCTTTTGAATGGATTTCGATTGTAGCTCAAGAACGACGAAGAACGACTCCTTCTTCGATCTGATTCGCGAAGTTTATTGATTGTGAATGTGTTTTGAGTATACAGAAAGGTTCGTGGGTTTAGTATGAACGAGTGGGTTGATTTAATTTGAGTTTTATACTCGTTTATATAGAATATTTTATGCTAGCCGATCGAATACGGGTTTTAGGAACGATTTTTGAATTGATTTTTGACTTATTCGACGATTTGGTGTTTGTTATCGATCCATGATGTTCGGTTGTTGAAAAAGTCTTAAAATTGGTTGATTTTATTCCCGAATTCACGATGTGAGCCATGATGGGTCGAAAATGGAGGGATACGGGTACCATTTTTTTTGTTTTGGGTGAAAGAGATGAGAACTATGGGTTATTGACAAAATTGGTCCTTCCTTGTTTTCCTTTTATTTTTCAGTTTTAAACTTGTCACAATAATTCCCTCAAGGTTTTATAACAACTAAAACATAAAAAGGTTATAAAATTAATATTTGAGAATTTTATTATTATTGTTATTAATTTATAAAAACCTACTTTATAAATTTTAAACTAGTAATTATTATTAATATGATTGTTATTATATATGTTTATATATGTATCCATATTTTGTTAAGAGTATTTATTTGAATTATTATTATTATCATCTATATTTAAAGAATTATAAAAATAATAAAATTTCGCGTTTATTATTAATAACTTGAAATTACAAGACTTATGGAAACGTTACATGATTCAATAAATAAAATGAAAATCAAAGCAGAGAAATGCACAACCAAGTTTTTGGGTAATGTTTGTAGTGGATATTAACAAAGAAAGTGACTCATGTGGGCCTGTGGCATGGAAATAGTGGTGGATGTTGAAAAAGACAAAATAGTGAATTAATTAGAAAATGAAGCAATTGCAAATAATTCGTGGATATTCATCAATACAAGCAGATCTAATGAAAGCAAGTTAACAAGAAAACCAATTATGGTTTAGTAAGAAAGTAAGAATCGACATCAAGATTAATGGGGTGAATGTTGGATTAATTTTGATGTATCAGCAAGACATTTCTTCAAGTTTGACACATGAAATGTTGGGTGAATGTTACTAAGCTGTTGTGGTGGATCGAGCTTGTAGGCTACCATCCCAATTCTTTCTATAACTTTAAAAGGACCCACATAGCGAGGAGCAAGCTTTCCCTTTTTACCAAATCGTATAACTCCTTTCCAAGGTTAAACCTTAAGAAGTACCATATCACCGACTTGGAATTCCAAAGGTTTATGACGTTTGTCAGCATAACTCTTTTGTCGGCTTCGAGCAGCTCACAAGTTGTCGCGAACTAGATGAATCTTGTCGGTCATTTCTTGAATCAATTTGGGACCGATGATTTGAGTCTCACCAATCTCGTTCCAAGCAATAGGCGATCGACATTTACGGCCATAGAGAGCTTCGAAAAGAGCCATGCTGATACTCGTATGATAACTATTGTTATACGAGAACTCGACAAGCGGTACGTGATTATCCAAATTGCCATCAAAGTCAATGGCACAAGCTCTAAGCATGTCTTCGAGGGTTTCAATCGTTCGCTTGGTTTTACCATCCATTTGAGGATTATAAGCCGTGCTAAGATCCAATCGAGTATCGAATGAGTCATGTAGAGATTCCCAAAAATGAGTAGGAAATTGAGCATCATGATCAGATATGATACTAAGAGGTACGCCATGTCGTCTTACGATCTCATCAACATAGATATGGGCTAACTTTCGCGAATTGGTAAGAAGTGAGCCGATTTAGTCAAACGGTCAATGATCACCCATATACTATGATGACCACTAGAAGTTCTTGGGAGTTTAGTGATGAAGTCCATAGAAATGTTTTCCCACTTCCACATCGAAATTTCAGGTTGAACAAGCAATCCCGAAGGTCGTTGGTGCTCGACTTTGACTTTAGAACAAGTCAAACATTTAGTAACATACTCGGCAATGTCCTTCATCATGTCGGGCCACCAATAAAGAACTCGAATAACTTGATATATCTTGTCCGCTCCAGGATGAATGGAATAACGAGACTTATGTGCCATCGTTCATGATGGTCAATCAAAGATCGTTACGATTTGGAATCCAAATACGATTCAAGAAACATAGTAAACCATCAGTCTTGGTTTCTAGTTGAACTTCGACGCCACAAGACATTTCGTCATGCAAATTGCCTTGGGTCAAGGAGATTTGTTGAGCCTCATAGATGTTGTTATGAAGATTAGTTTGGATTCGAATTCTATGAACTTGAATATGACTCTTTTGACTAAGTGCATCGGCTACAACATTGGCTTTGCTGGGATGATAACGAATCTCGCAATCATAATCGTTTAGAAGTTCAACCCAACATTGTTGCCTCATGTTGAGTTCTTTTTGATGAAGAATATGTTGAAGGCTTTTGTGATCAGTGAAGACTACACATTTTGTGCCATAGAAATAGTGCCTCCAAATCTTTAAGGCAAATACGACGGCACCGAGCTCGAGATCGTGAGTGGTGTAGTTCTTTTCGTGAACCTTCAATTGACTCGATGCGTAAGCAATAAGCTTTCCTCATTGCATGAGAACACAACCGAGTCCTTGATTAGACGCATCACAATAAGCTACAAAGTCATCGTTTCCATCGGGAAGAGTCAAGATAAGAGCATCACAAAGCTTTTGCTTTAGAATTTGGAATGCTTCTTCTTGTTTTGGCCCCCATTCATAAGGCTTGTCCTTATGAGTCAAGGCGGTGAATGGAACAATAATCTTTGGGGAATTAGCAATAAAACGTCGATAGTAAACAGCAAGACCGAGAAAAGAACGAATCTCGGTAGGAGTCTTTGGTGTACTCCAATCCTTAACAGCTTCAATCTTCGCCGGATCTACATGAACACCCTTTTCATTGACAATATGTCCTAAGAATTGAACTTCCTTAAGCCAAACTTCACATTTAGAGAATTTGGCATATAGTTGTTCTTTTCTTAAGAGTTCCAAAACCAATTTAAGGTGTTGTTCATGTTGAGTTTGCTTTTGGAGTAGATCAAGATATCGTCAATGAATATGATCACGAATTTGTGTAGGTACGGTCTACACACTCGGTTCATAAGATCCATGAAAACCGCATGTGCATTGGTTAGTCCAAATGGCATAACCACAAATTCATAGTGACCATACCTAGTTCGAAAAGCAGTCTTTGGGATTTCATCTTTATGAACACGAAGTTGATGATAACCGGAGCGAAGATCGATCTTTGAAAACTAAACCGATCCTTGAAGTTGATCGAATAAGTCATCGATACGAGGCAATGGGTACCGGTTCTTGATGGTGAGTTTGTTGAGCTCATGATAGTCAATACACATTCGGAATGACCCGTCCTTCTTTTAACGAAAAGGACCGGTGCACCCCAAGGTGAATGGCTTGGACGAATGAAACCCTTATCAGATAACTCTTGGAGTTGACTAGCAAGTTCTTGCATTTCAGAAGGTGCAAGACGACAGGGAGACTTTGCAACTGGATTAGCACCAGGTACTAAGTCGATTCGAAACTCGACTTTTCGTACGGGTGGAATTCCCGGGAGATCATCGGGAAATACTTCAGGATAGTCGCGAATGATCGGGATGTATTGAATGCTTTTGCCCTTGTCTTTCTTCTCCACAACATGGGCTAGAAAGGCTACATACTTCTTACGTAAATACTTGAGAGCTTTCGTGCACGACATGAGTTTATGACCACTATTAGGTGTCTCGCCAAAGATTCTCAGAGTTTCACCCGACGGTAGTGGTATACGTATGAACTTCTCGAAGCAAACAATCTCGGCTCGATGAGTGGCTAACCAATCCATGCCTATTATAACATCAAAGCTTCCAAAAGGCATGGGTATAAGATTGATAGGGAAAACGTGATCCATAAGGTTCACCGTACATCCTAATACTACAGTATCAATGTCTATCGCTTTACCATCAGCCACTTCCACATTCTAAGGTTTGTCTAATCTACGTGTTCTACCAAGTAAAGGCTCAAATTGACTAGACACAAAACTCCTATTAGCACCCGAATCAAATAACACAAAAGCATAGCAGTCATTAATCAAGAACGTACCGTTCACCACATCTTCGTTAGCTTGGGCAGTTTGTGATTTAAGCTGGAAAGTACGTGCCCATGTAACCCTTTGGTCGTTGCCCGTGAGCCTTGGGCATTTGTTTCTAAGGTGACTGGGGTCGCCACATTCATAGCAGGACCTTCCATTGGTTATTGCGGGAACAGGTGCATCTGGTTGTTAGTTAACTGGTGGAGCTGGTTGACCTTGCTGCAAGATTTGTCCATTCCAACAGTAATTTGCAAAATGACCGTATTTCCCACAAACAGTGCAAACTCTGCATGGTCGGTTTGGTGCATGATGGTATCTACAAGTAGGGCACATAGGTTGAACCCCCACATAGGTTCTATTTTTGGGTTTGGTGGGGCTTATTGGTTGATAGGTGCAGCAGGGATAGTGTGACACCCAGCAATTTCAGGTAAATTGCGACTCTTACATTCTTTACATTTCACATTCATACTTGTTGCATTTCATGTAAATATGTTTAATTAGATGAGTTGAACACAAATAACTACGAAACGATAGTTCGAGGAACTATCAAATCGTACATTGCACATTGGTTTTGGAAACCAAGTGTGGCAAACACAACACTAACGCAAAACAATAATTTGGGGAATTATTGAATTGTGCATCACACGTTGATTAGGATTGATCAAGCGTGCAAACACTTCGTAAGACACGAGCACAAACTACTAAAGATAATTCGAGGAATTATCAAAACACACACGAGACTCACGAGCGTTGATGATCAAATAACTTATGTGCTATTTTATGTGATTATGTGCTAAACGTGCATTAGATGTTTAGGATAAGCGTTAGGAATCAAGTACGAGTGAAATCGAATCATCGAAATCGAAAAACATGAAAAAGGACTCGTCGCGATACGTGAAGACCCCGAGGCGAAAGGCTTCGCGAAACGCGAAGCAAACCTAGAGTCGGGACTCCCGAATTCCATCGCGGTACGTGATAAAAGATTTTTATCGGCCTCCGCGGTATGCGAAGGCCATGCAGATCAAAATTTCTTTATATTCAACCCCAATCCTTTCCACTCGGTTCCTTTCACCCTTTACTCCGATTTCTCTCATCTTCTAGCAACTAAGCCCTCTGAAATCAGCCCTTAAACTTCTGTTAAACACTTCCTAAGCCACATCCTTGCACTCTTGGAAGATTTGAGGCCATTAGAGCTACCATAGGAGGTCTTGGAAGCTATCAACACGCGAGAGGACCACCTTTAGCCATTTCCAGGACTTCTTACACCTGCTACCACTCAAATATTAGCTTATAAGGTAGTTTTATATGTTTATCATTAGTTAGATCGTACATGCAATGGGTAAAAACCCACATGCAACTCCATACGGTTATTGTGCACGAAGTTGTTGGTGATCTGATGAGTATTTGTTATAGATTTACTGACTTTATAGTTTAGAAATGTTAGGTTTGAGTCTTGGTTAAGTTATGTTTATTTGATGATGATCTTGGTACACTTGCCATAAAAGGAAACTTTTATGTTCCAAGTCATGGATTTGTGATGATCTAGACATGTTACACATGTCTAGATGTTGTCAAATGTATATTGGAGTGTTTAGAAACACATTTGGATGTTTGATTTTGTCAAAAATTTGGTTTTAGTATAAACTTACTATTTATGGAAACTTTTGTAAATCAAAAGAGGGCTTTTGATATTTTTGAATGATTTGATGAACCTTGATTCTTGAAATATGTTTAAAAACGATTTTAAGCATATTGGAAACTTCGATTTGTGAAAACGAGTTTTTAAACGGGTACTTTCCAAATAAGGAAACTTTATTTGGGCAAAACGGCATAAATGGTAATTTATGTGCAAACGACATGTTTTAAGGGTTTGAGCGTGTTTTATAAACATATTAATGGTATTAACTTTATGAAATGGGATTTCATAACCACACTTTCCTAAATTGGAAACTTTCTAAAAATGGTAACTTGTGCGATTAGGGTCATAGGATGCATTTTGATGTCTTACGTGCATTAAGGCGCATAAACACAACAATCGTGTCACCAACGATTCGTCGAGTCTCACTAGTCAACACGCACGCACTCGGTTGAGCACACCGACACTTGGAGTTGTATGGGATACAACACACCACAAAACACATACTCACACCTATATGGTTATAGGTGCTTACTAGCAGGTGCTAGCTTTCGCAGACGCGAACCCACAATCACACCGGAACTGCTTAACAGCTGAGTTCACGGCCCGTTTTTACTTTTCTACCTTTGGGGGAGAAAACGTTGCATGCTAAACTGTTTTATGAACAACAACTCATTTTATTTGCATATGGACATGCTTTATCACTATATGTATATGTGTGGACCACATCACAACTAAAAGTCCTCGCGATACTCCACGGACCGTTAGTAGCGCGTAGCGCCTAGCGTGGTATTCTTGAATAGTACTATTTGGGCCTTACAAGCCCCACCCATCGCGCCTTGGAGGCCAACCCGACTGTAGGTCGGAATGGGTGCAATATTGACCAACACTTTGCCATTGTCTTGTGATGGACATGGCGGGAGGCACAACTGTCAGCTTCGGTACGACCCCGCATATAATATAACTGTATTGACTAGCTATCATCGATACTGAATTGTAATGCTATGTAAATCGCAAACTCTTACTTTAAACATTGGATGTTTATTGCTTATGAAAAACTTGTGCTCTCACCAACCATTGTGTTGACCCTTTTACTCGCATGTTTACTCAGGTAGCTAAGGCACGCAGTCAAGGATAGGATTCTAGGATGGAATCCATGCATCAGTTTTAGTGTCTTAGGATATTTTGAGAACATTTAAACATTTGTCATGTTATGTAATAATTATTACTTAAACCGCTTCCGCAAACTAATACTCTGTGATGTTTTGAAAACTGTTTTAACAACGCTTCCGCAGTTATATCTTAAATCTGTTTTGATCTTACTAAACTTCCGCAACTCTGAGTTTACAAGACTGTTTTATCCAAGTTATTGGATGTACGTATGCAACCAGACATATAGGTCTCGCAACATGGTAACTGGAGACTACGATCCTGCTAGATCAGCCAGCCGTTGCGCCCCCTTCGCACAGGCCGGGATGGCCGGGGTGCAACAGATTGGTATCAGAGCCCCCGGTTATTGCGAATTAGGTTTGCATTTAGTGAACTTAGTCTATAACCACTAGTCTCCACAAATCACTTAGTGCTTAGTATTGTGATACTTGCACACATGTGACATCTTTTATGCATTACATTCATCACCTCATGTGACTACCTATGACGGGGAGGAGCCAATAGCTCTACATGTTTCTTTACAGTACCTACTGCATACACTACATAAGTTATTAGATAAACACTAACACTTATTCTCACTATGAAGATCATGGCTGGAAGACGTGGAGGACGCAGAAACGCGGGACAACGTGGAAACATCAACTTGACACCCGCTGAACTGAATGCACTTATCAACGAACGAGTTGAAGAGGCACTTACTGCACAGGAGGCTACCCACAACCAAAACCTACTGAATCAGGGTGACAAATCTCATCTTAAATTCACCTTGCGCAATGATCACTCAATTATATTACAACACGTTTATCCGAATCTGAATCCAATTCCTTTTATTCCCTATGACAGGAGCAAACCTCAACCCTCCACTCTGCACATTCAAGATGTTCCTAGACTGCAAACCCCACTCTTTCAGCGGCATAGAGGGTGCCGTCGGACTGTTACGTTGGATCGAAAAGGCAGAATCGGCCTTTGCTGAGTTGCCCTCACTTAGTGGAATGCCAACGTCCAGAACCTAGGGCTCGACGCAGCCAACGCTCTACCTTGGGATGACTTTAAGAGGATGCTGAACCGAGAATATTGTCCTCGCGGTGAAGTACAGAAACTGGAAACTGAGTTCTGGAACCACAAGATGATTGGTTCTGAGGTTGAGGCATACACTGCCCGGTCGTATGAGTTGGCAAACCTGTGCTCGGAAATGGCAACCCCACCCTTCAAACACATAGAGAAGTATATTGAGGGACTACCATCTCAAATTCAGGGCATGGTACTATCTGCTGACCCCATCACCATGCAACAAGCCGTGCGACTGGCCCATAAGCTCAATGATTCGGCAGTTGCACAGGGACTCTTACCACCCCTTGGTGCTGTAACCAAACCTACTGACAACAAACAAAAATGGGATAACACCCTAAGCAAGACTTCAACTCTCCAACCACCGCCACAACAACGTAAGTTTGGGTCACCCCAAGCTTATGCACCACCCGTCCCGACCACTCAAACCACAGGAACCTACGCTGGAAAACACTCCAAGTGAAACAAATGCAACTTACATCATGTCTTGGGACAGTGTGGTTTCCGATGCCAACAGTGTGGCAAAGGTGGGCATCTCACCAAAGACTACAGGGGTGAGCTGCTTGCAAAGACCCCACAGCCACAACAACAACAACAACTTGAAGCACCGAAGGGCTGCTTCGAGTGTGGAAAACCGGGGCACTTCAAGAGGGATTGCCGCATCTGAAGAACAACAATAACGGGAACAACAACGGTCTGAAAGGACGAGCGTTCATGATCGGGGCTAAGGAGGCCAGGAATGATCCCAACCTTGCAACTGGTACGTATCTCTTAAACGATAATTATGCTTCTGTATTGTTTGATACTGGAGCTGAGAAAAGTTTTATATCTAAGGATTTTAGTGAGATACTGGCCATAAACCCAGCACCCCTAGAGTTTGAATATACAATAGAGCTAGCTGATGGTAAATTAATTGTGACTAAGCACATTCTTAAAGAATGCACTTTAGAGCTAGCAGGCCATAAATTTAAGATTGATCTCATGCCAGTTACACTAGGCAGTTTTGATGTCGTAGTAGGCATGGATTGGTTATCTGAAAACCAAGCTGAAATCATCTGCCATGACAAGGTTGTGCACGTACCTCTCCCTAGTGGAGAAACCTTGACCATCAATGGCGAAAGGAGAGACACCCCTCTAAACATCATCTCGTGCATGAAAGCCCACAAATGTTTACGAAAAGGATACACAGCCATTCTGGCACTTATCGCCGATAAGACGGAATAGGAGAAGAAAATAAAAGACATCCCAGTCGTGTGCGAATATCCCGACGTATTTCCTGAGGATCTACAAGGACTTCCACCACCTCGATAAGTGGATTTCCGCATAGACCTCGTACCAGGAGCAGCACCTATCGCACGAGATCCTTATCGACTTGCACCTTCCGAGATGCAGGAACTGTCCAATCAACTCCAGGAGCTGTTGGACAAGGGTTTCATCAGACCAGGCTTCTCACCTTGGGGAGCTCCGGTCTTATTCCTGAAGAAGAAGAATGGCACATTCCGTATGTGCATCGACTATCGAGAATTAAACAAAGTGACAATCAAGAACCGTTACCCCTTACCTCGTATCAATGATCTGTTCGATCAACTGCAAAGATCGAGTTACTACTCTAAGATCGATCTGCGATCTGGGTATCATCAGCTACGAATTCAGGAGGAAGATATCCCCAAGACTGCTTTTCGCACACGGTATGGCCATTGCGGATTTTTGGTCATGCCATTTGGGCTGACAAACGCACCCGCAGTATTCATGGATCTCATGAATAGAGTGTGCAAACCTTACCTGGATAAGTTTATCATTGTCTTTATAGATGATATTCTCATCTATTCCAAAACCCAAGAGGAACACAAAGAGCATCTTTAATTGGCTCTTGAACTGCTGCGACAAGAGAAGCTGTACGTCAAACTCTCCAAATGCGACTTCTGGATTCGTGAAGTCCAATTCTTGGGTCATGTTGTAAATGAACAGGGGATTCATGTGGATAAATCCAAGATAGAGGCGATTAAGAACTGGGAAGCACCGAAGACTCCAACTGAGGTGCGACAATTCCTAGGCTTCGCAGGCTATTATCAACGATTTATTGAAGGATTTTCCAAGATAGCCCAACCACTCACAGCTCTCACCCACAAGGACGAAATATCTCTGGACTGACAAACAAGAATCTGCATTTCAACTTCTCAAGCAGAAGCTCTGTAGTGCAACTATCTTATCTCTTCCTGATGGATCGGACGGCTTCGTAGTATACTGCGATGCCTCAATACAAGGACTCAACTGCGTGCTGATGCAGCGAGAGAAGGTGATCGCATATGCATCCCGACAACTGAAAGTCCATGAGAAAAACTACACCACCCACGACTTGGAACTTGGAGCCGTAGTATTTTCACTCAAGATCTGGAGACACTACCTGTATGGTACAAAGTGTACGATATACACTGATCACAAGAGTCTCCAACACATATTCGAGAAAAGAGAACTGAGCATGCGACAACGTCGCTGGCTCGAACTCCTAAACGACTATGAGTGTGCTGTCAAGTATCACCCAGGGAAGGCCAATGTAGTGGCCGATGCTCTAAGACGGAAGAATACCTCGAAACCTAAGATGGTACGAGCTTTACAACTCACCATCCATCCCAATCTCCAGGAACAGATACGTATTGCCCAAGTGGAGGCACTTAAAGTAGAAAACCTAGCGGCTGAATCATTAAGGGGAATGGAGCAACAACCGGAGGTAAAAGCCGATGGCTTACACTATTTCAGGGAACGTGTTTGGGTTCCACGGCACTGAAACCTACAAGACCTCGTGATGGATGAGGCTCACAAATCTCGATATTCCATTCACCCTGGATCAGATAAGATGTATCATGATTTGAAGATCCTTTTTTGGTGGCCGCACATGAAAGCCGACATCGCCACCTACGTGAACAAATGCTTGACTTGTTGCAAAGTCAAGATCGAGTACCAGAAACCATCTGGATTACTCACACAACCTGAGATCCCCATGTGGAAGTGGGAAAAAATCTCCATGGACTTCATTACTAAATTACCCCGTACTCCTAGTGGATGTGACACTATCTGGATAATTGTTAACCGACTGACCAAGTCAGCACATTTCCTTGCGATCAAGGAAAATGATAAGATGGAAAAGCTAGCCAGAATTTATGTCAAGGAAGTGGTCTCGCAACATGGAGTGCCAATCTCCATCATTTCTGACCGAGACGCTCGATTCACTTCAAACTTCTGGAAATCACTACAAAAGTGGCTTGGCACGCGGATGGATATGAGTACAGCATACCATCCACAAACCGATGGCCAGAGTGAACGTACGATACAAACTCTCAAAGACATGCTACGAGCGTGCGTAGTAGACTTCGGCAACAGTTGGGAAACTCACCTACCGTTGGTAGAGTTCTCTTACAATAACAGCTACCACACAAGTATAAAGGCAGCGCCTTTTGAGGCACTCTATGGCAGGAAATGCCGATCACCCATCTGTTGGGTGGAAGTGGGCGACAGTCAGCTCATTGGCCCGGAGCTTGTGCATGAAACAACAGAGAAAATCGTGCAAATTAGAAACCGCATGGCAGCAGCTCTAGATCGTCAAAAGAGTTATGCCGACAAACGCCGAAAGCCTCTAGAATTTCAGGTAGGAGATAAGGTCCTTCTGAAAGTTTCACCATGGAAAGGCGTCATTCGTTTTGGTAAACAAGGCAAACTAAACCCACGGTATATTGGACCTTTCGAGATCCTGAAAAGGATTGGTCCGGTGGCATACCAGCTTGACTTACCCACCGAACTCGATGGAGTTCACAACGTATTTCACGTCTCGAACCTGAAGAAATGTTTATCAGACGAGACACTTGTAATCCCACTGGATGAGATCCAAGTGGATGAACAGCTACGATTCATAGAGGAACCAGTCGAAATCATGGACCGTGAAGTCAAACAACTCAAACAAATTAAGATCCCGATTGTCAAGGTCTGATGGAACTCGAAACGCGGACCTGAATTCACGTGGGAACTTGAGGATCAGACGATGCGCAAATATCCCCATCTCTTCAAACAGACAACGTCGAACGCCGACAACAACGAATAAATTTCGGGACGAAATTTCCTTTCAACAAGGGGATGATGTGACAACCAGAAAATTTTTGTTTCTCAAACATTCTTGCTACTCAAACACTACCAACAACAACCAAATTTCGGGACGAAATTTCTTTCATCAAGGGAATGATGTGACACCCAGCAATTTCAGGTAAATTGAGACTCTTACATTCTTTACATTTCATATTCATACTTGTTTCATTTCATTTAATTATGTTTAATTAGATGAGTTGAACACAAACAACTACGAAAAGATAGTTCGAGGAACTATCAAATCGTACATTGCACATTGGTTTTGGAAACCAAGTGTGGCAAACACAATACTAACGCAAAACAATAATTCGGGGAATTATTGAATTGTGCATCACACGTTGATTAGGATTAATCAAGCGTGCAAACACTTCGTAAGACACGAGCACAAACTACCAAAGATTATTCGAGGAATTATCAAAACACACACGAGACTCACGAGCGTTGATGATCAAACAACTTATGTGCTATTTTATGTGATTATGTGCTAAACGTGCATTAGATGTTTAGGATAAGCGTTAGAAATCAGGTACGAGTGAAATCGAATCATCGAAATCAAAAAACATGAAAAAGGACTCGTCGCGATACGCGAAGACCCCAGGGCGAAAGGCTTCGCGATACGCGAAGCAAACCCGGAGTTGGGACTCCAGAATTCCATCGCGGTACGCGGTAAAAGATTTTGATCGGCCTCCGCGGTACGTGAAGGCCATGCAGATCAAAATTTCTTTATATTCAACCCCAATCCTTTCCACTCGGTTCCTTTCACCCTTTACTCCGATTTCTCTCAGAGCTACCATAGGAGGTCTTGGAAGCTATCAACACGCGAGAGGACCACCTTCAGCCATTTCCAGGACTTCTTACACCTACTACCACTCAAATATTAGCTTATAAGGTAGTTTTATATGTTTATCTTTAGTTAGATCGTACATGCAATGGGTAAAAACCCACATGCAACTCCATACGGTTATTGTGCATGAAGTAGTTGGTGATTTGATGAGTATTTGTTATAGATTTACTGACTTTATAGTTTAGAAATGTTAGGTTTGAGTCTTGGTTAAGTTATGTTTGATTTGATGATGATCTTGGTACACTTGCCATAAAAGGAAACTTTTATGTTGCAAGTCATGAATTTGTGATGATCTAGATGTTGTCAAATGTATATTGGAGTGTTTAGAAACACATTTAGATGTTTGATTTTGTCAAAAACTTGGTTTTGTATAAACTTACTATTTATGGAAACTTTTGTAAATCAAAAGAGGGCTTTTGATATTTTTGAATGATTTGATGAACCTTGATTCTTGAAATATGTTTAAAAACGATTTTAAGCATATTGGAAACTTCGATTTGTGAAAACGAGTTTTTAAACGGGTACTTTCCAAATAAGGAAACTTTATTTGGGCAAAACGGCATAAATGGTAATTTATGTGCAAACGACATGTTTTAAGGGTTTGAGCGTGTTTTATAAACATATTAATGGTATTAACTTTATGAAATGGGATTTCATAACCACACTTTCCTAAATTGGAAACTTTCTAAAAATGGTAACTTGTGCGATTAGGGTCATAGGATGCATTTTGATGTCTTACGTGCATTAAGGCGCATAAACACAACAATCGTGTCACCAACGATTCGTCGAGTCTCACTAGTCAACACGCACGCACTCGGTTGAGCACACCGACACTTGGAGTTGTATGGGATACAACACACCACAAAACACATACTCACACCTATATGGTTATAGGTGCTTACTAGCAGGTGCTAGCTTTCGCAGACGCGAACCCACAATCACACCGGAACTGCTTAACAGCTGAGTTCACGGCCCGTTTTTACTTTTCTACCTTTGGGGGAGAAAACGTTGCATGCTAAACTGTTTTATGAACAACAACTCATTTTATTTTCATATGGACATGCTTTATCACTATATGTATATGTGTGGACCACATCACAACTAAAAGTCCTCGCGATACTCCACGGACCGTTAGTAGCGCGTAACGCCTAGCGTGGTATTCTTGAATAGTACTATTTGGGCCTGACAAGCCCCACCCATCACGCCTTGGAGGCCAACCCGACTGTAGGTCGGAATGGGTGCAATATTGACCAACACTTTGCCATTGTCTTGTGATGGACATGGCGGGAGGCACAACTGTCAGCTTCGGTACGACCCCGCATATAATATAACTGTATTGACTAGCTATCATCGATACTGAATTGTAATGCTATGTAAATCGCAAACTCTTACTTTAAACATTGGATGTTTATTGCTTATGAAAAACCTGTGCTCTCACCAACCATTGTGTTGACCCTTTTACTCGCATGTTTTCTCAGGTAGCTAAGGCACGCACTCAAGGATAGGATTCTAGGATGGAATCCATGCATCAGTTTTAGTGTCTTAGGATATTTTGAGAACATTTAAACATTTGTCATGTTATGTAATAATTATTACTTAAACCGCTTCTGCAAACTAATACTTTGTGATGTTTTGAAAACTGTTTTAACAACGCTTCCGCAGTTATATCTTAAATCTGTTTTGATCTTACTAAACTTCCGCAACTCTGATTTTACAAGACTGTTTTATCCAAGTTATTGGATGTACGTATGCAACCAGACATATAGGTCTCGCAACATGGCAACTGGAGACTACGATCCTGCTAGATCAGCCAGCCGTTGCGCCCCCTTCGCGCAGGCCGGGATGGCCGGGGTGCGACAGATAGCAGGGGTTACTACCGCAAAAGTTATAGCCTTTCTCTTACGGTTAATGGACTTTGAGGCATTAAAAGATTCAGTTTTAACCTCCTTAGAAGGCTCATCAGTGGTGTACTTGGTTTCCACTTTCTTGGCTCCCTTTCTAGTTAAAGTACTCGCCCTAACATGGTTGTCAGTTAGGGTAGCAGCCAATCGAATTGCATCTTCAACTATGGCCGGTTTGCTCCCAAAACAGGAATCTTGGATTTGCATGGGTAGTCCACTAATATACTTTTCAACAGCACGAGAAAGTGGGTGACCATATGTGGCACAAATAGACTAAGTTCGTGGTAACGGTTTGTGTAAACCAGGTTTTCCCCACTATGCTGTTTAAGATCCCAAAATTCCGACTCGAGTTTCCTCATTTCTTTGCGAGGACAAAACTCACCTGTCATCAGTTGTTTGACCTCATCCCAAGTTAAGGCCATTGCAGTTTCAGCACCCTTAGTTCGTTTCTCGGTATTCCACCAAGTGAGTGCCCTTTTCTGAAAGACACTGGTGGCATAACGAACCTTAGGGTTCTTAGGGCAGTTAGAATGGAGGAAGGTACTCTCCACGCTTTCAAACCACTGAAGACAAAAAACTGCTGGAAAAGAATAATTAACCTTCGAAGAACCATTGCTTCCGAAGGATAATTCTCTTCTTGTAAAAGCTATACAACGGCCTGTAGCTTCCGAAACCCTCCTCAATACATAGAAGTTCAAATCGATAAGTGGTTCCCAAGACAAAGACATCTGAAGATTTCTCAGACAAAGATTCTGGATAGTTATAGAAATAATCAGAGCTGCTTTCTCACCTTCAGATCAACAAAGAAGACATTCCGACGTTAGTTAGCAACAAAGAAGATTTGTCATAACTACAAAGATACGAAGCAGTTAATGCCTTTTGCTGTTTAGGTATTTATTGTAAAAGTCAATGGAGTCTTTTGTATTAATTGTAATTAATATGGCTTGGCCTATCAAAAGTCAAAACCAATTAGCATGCTTTTGTTTCTAGTGTTTTGTCCAGCCGTGTATACTTACGAGGATACAGCTGTAAGTCTTAGTATATAATCCTTCACTTGTAACTTAGCAAGGCACGAGTATGTGCTTGAGCTGTTGAGTCTTGTTCACATTGCATTTAAATGAATATACTTTGACCTTGAAAGTATCTTTATCTGTGTATTGTATTTGTTCTGTAAGTGTGAGTGATTCGATTTGATAGAACTTTCCCCATCTATCAAGCTCGGTAGAAGATTACTTGTGAAAGTGTTGTGTTGAGTTACTCAACCCGATCCAACATCTAGTTATTCGGTTAACGCAATAAACATGGATTAACAAAGGAACCACACCCTATATATATATTACTGTAATGTTGGGTCAAATAGTTCAAATTATAGTCTATGCTGGATTAATCTTGATGAATCAGATTATGAGTCAAGTTAAAGTTATTAATTAGGCATAGTTTATTTAGTCAATTAATGGGCTAAATGGTAGGGATGTAGTGGGTTTAATGTGAGAACATGGTCTCACAGTTTGCATGTTTTAGTTTTGTTTTTGACTACATACAACATGCATAATCTCCTTTTATGTGAGTAATTTTCTGTGTCTAAACTTTAAGTGTGTGTATTTGGGGTTGAACCAACAATTGGTATTAGAGCGCAGTTTCAAGATTCCCGGTTTGAGAGTCGTTTTCTTGGGGAAGAAGGAGGCAACCCACTAAACTGCAGGGCTAGGAAGAATTGAACAGAAAGCGCAGCAAAGAAAAGATAACAGGAAGTCTCCGTTCAATTGTGATAAGTAGTAAGAACAGAACGATGTGAGAAGAAAGGAGAAAGGACCGGTTGCTACCGCAGTGAAGACCAAAGAAGAAAACCATGACTAGTGGGTTGTGTGAGAAAGACCGAAGAAAGAGACCATTTCCAGAAGAGATTCCGACGAAGACCGACGAGTCGCAATAAAGACCGGCGGCTTGAAAGAATCTTAGACCAAGAATATAGAGATCGAGCCAATGACCTAGACCGGAGATTGCCTAGAGAAGACCGAGTATCATCAAAAGAGATCAAGTTATTGCCGCAAAGAGGGAAAGAAGAGCGAAAACTGCAACCTTAGACCGTCACACTGACCGAAAAACCGAGCAGTTTGAAGACCGAGAGAGAGACCATCAGCAGCAAGAAGAGAAGGAAGAGATTGACGACCAAAGAAAGTAACTAAGACCGAAGTTTGCGTGAGAAAACAAAAAGAAAGAAGATCATGGCGGAGAAGAATTTAAAAAAAAAAAGCGATCAAGAAACTGGCGACCAATTTTGGTTACTGATTGAGTAAGTCCTGAAGGAAGAAAGGAGTGGAAGCTGTTTTGATTTGTAACACCCCGACCAATGGCGAATCATCGAAGCATACACGAAGTGTAGATTGTTCAAAATCACAGGGTGTTTATTGTAATGAGTTCAAACCATTTGTTATCATAAATTCAAACTTAATATTCAAATAACATTAAAACATCCATTACATATTAAAAGGAAATACTAAATCAAACAATCAAATTCTAAACATAACAATAAAACTAAATCCAATCTCTTTGCATGCCTAAGTATCGTTTCCACCCGAAACATGTTTAAATAAAAAGGTCAACTATAAAGTTGGTGAGCTTCACAGGTTTAAGCACACACACCAAAATAGTTGAATAAATGTTATAAGTAATATGTGTAACCAAGCTTAATGAACATACAATATTGAATTAGTAAATAAAGCAAATCAACTAATGTTAACAGAATAATGTTTGACCATGATAAGCATCGCAATGCTTGAATCAGTAACCTTTCACCGCGGCCTTCCCCCGAATGGTAAATCAAACACAGCGGAATGGCCGGGGCTAAATGTAAACTAATGTTCAATACGTACAATGTGATAAACTAGTTTCACAAAAATAGTTTAAAAATTGTGATAACATGTTTCACCCCAAATAATAAAAGCTTAAAAAGAGGCTATGAAGACTCACCTTGATTGATGAGCTAGTTTGCAATAAATAGTGCCAAGTGTATAGTCAAGCAATATCCAAACAAAAATTCAATCAACCTAGATCGTTCAATCAAGTATAAGCCAATATGATCATCATAGTGTAATTGTGTTCCATGTTTGGGTGTTTACATGTTGATTTATTCAAAAGGGTTTAAATCTTTTAAAGTTTATATTTTTTTATATTAATAAATGAGTCAAAATAATAGTTATGAAATTAATAATGATTATCTTTAGTAATTTGAAAGATTTAACTAACTTAAATTTTAAACAATCAAAACAATTTTTGTATAGTATACTAGTTTGTTTAAAATAAATATATCATTACTTATTAAAATGACTTTGATAAAATATTTTCTTTAAATATTAAACTCTTTGTAAAGATTATACAAACTAAAATGTCTAACTATCTTTTAAACTACTCTACTTTATGAAAGTTTATAAATATTATGTTGTAATAATTTTGTAGGTCCTTAAACTGATCAAGATCCAAACTTTATCTCTGTAAACATCACCAATGATCTCTAACAAGTGCGGAATCCAAGTTAGAAACACGAAAGCAAGTAGAAAAATGTAAACTTTATAAATATCGCAAAACTTCGAGTACAAGCGCCTCAATACGTCTAGAGAGCGTATGCCTCGGGATTCCAACTTAAACCTGTACAAAATACGTCTATTTATACTAGGCCTAGGTGTACACGAAATCTAGATACAAAAGGTTCGAGTACACGATCACTTCGTGTACTCGAAGTGCTATACACGAAAATAAACCAAAATCTGAGCTTTGACTCTTCCGGGTTGACTTTGTCAGTCTTCATCGTTTAGTGGGCTCTACAAACTCCCCCTAGACTGGCGAAGTCATCCTATTGGAAGAGTGACATTGTGTGGCCCTGCTCCAGCATACAGCTTTAGCTTGATAGCAAAGGCCACTACTCGTGTAAAAGGCTTTGCCTCCTCATCCTTTCCTGAATACACTCGAATCGGAGAATTATGCAGCCTCATCATATCTTCCTTCCCATACTTCAGGAGATCCTTAGGGTCGAGAATGATGTCAAGATCATTAATATCGTCTTGTTTCTTGATAATAACTGCTGCAAGATTGAGATCGTCATAATACCAAGACAGGAAGTTTGCCAATGAATTATCAGGGACTCTAGGGGAAACGGCCACCGCTTGCTCGACATGAGGTGGGGGGTACTTGGAGTATACCCATGGCTTGTTAGTCTTTGGATCGATAATACAAGAGGAAACAAACCGTCTTCCCTTGGCCGTACGCATGACTGGAAAATCCTTTTCGCACTGGTCTTTGATGAATTTGGCAAATAGATCAGCTTGAGAGTCTTTTGATGGATTGAAGAACATAGCTTTGTCAATGCTTCGAATGTCAACATTCGGCAAAGTGCAAAAATCTCTTGGCTTCTTGTAGAATTCTACCTTTCCGTTCATCCTTTTCACCAAGTAAATGTCCCTTGCTTTGTCATACATCCAGCAGCATATGTTTGACCTGTCGTTACGAACTGCGAACAGGTTCCTGTCGTCTGAAATGAATGTATGCTCTGGATGCTTCTCGTTCATCTCTCCAATCCAAGTATCTTTGACTTCCTTAGGTGCTGGTGTCCAATCTTTCTGTTTCTCGAACCAACTGTTGATCACCGTTCCCAGAGGAGGAATCTCTTTGCCATCTGAATCAAGATACTTGTGAGTATACAGGTAATCTACATAAGGATCTTTGGCAATGTCGGCTATGACCACATTTTCTTGTCCATCCTTAACTTCTTCACCTGGCCACTCAAAGTCAAAATCCTCAGGTAAGTCGTCAAACAAGCTATCAAGACCAGCTCCTGAAGTTTCATCAGGCTGAACACAGTCGCCAAACAAGATATCGTCAGGAATATCTCCAAAAAGATCATCATAAAGTCCAGGAGACTTTCCTGACGAGGATGGATTTCCAGTATCGCCTCCCTGATCCTTGTCATCTGGGGTCCCTGATCCTTATCCTTTTTGTCTCCATCCTTATCTTCATCTTTCTTGTCTTCCTTATCACCCTTTTCTTTCTCCCTATCTTCATTCTCCTTATCTTTCGGATCCTTTTCTTTCTTGTCATCACCACCATCATCATCACTATCATCACTGTCTTCACTAACATCTAAGACTTCATCCTCAGACTCGGAGACTTCTTCTCCTTTGAGTCGCTTAATGTCCTTCTGCATCTTGTGCTTTTCCAGCAAGAGAATTCTGATGAATCTTTCGTGAGCTTTGATCTTTCCATGACATTTGTTCAATTGACCACAGATCCTTATCTTTCCCTCCTGCAAGTTTAGTATAAGCTCATCTTTCCGCTTGGAATCATTCTCAAGCTGAAATACTCGATCCTGCAAGCCTATGAGATCAACAGGCACATGTCTAGGCTCATAAGGGGAGTCAGCGTGCAAAGGAGATTTTCCTTTGTCGCTTCCGGAGTGGGGTGGAGGTGATAGGGTCTTGGTGTGTGGAGGGGTTGTGGTGGATGGACGAGAAGTAGGAATTCTGATGACGAGTTTGGTTTTTGATGGTTTGGCCGTAGGTTTAAGTTGTTTAGGTTTTGTGGGTTGAGAATGTGGAGGTGGTGGAGATGGTGGTTTTGTGACATGCGAAGGTGATGGTGGTTTTGTGACAGGTGGTGGTGAAGGTGGTTTGGTGACAGGTGGTGGTGATGGTGGTTTTGTGACAGGTGGTGGTGAAGGTGGTTTGGTGACAGGTGGTGGTGAAGGTGGTCTAACGATGGGAGTTGGTTTGACAGGTGCCTGTGTCATAATGGAAGCAGCAGAGGAGAAAGATAAGCCTGAGAACATCTTTTGAAGTCGAGGATCTCTGGTTCTCTTAGCCATTGTCTTCTGCCTCTTCTTCTTTGGCGAAGACTCAGGAGTTGGAGTGTAATCCACATCTTGAGCTTCTTCTCGTTCCTGTCTGGTTGGCGGTGGCTTTTCAGGAACAAAATCTTCGCTTGAAGAAGATGAAGAATCATTAGCAGCAACCTCTGCAGCTTTAACACTTGAGCCTGTAGCATGAATATCATGCTCCTCGGCCACTATTGCCACTGGGGTTCCAAGCATGTCTTCATCTACACCTTCTCTCACAAATCGTCCAAACTTGATTAGTGGCCTTTGACCAATGTACTGTTTCTTCCCTCGCTTGTTCATCTTCATATAGCCAAAGATGTCATCATGCATCCTTTTGATTCCCAGAGTGCCGATAGTGGGAACCAGATCCTGGTGTAGTTTGTTGATGACGATCTGTATGAAGCGAGGAAATGCCAGAAACCTCTCCTTTCTCCTTCCGTTGATGTTAGCATACATGTCAAGAAATATCATTCTTGAGTAGTTGAAATCCATTCCCAGAGCCAGAGCTGTCAAACAAGAGCTCAGTGTCTGATTCAGCACATCATATCCGCCTTTCCTTCCGGACAAACACTGTGTGACAATGTGAGCCAGATATCTCCAGTAGGGATGAAGAAGTTTCTTCTCGGTAGGAGGATAAGCACCCTCGTGTCCCATCTGAAAGACAGTACGGTTGACCAAATCCTGATCCAACTCTACCGGATCTGAATCCTTGTCTCCGAATTGCAGACATTCTCGTAGGATCTGCTCTTTGATGGTGATTGACTTCCCTTGAATCTTCCCAACGATACTGATGTCTCCATTACTGTCAGTGTGCTCAGTAACGGTGCTCCAAAAGCTCTCAATATAATCAGAAAATATGGTAGGATGCTCCATGATAGCATAGTTTACTGGAGACAAAATCAGACCATCAATCATGCTCTTGAACTCTGAATGTTTTTGCGGTGGATCTCCGAGGTATGCTGACATGTTGTGATCAGGTACGAATCGTAGGTCTGCCATCTGAAATACACACACAGGTCAAGTTAGTTTAGATTCAAGAAAATTTGATTTGTTGAAAATTTTTCTAAGTATTAAGTACACGAAGATCAAATATGTTGAAAAATTTCTAAGTCTCGTGTACACGAAGACCAAGATGTACACGAACTACTTGATGTACACGAAATACTTGATGTACACGAAATGTGATTGTGTACACGAAGTACAATCTGTACACGAAATACAGGTTGTACACGAAGTGTGCTTGTACTCGAAAATTTATATTTCGTGTACTCTATATTCTTTGAAATATTCATCATTTTGGCTCCTTAGATTTTCTAATCATGTTCAATATACTCGGAATTGAGAGGCGACCAACATATTCACGAATTGCCTTTCAATTTTAAGTATTTCGTGGTCAATTTGACCAAAAACCTTCTGTACACGAAAATCGCGTACTCGAAATCTTATTTTGACCATAACTTTTGATTTCTCGATTAAATCTTGATGAAAATTGATACCTAGGGTCGCCTATAGAGGATCTACAAGATAGCCGGAGTGGAATTTTGAGATCAAGTCTAGAAAACGAGATCGCCTCTAAAAGAAAGATTCTGTACTCGAAATGAAAAACTGTGTACACGAAATGAATGGTACTCGAAATTAAATGTGGTTGGACTATTTATAGGGTTATTTCGAGTACGCATGTTTCGTGTACTAGATTTCGAATACACGCTTATTTTCTTATTTCGATTTAAAAATCTAACTTTTCTTAAATAAAATAAAATAAAATAAAATAAAATAAAATAAAATAAAATAAAATAAAATAAAATAAAATAAAATAAAATAAAATAAAATAAAATAAAATAAAATAAAATAAAATAAAATAAAATAAAATAAAATAAAATAAAATAAAATAAAATAAAATAAAATGTGACAAGTTTAAGTTTAGTCGGGTCAAATTTGTGGGATCAAATCTGTTGTCAAAATTTTAACCAACTTAGTTAATTTCTCAGTGAAGCACAATCTTTAAATAGTTGTTCCCTACCAATGATTTCCACTCGTTAATCCTATCTCTTAAAAAATCAGTTATATGATCAAGTTTTTCTGAAAATATCTTATGGGAAACTTGTGATCAATTAGATTGTAAGACTAGATTAATATGCAACCTATCAGTCTTGTTAAATCCTTTGTTTTAAACTTTGATTGTGTTTCAACGAACTTAAAATCATTTTGACAGAGTTTTAAGATGAGAAAAGAAAAGAACAGATCCATTAGATTAGAATCAAGAACAAGAAGGGGTTCTATCATCTTGTGCTCATTGGCATCTTTTATTTACTGATCTGCAGACACATTGGTCTTAACGTCACACATTCAGGTCTTTGCTTACGCAAAACATAGAATGCTTCAGTAGGTATTTCCCGCTCTTTGTTTGCACAAAACATAGGAAATACCCGAGTTTTTCAAACACAATTTCAAGTTTATAGAAACACAATCTCGTTTTGATTAAAGGATTTAAACTAGAAGTCAAATAGTTGTCACACATTTCTAGTTATCTAATGATCATGATTTCACACTTATTTATCTATTTATATGTATTTTAAGTTTGATCAAGTCTGATTATTTAAGTTTTGAAGAACTTATTTCAACTTCTTAGCATAGAATAGATATTCAAGGTTGTGATTCCTTTTGAAATCATAATAAGATAGTGAAATTCTGATCCTTAGAGATTATTTCACTTCCCAATTTTGATCGATTCACTTTGCTTGTCCAAATAAAATCTTTTGTATTTTCTTAAGTTTTTGTAAAGTTAAAAGTTTAAAAAAAAACTATGTTTTTGTAATTTTCTTTGAATAACACGAAGCAGAGTCTCCTTTCCTTAGGATTTCAAAAACCTGACTCCCCCTAAACTTATAGATTATCTTAGACTGACTCAAAGACCGAAAATCTTTTTGTTGTTTTTAATTTTGACTCAAAGAACGAAAAATCTTTTTGTTGTTTTGTAAATTTTGACTCAAAGAACGAAAAATCTTTTTGTTGTTTTGTAAATTTTCTCCCCCTAAATTTGTGAACCAAGTAAGACACAAATTTTAATGTATTTACAAAAATGCTTTTAATTAAAGCTTATTAATTTGAGAGAGGCAAGCAAGTGATGGAAGCGTGCTGTATCGAACGGTTTTGTGAAAAGGTCCGCTAGATTGTCATCAGTGTGGACCTTTTCAAGATGAATCAGTTTACGTTCGAAACAGTCACGGATGAAGTGAATACGGATGTCAATATGTTTTAGTTTTGGAGTGTTGTACCGGATTCTTGACGATCTGTAGGGCTGCTTCATTATCACAATAAATAGGAGAGTCAAGAAAATTCAAACCGTAATCGAGGAGCTGTTGTTGCATCCGTATAACCTGAGAACAGCAACTGGAGGTAGCAACATACTCAGCTTCAGCAGTTGAAGTAGATACAGTCGTTTGTTTCTTGCATTGCCATGAGACAAGGCGATCTCCCAGGTACTGACATCCACCAGTGGTTGACTTCCTATCCAGGTTACATCCACCAAAGTCACTGTCTGAGTATTCAAATAATTGAAACTCAGAGTTCTTTGGATACCAAAGACCGAGCTTAGGTTTCCCTACTAGGTATCGAAAGATTCTCTTGACAACTATGAGGTGAGATGCCTTCGGATTTGCCTGATATATGGCACATTGACATACTGAAAACATAATGTCTGGACGACTAGCAGTCAGATACATCAGAGAACCAATCATTGAGCGATAGAGGTGTTGATCAACATCTTCACCATCTAAATCCGAAGTTAGGATAGGACGAGCAGCCATGGGAGTGGATGCCGGCTTTGACTCCATCATTTTGAACTTGTTCAAAATGTCTGTGACGTATTTTCCTTGGTGAATCAGCACACCCTTACAATCCTGTTTTACCTGCAGACCCAGAAAGAAGGTCATTTCTCCCATTGCGCTCATCTCAAATTTCTTCTTCATTACCCCTTCAAATTCCTTGCACAACGCTGAGCTGGTGGAGCCAAATATGATGTCATCCACATAGATTTGAACGAGAATTAAATCATCCTTATCTTTGCGAATGAACAAAGTCTGATCAATGGCTCCACGGGTATATCCATTTGCCAGCAGATGATCTGTAAGTGTTGCGTACCACGCTCGCGGTGCCTGATGAAGACCATAGAGAGCTTTGTCTAACTTGTAGACGTGGTCAGGGAACTGAGAATCTTCAAACCCAAGAGGCTGGCATACATAGATTTCTTCCTTTACCCTTCCATACAGAAACGCTGTCTTCACATCCATCTGATACACTGTGAAGTTCATGTAGGAGGCATATGCTAAGAAAATCCGTATTGCTTCAAGTCTTACAACAGGTGCAAAGACTTCCTCATAATCTATCCCCTCTTGCTGATAGAACCCTTGAACAACCAATCGGGCCTTGTTTCTGATAATGACACCTGAGTCATCTCGTTTGTTTCAGAAAACCCATCTGGTTCCGATAGGCAGTTTCCCTTTTGGCAAAGGAACCAGATTCCATACTTTAAGCTTCTGGAACTGCATCAGCTCTTCTTGCATTGCTTCAACCCAGCTGGACTCTTTGAGAGCCATTTTGACATTCTTGGGTTCAACCTGCGAGATAAAACAAGAATATAAACAAGAGTTAATTGGACCTGATTGACTGCGAGAAATTGTCTCTTCAGGTAGCATGTTCTGAGCTGCAGTAGATCTGCTTCGAGTGAGAACGCCTTCTGAGAGAGGTCCAATAATATTCTCAACTGGATGATTCTTGTTTATACTAAGTGTTGGCACTTCATCTACTGTTAAGTTGTCTAGCAAGTTGCTGATGTTGTTAACTTGAGCCTCACTTGAGGAAGAAATGTTGTCAATAGGAGTAATTTCACTTGCTTCAGCTTCATGATCCACACAGTGTTCTTCAGGTATGCTATCTGAGAATAGTGGATTATCAAAGGTCTGGTGGGAAGAGGATGAGGTTTGATCAGCTGCAGAAAGGGGCTGAACCGACTGAGAAGTGTCTGGTTCTGATGGAAGAACTTCATGAATTGGTGTTGGCTGAGCTGGAGGGGTACGATTATACATTCCTGGAGGGTCAACTGTCAGGTGACTGAGATCACAAGGAACATAGTCAACCCTGTAGTCCATGTCATCACCCGTAGAAAACTCATCAGCTTGCTCAGATGCTCCTGCGGTCTCGGATGTAGTACTGAAGGGCCTAAAAGTGGAGTCATACTCAAACAGCCAGTTTGGACCAGAACCGACATCAGTAGAGTTCATTTCTTGCCAATCAATGTAGTATGATTCCACAATCACCCGAGTCTTCTTGTTATAAACTCTGTATGCTGCCTTTTCAGACGAATATCCCACGAAGTAACACTCATCCGCCTTATCATCAAACTTATGATTAGGCTCTGTATGAAGAAGAGTGCAAGGACATCCGAATGACTTGAAGTGTCCAACTTTGGGCTTTTGATTGAATAGAATATCGTATGGAGTCTTCTGATGACGCTTGTTCAAGAGAGCTCGATTTTGAACATAGCACGCGGTGTTAACTGCTTCGGCCCAAAAGAAAATTGGCAGTTTTGACTCCGACAACATTGTTCGTGCAGCCTCTATAAGTGTTCTGTTTCTTCTTTCAGCAACTCCATTTTGCTGAGGAGTTCTTGCTGCACTGTATTGCCTAGCAATCCCTTTCTCATCACAGAAATCTATAAGAGTCTGGTTTCTGAATTCAGTGCCGTTATCAGTTCTAATTACCTTGACCTTCAAATTTCTCTGATTTTCAATTAAGGTAATAAACTTCTTCAGAATCTCTGGAGTCTCATCCTTCTTGGCTAGAAAGAATACCCAAGTGAATCTGGAATAATCATCAGTCACTACCAGACAGTATGACTTCTTCCCGATGCTCATCACATTAACCGGTCCGAAGAGATCCATATGAAGAAGTTGAAGAACTGAGGAAATTGAGTTGAATAACTTTGGCTTGTGGGGCCTTTTGTGTTGCTTCCCTTTGGCACAAGCAATGCACTTCTCAATGGTGGAGAAGTCCTTAGAGGGCAAGCCAATAACGTGATCTCCCTTGGCTAATCTGTTTAGATTCTTCAGATTTACGTGACCCAACCTCCGATGCCACAGTAAACAGTCATGCTCCGATGCCTTTGAAAACAAGCAAGTGTTCTCAGTGAATGAGTTTGAATTCATATTGATAATGTAGGCATTGTTTATCCTTGGAGTTCTCATCAAAATCCACTTCTCAGGCACCACAAATCCAGGTTTTAGAATAAGACACTCCTTATTTGTGAAGTGAGTTGAAAAACTCTTGTCACAGATTTGAGAAACACTCAGAAGACTGTGATTGAGCTCTTCAACATAGTACACATCTTCAAAACTGAGAGTTCCATTTGTGACCGTGCCCTTCATGCTTATCCTTCCTCCCTTGTCTCCAGCAAATGACACATAGCCTCCATTGAATGGTGTAACTTCATGTAACTGAGAAAAATCCCCAGTCATGTGCTGGGAGCAGCCACTGTCTACATACCAAACATTTTTGAGCTTGTTTGGCTGTCCCTGCATTTCACACACAATCAATGAGAAACAGGTACCCAAACCATAACAGATTTAGGCACTTTGGTAATGGAAAGGACTTTGTCCTTGGGTTTGGGTTTGGGTCGGTTTTTGGGTCTGTCTGAGTTGTACCTAACATGTTTTGTCATGCTTCCACTGCCCTGGTTAACTGGTTTTGTCTTAATTTTGAAAATCCTTTGTGTTTGCTTATGAAAATTAGATGAAGGTTTGTTGGATTTCTTAGGTCTTTTTGCAGTGGAAGAAGTTTGAGTATGTGTCTCCTTCTGAGAGGTTGCCTTAGGCTTGGAGGATGGTAAGTTCCTCACATGTTTATTAACTGTTTTAGCCTTAGGGATGACCTTCTGATTCTTCCCATAGAAGAATTCAGTGGGTCGGTGCAGACAGTGTCTAGCAATGTGGCCTGGTTTCCCACATGCATAACAGCATACCTTTTGGTGAAATTCAATTGGATCAAATGGCTTTACATCACAGTTACTTTGACTAGAGAATGAGGTGGGAATATAAGGTTCACTGTCAGGGTTTAACAGTGAACTTTCCTCTTTGGTAACTGTGGAATGAGCCGGTGCAGTCTGTGTTGTTAAAGGAGAGAGAGTTGATTTTATAGCAAATGTTTTCTGAAAATGTTTCGGCATATCATTAATATTAATGTTAATTTCATCAAATTTTCTAACAAAATCAGTTTTTGGAACAAAAGATGCTTTGCTTGTAGATGATGAACAATCTGTGCTCCTCTCTGCACTTCTTTCTACCTTCTCCTCCTTTAAACCTGCAACACTTAGTTTTTCTGCACAAACCTCAGAATCATTAGTTATAACAGGGTCAGCTGTAAGCATAACTGGTTTGGTGGGAAAATCACAAGCACGACTAGAATCCAATTCTAGTTCATCAACGGATGTGTTGATTCTTGGCATGCATGAGTAATTATGGTTAAAGGGTGGTTCACACTCATTATACCCAATTCCACTACCCCTCTTTTCCGGAATCGCATTGATGTCATATTTTCTAAAATCTTGCTTGAATAATCGAATCTTTCACATTTAATTGATGATTTAGAAAGTTGATATTTGACTTGATCCAACTCTAGAGTGAGTTCATCGATTTTTCGTCGAGCATCTCGATAGTTGGACTCTTTGTCACTTAGAAGTTCTTTTAGCCTGCCACATCCCGACCCTCGGCTTCAAGTTTCCTTTTAAAAATTCCTTCATTTTTAAGAAATTCTGAGTTAAAGTATTGGAGTTTGTTTAATTCTTTGATTAATGATTCATTGTGCGAACTGTACTTAAATACTTTATTTATGCATGAGGTAGAGCAAAGATTTTCAGTTACCTCCTTCTGCTTGTCGTCCACCTCGGCCATGAATGCATGACTCAGAGTCAGCTCCAGTTCCTGCACCTGATCACTCCAATCATAGGAGTCAGTCTCCTGAGTCACCAATGCTTTAGACGTGCTAGCGTTTCCTCCTGCAGCTGCATTCCCTGACTTCTCTTCCGGCTTCTTTTCTCCACCTTCCTTAGCCACCTTTGGCTGCTTACATTCCCTGGCAAAGTGACCCGGTTGGTCACAGTTGTAACATCGCAATTTTGACTTATCAAACCCAAGCTTCTTCCCTGGAGCGTTTCCAAAGCTGTTTCTTCCATATTTCTTGATGAACTTCTTTGCTCTGAACACGGCCATTGCCTTCTGCCATGAGATATCCATTTCTTCTACATCAGCTGGATTAATCTGCTCTAAGTTGTCTTGAGTGAGATTTGAGGGTGCCAATTCTCCAGCTATGAAAGCATTGTAGCTATTCATGAATCCCTTAAACAACAGCAGATTCTCTTCACTTTCTGGATTGACTTTAGGCACAGATCCAGCTTGTCCAGATGACAGGAAGGCAGTCTCAAAAGGAACTCCATGAGATGAAGAAGGCTGATAATGCTGCATTCCTTGTGATTGAAGATTGATTGCTGACAGAAGAGCAGAGTTTTCAGAAGTAGGTGCAATGCCCATTGAGCTGGCATGATTCTGTGCTCTCTGCTTATCATCCATGTCATATGAGTTGATAATTGAGATCAGCTCACTTAATGAGGTCTTGTACATGTCCTTGGTCCTTTTGATAGTTGTACAGTTAGAGTTCCAAGTGTAAGGTAGTGAATTCAGCAGCTTCTTGTTCACCTCTCCCTTAGTCATTTCAATCCCAGAACTGGTCATCTCAGTCATCAGATGTGTGAATCTGTTGAGTTGTGCTTCTAGAGACTCTCCCTTGATATGATTAAACATGTTGAACCTTTGTCTGAGCATATCCTTCCGACTCTCTCGCATGTCCTCATTTCCTTCAAATCTTTCAACTAAGGCATTCCAGAGTTCCTTAGCAGTCTTGTGTTCCTTGAATCCGTGAGCAACATCTGTTGATAAAGCCATTGTGATCGAGGCGTATGCCTTTTCATCCTTCTCCATCATGAGTATGTCATTGTCAGTATACAGTTCTGGATCCTTTGGAACGAGAGGACCATTGAGCTCACTCTGGTATGAAGGTACAAAGGGACCCTCTTCAATTGATCTCCAAAGCTTGGGATCGGTATACTTGATAAATGACTGAAATCGAAATTTCCAGTCTTGAAAGTTATCTCCCGACACGAGCCTTGGTGGCTTTGTTCCGGTGCCGATCTCATTGTCTAAATTGAGCAAATTAGACAAATTTGTCAGATTCTTTGTAGCCATTGTGAGTCTGAAAAATTTCTAAGTGTTGTACACGAACTCCCTGTATTTCCCTGTAGATGATAGAATAAAGCTGCCCGAAGTGAACAAATCAGTCTACACTCGAAATCCTGGATGTAATCGAAATCGAGTACACGAAACTGATGTATTCGAAATCTCTGTGTATTCGAAGTGTATGCTGTATTCGAAGATTTGTGTACTCGAAATTGATGCTGTACTTGAAACTTTTATGTATTCGAACCCTAACTGATCTTCAAACACTCTGCATATACTCGAAATAGCTGAACTCGAAAAATTTTGAACTCGAAAATACTTAAGAAAAATCTTATAAAAATTTTATAAAATTATTTCTTAAGATTCAGAGTCCCAAATTTATGCAGTAGCTAGTAGGAGTAAAGAAGAATGATAAAGTAGCAAACTTGCTTAGAAAAGTTGTCACCTTGATGATGAAAAGAGCACTCAAGCTCTGATACCACTTGTAGGTCCTTAAACTGATCAAGATCCAAACTTTATCTCTGTAAACATCACCAATGATCTCTAACAAGTGCGGAATCCAAGTTAGAAACACGAAAGCAAGTAGAAAAATGCAAACTTTATAAATATCGCAAAACTTCGAGTACAAGCGCCTCAATACGTCTAGAAAGCGTATGCCTCGGGATTCCAACTTAAACCTGTACAAAATACGTCTATTTATACTAGGCCTAGGTGTACACGAAATCTAGATACAAAAGGTTTGAGTACACGATCACTTCGTGTACTCGAAATGCTATACACGAAAATAAACCAAAATCTGAGCTTTGACTCTTCCGGGTTGACTTTGTCAGTCTTCATCGTTTAGTGGGCTCTACAAATTTCATAAATAAACCTATAAATGTTCTAAGTAAAATTTATTATTTAATATAAAACACTAATTTATTATTATTTTTATTAATTTATAAAAACCTACTTTATAACTTTTAAACTTGTAATTATTATTAATATGATTGTTATTATATATTTTTATATATGTATCCATATTTTGTTAAGAGTATTTATTTGAATTATTATTTTTATCATCTATGGTTAAAAAATTATAAAAATAATAAAATTTCACGTTTATTATTAATTAACTTGAAATTACAAGACTTATCGAAACGTTACATGATTCAATAAAAAAATTGAAAATCAAAGTAGAGAAATGAACAACCAAGTTTTTGGGTAATGTTTGTAGTGGATATTAACAAAGAAAGTGACTCATGTGCGCGTGTGGCATGGAAATAGTGGTGGATGTTGAAAAAGACAAAATAGTGAATTAATTAGAAAATGAAGCAATTGCTAATTAATTCATGGATATTCATCAATACAAGCAGATCTAATGAAAGCAAGTTAAGCAAGAAAACCAATTATGGTTTAGTAAGAAAGTAAGACTCGACATCAAGATTAATGGGGTGAATGTTGGATTAATTTTGATGAATCGGATTATGAGTCAAGTTGCGGGTTAGTAGTTTATTAATTAGTCACATGTTTATCATGTTAAGTAATGGGCTAAAAGGTACGGAAGTAGCGGGTTTAATGTGAGAACATGGTCTCACATGTTTACATGTTTTAGTTTTGTTTTTCACTAAATATGTAAGCATTTTAGAATTAATGAAGAGATCTTTAAGCAGTAAACAAAGACTCCTTTTACGTGAGGAATTTTATGTGTGTATTTGGGGCTGAACCAACACTCTAGTGTTAATCGGTCAAAATAAGGTCTGTTGGACAAAAAAAAAGTCAACAACCAAGTTTGTCTCATACGGGAATGCGAAGCGCCATTCTTAACGGTGTGAACTATGAAGCGATTATATATATCAAATTTCTAGTGTTTTTCTTCCTCTCTCAATTATATTTTCATAATTGTGTTTGTATTATAAGTCTAACCCAAAATTCAATCCTTGGAATAAACCATTGTCTTACACTGGTATTAGAGCGTCGAGGAGAAGAAATGAAAAACAGGGTAGATTTTAGATTTTAAGCCAGATAGGGTGGAGCAGCAACGGGTTTCGTTGGCCTCGCTCAATCGAGTGCATGTGTTGGTTCCGGTTCGTGGTATAATCGAAAAGGAAACACAAGTGGCATGGCAAAATTGGAAATTAGAGGAAGGTCTTCAAGGGTTAATTAGAAAACATTACAATTTTTTCCTTCAAAACAGTTTGCGTACTAATTTAAAAGAAGGCAAAAGCTTTTAAACGAAATACTGTGATGATCAATTCTAAGAATTTAGAAAGTAAGATCAAGTAGTTTTATTGTAAAAAAAAATGGGTTACTTTCCTACTTGATTTAAAGATTCCAATGAATTCCTTGTAAAGGATACTGAGTTAGGAATTCGGGAAAAAATTTTGGTCATAAACATAAGTCATATCTGAAACACATGATTGTGAATAAAAGTTTGTTAAAGAATTTGGAAACTTGTTTTGATATTGAAACAAGAACAAATGTGTGAAATTAGAGTTGTTGATATATTTGTGAACGGTAAAACAATAATTATCTTAAATGTCAATTATGTACCTTGTTTGAAAAAAAAAGAGAATATTTTGAGTTTGACTCAATTGATTGAACAAGGGTATACCGTGATACTTAAAGATAAAGTTTGTAATATCACCGGTACTTTTAAAGGGAAAAGTTCTTGATGAAATGATGGAAATATTGATGGGAAAAATAGAAAAGAAATACTTTAATAATTGTTTTGATACTTTGGATGAATAAATTTTCTATGAAATTGAAAAAAAGGAAATTAGAATCCTATGTTGAAGGTTTCTTTGAAAATGTTGTTGAAAATAAAAAAGTACCAACTATTGAAGAAGGTACCACTACAGCAAAAGGCGCCTAAAACAACAAAAACGCGGGCACTTTTAGCGACGACATGTCGTCGCTCTACGGGTGTTTTGAAGCTATAGCGACGACATTTGGTCGCAATAATAGTCGTTGCTACAGTCTCGTCTCTATAGCTTTCTGTTGTCGTCGCTATACATGTCGTCTCTATATGTAAGCTTTTAGCGACGACAAGTCGTCGCTATTGGTCAAAATAAAAAAAAAATATTTCCATGTCAACAATGAATAATATTTCTTTTTAATTATTGTTTAGTGATGACATGTCGTCGCCAAATTTATTTAAAAAAATTATTTTTTATTTTAATAAATAATATTAATTAAAAAGAGGACGATATTTAGCGACGACTTGTCGTCGCTAAAAATATTTCAATAGTTATTTTTTAATTTTAAAAAATAATATTAAATTCACATTTAGCAACGACAAGTCGTCGCTATTTCTTTAGCAACGAAGAACCTGGTATGTGTTTTAGCGACGACATGTCGTCGCTATTTGTGTATCTGCAGATTCAAATTTCTGATGTATTTTCATATTTTCCCAGATTTTCTACAAAATCTTACGAAACCCAAATTTATAAACCTGGAAATAATTTAAACATACATCCTACTTCATTCAAATATATATCATACAAACGCAAAGTTTAAACATTCATTCCTACATCATTCAATCCAAATCATCCAAAAGCTAACTATCATCAAACATATACTACAATCAAACATGGAAATAGTTTTAAGAATTCATTGTGAAGATGGAACCGAGTCACTCTCACTTTCTTCTTCTTCTTCTTCATTTTGGGAATCTTTTTGTTGTTGAAACGATTGGCGCATTTTTTCAAATTGTCTGGCAAAGTCCGTTTGCATCTTGTGCAAGTTTTCGTTCATTTGGGCTTGAACTTCTTGTTGCACCTGCTCTCTTATTTGTTATCCCCAATTTTGTTGCCATCCTTGAGATTGAGATGAATAAGAACTTTGCATTTCAGCAGGTACACTTTTAACAACTCTACCCACTCCACGAATATGTCCACGCCTTTCACCTAAGGCGTGTTTCATCACATCATATTCGTCGGAAATTTCTGAACTTGAGTTGTGGCCCAACCTTCTTGCTTCGTTTTGAATCTTTTGCTATAATAAACAATAGAATTAATTAGAAGTAAATATTTTTTACTAAACTTTGACATTTTAGGTTATTTTCACCCATTTAAACACAACTTTAACATTTTAAACTTACTTGGCAATTTGAAACACAACTTTGACACTTTAACCTTATTTTAACCCGTTTAAACTAAAGTTTTACATTTTAAGCTTATTATAGTTAGTCTAACCTTATTTTGACCCGTTTAAACTAAATTTTGACCAATTAACACACAACATTAACACTTTAACCTTATTAAAGCTTGTTTAAGTTATTTTGACCCGTTAAAAACAAAACTTTGACACTTTAACCTCATTAAAGCTAGTTTGGGTTATTTTGACCAATTAACACACAACTTTGACAATTTAACATTATTAAAGATAGTCTAACCTTATTTTGACCTGTTTAAACTAAAATTTGACATGTTAACCTTATTATAGCTAATTTGACTTATTTTGACCAATTAACACACAACTTTGCCTATTTAACCTTATTAAAGCTTGTTTAAGTTATTTTGACCCGTTAAAAACAAAACTTTGACATTTTAACCTCATTAAAGCTAGTTTGGGTTATTTTGACCAATTAACACACAACTTTGACAATTTAACTTTATTTAAGATAGTATAACCTTATTTTGACCCGTTTAAAATAAAGTTTGACATGTTAACCTTATTATAACTAGTTTTAATTATTTTGACCAATTTACACACAACTTTGCCTATTTAACCTTATTAAAGCTTGTTTAAGTTATTTTGACCCGTTAAAAACAAAACTCTGCCACTTTAACCTTATTAAAGCTAGTTTGGGTTATTTTGACCAATTAACACACAAATTTGACACTTTAACCTTATTAAAGCTAGTTTGGGTTAAAATTTCAAAGTAAGCATAAACAACATTTCTTAAAATGCCTAAATGAACATAATGACGAGGTATGGCTCTCCTTGCTAATCAAAGTCAATTACTGGTACGTCTAACACAGCCAGAAATGCCTAAGATGCAATAACACAGTCAAAAAAACAAATTTTGTGCTAACCCAGTCTTGCTCTGTCAAATCATTTGCCCAACCTAATCCTGGTTTATAATGCGTCTTTTTCCAGCCATCAATACTGCTTGTGGTCCCGTGCTTCTCCATCTGTAAATAACAAAAGTTTTAATTAATTTTGTTCAAATATGTCTATTAATACGTAAGTTTCTAACCTCAGTCCATCACTTTTGTGAATATGATTCACTCCCATGATAACTTGGATATCGCTTTTTTGATCTGTTTGCTTTATTTTTCTCGGATCTTTTCATGTAAGCAACAGATTTAAATGGCTTATCAATGAGTTCAACCCACTCAAATTGATTCATGTACACTGGAGGAGAATTTTTGTCCTTTTCAATGTTTTCATAGCCACCATTGGCTAGAAAATGCTTTTTTGCCTTTTTCTTGCGATCTTTGTAGTTTCATGCACACTCGGCATTGATTCCAAGCTTTACTCCCTCCCATAAACCTTCATCTTGCAAAGCTTGAAGATCAAAAAATTCCTGCAAAACAAATGTAATAGAAAGAATTTTTAAAGTTATGAAATTTAAATATAAATAAAAATTACAATGTATACTTACAAAATGTTAATGCTTCATCTGCAACATAACCTTCAGCTATTGAGCCCTCAGGCCTGGCTTTGTTTCTAACATATGCCTTTAGCTTTTTCATGTATCTTTCAAAAGGATACATCAACCTCATGTAAACAGGCCCACCAAGAATGGCTTCTTCGGGCAAGTGAAGACTTAAGTGAACCATTATGTCAAAAAAAGCTGGAGGATATATCAATTCCAAGTTGCATAATATCTTTACCACTTCTTTATTTGCATTAGCCATGTCATTCGCATCTATTGATCGAGCACAAATTTTTTGAAAGAAGGTGCAAAGGTCACATATTGTAGTAGCAACATTTGATGGCAAACCAACTCGAACCCCTATCGGTAGCAGTCGTTGCATTAGCATATGATAATCATGAGACTTAACCCGGCTATATTTGAGTCATTAGAAAGAACCTTACTTTTAAAGTTTGAACCAAAACCATCAAGTAGTCTCACCTAATGAACTTACAAAACCGTTCTCGATCACTAGGTGTGAAAGAGTAATGAGCATGTGGTTGGTAAACCTTGTTATTTTTTGTTAACCACATATTTTGTCGAATACCGAAATTTTCTAAGTCTTTTCTAGCATTTAGCGTGTCTTTTGATTTTTCATTCATTAGTAAAGTACCCAATAAACTCTCACATACATTTTTCTCCACATGCATAACATCAAGATTGTGTTTTAGCTCCATAAAAGACCAATAATCCAACTCAAAGAAAATATTCTTTTTGTTCCAATTAAGCTCTGATGCATCACGCTTTCTTTTGACACCTCCATGGCTAGGATGTTTTCCCGGAACACGATTGGGTAGACTATTGAGTTGTTCTAATATCTGTTTATTATTCAATCGTTTAGGTGGACCTGTTGTCTCTTTTTTCCCATTGAACATCAAATTTTCCCTCCATTTATGTTTGCGGTCTAAGAATCTTCTATTACCAACAAAAGCAATTTTATTAGTTACATGACATGAAGGTGTGTCCATGTTATAGGTTGGACATGCTTTATAACCTTGACTGCTCCATCCAGACAAGCTGCTACGAGCAGGAAAATCATTAATAGTCCACAAAAGAGTCGCACGCATCTTGAATATACTTTTGGTTGAAGCATCTAGCATTTGAACACCTTCAACCCATAGCATTTTCAATTCATCCACCAAAGGCCTTATAAAAAATCAATGTCTTTTCCAGGTGATATAGGACTTAGAATCAACAAAGTTAACATAAAAGAAGACTCTTTCATGCATAGCCAAGGTGGCGTATTGTATGTTTTCAAAACCACTGGCCCCATACTGTAAGACAGATTCATGTTGCCAAATGGATTAAAGCCATTAGCCACCAAACCCAAACGAACATTCCTGGGTTCATTGGCAAAATCAGTGCATCTTTTATCAAATTCTTGCCATGCCTTCCCATCAATTGGATGACGCATTATACCATCTGTTGAGCGTCTTGTATTATGCCATATCATATCTTTAGCGATGAATCTAGAACTAAACCTTCATCAAAGCCGAGAAGTTAAAGGAAAGTAACGCAATACTTTTTTTGGAACTTTCTTTCCCTTTGTATTTTTGCCAACCCATTTGCTCTCGTTACACACCGGACAATCTTGCAAGTCATGATTTTCTTTCCAGAACAGAGCACAATCATTAATGCAAGCATGGATAGATTGATATCCCAACCCAATTTTTTTAGCTTCTTTTTAGCTTGATAATGTGAGGCCGGGATATGATTTTCTTTTGGAAATGCATCTCTTAAAAACTCTAAAAGTTGATCAAATGAACTATCTGTCCATTTGTTGATTACTTTAATATGCATCAATTTTGTTATAAAGTTTAAAGAAGACATCCAACTACAACCAGGGTATAACTCGGTGTCTGTCACACCCCGAGCCGGCGGGCTGGATCGACTTTCCCGTCGGGCGGAAAGTTCTGGGGGCGCGATATCGTTTGATAATCAAATTGATCAGATTGTTTACGTAGCACATGATATATAAATGAGAAATGCTAATCATGACAATGATATAGAATTACAAGATTAAATTACAATGTATTGTTCATAATTTAACCAAGTAAATCTAACCAAAAGCATCAATGAGTTTCTATCTTGTAACTGTACAAGATCTACAAAAGATGATTCATTGTTTTGTCATTCCAAAAATATGTTCACACAAAATGTAGCTAGGTCTTCTTAAAAGTCCACTAGCTATGTTCTTGAATACTGGTGACTAAACCTGTTCGTCACCTGAGAAAACATGTATTTAAACAAAGTCAACACTAGGTTGGTGAGTACATAAATTTGATAATTGAAAACAATGATTTGTTCACATACACAGTCGTAATGTCATACTTGATACTTGTAAATGTTTGATTCACCCGTTCCAACAATGGCCTCTCCATTTTTATATTCACAAGTAGTATCTCATCCTATTAGTTATGCTTATATATAGGGCATATGTAGGGGAACAGGCCCAGCCAACATTCCACCACATACCTAATAGAACTTAACACCACTTGCAGTACAACTATAGACACCCATTATCATTTCCCCTTGTTCATTCCATTTGATATTCACCCTTTGTATCATATATTGAATAATATGTCGAGAGGGGATTAGTTATCAAACCTAAGTATCGATACACCCTCAATGGATTAAGGAAGTTAGAATAATTTAATTCGATCCTTGTTATTATTCTATCTCTTGTGGGGTTAATTGTTAATCACTTTTAAATGTAAGAGTGTTAGTTAACCAATTGATATATGTTCTCAACTTGAAGTGCATAGAGCCTAAAAGGAATCCATTGCAATCCTCACGTAATCAGATTACAATGCATCCGATTTACCTCTACCACTTTGTATTACCATAGGCCTCACCGAAACTGTTACTAGTAATATGACATGAGAGAAAGTAAATTCCTCAGTCTACTAGTCAACAGGAAACGATGGATTAATTACAATTATCACGGCAGATTAATATCACCATGTGTCGCTTACCAGACCCTGACTGTTCGTCGCCCTGTCACCGGTCATACGTTACCGACCAATGATGATTACGATCAACATACTAGCCCTACAAGCTAGACGTTTGTCAAACCTATGGTACCATTATGCTATCGTCAGTTTAGTCACGTCAAACTAACTGGTCATGATTTGTGTGAGGGACTTACAATGATCAACTTGAATACATGTCACATGATTGAAATGATATAATACAGACAATTCAATAGTAATCAATTGTAGCTGTGTTCACCAATGTTGTTTGTTCTCAATGTTGTGTGTTCTTGTTGTTGTTAACAATGTTATATAAGATCTTGTCTTATTATACATTGTTAGTTGTTGTGAGAATGATGTTGTTATCATGAAGTTACGTTATCATGATTATCATTCTTGTTGTTCCATATGGTCACCCTGTTGTCACTACAGTGTTGTACGAACTACTCTTACTACACTTAGTCGACTCAGGTGGTGGATGATACCTGATTCATGTTCTCTTGTAATTTGCACCGAGTTGTAAGCTGAGTGTTATAAGATCTTGTCCTATTAAACCTAGCTAACTCCGGTTATGAATGATATTAGGAAGATATGTTATCTTCATATCATTCTTGTTTGTTGTTGTTGTCATCATGTTCACCTGTGATAATCTCATTGTTTGATCTTGTAAGAATAATTAAATGTTATAAGATATAATCTTACAACTACATTATTCTATTGTGTTGATGATTCATGAAGTTACATTATCATGTTTCATCTTAGTTGTCTCTATCATGATATGATCATACAAGCATGCATACAATGATAAGCGATAACAAGTCAAGCAATATTATCTAAATCAGAGCATATACAATATGTTGAACTAAAACTTTTAAATAAATAAAGGATTTAGCATGTTTCTCAGCCCCGCAAGTTTAAAATCAGTTAAGATTAGAAAAGAGGCATATGAACTCACCTTGTTGTTGATGTGGTTGACTATGTATAAACAAGAATGCACGCGCTCTTTGTTGTACTTGTTGTTTCCATGATCCTGTGTTGAGTTCACAATGTTTGTAACATGTAAATATAAGTTGTAGTGATTTGTGTGTGTATGTGTTAGCCCTAAAGTTGGCTAACACTCATGAGTCTCGGTCATCATTCGACCTTGATCCAATGGTCATTGTTTAAAATAATACTTACCTTCTTAGGTTAAGCTTGGTACCTATTGTTGTTGATTTTTACGTTTCACTTGCATTAACTTATTCTTGTACTACCAAGACCTTGTCATTATATGCACTCTTGTCCACTCTTATAGCTTATAAACATAAATTTAGGCTTTAAATTATAAGTTAATAACCCTTAGCCTTTTGTAAGAGAGTTTCAAATGATCTTTGTTCCCTGTATCATAACACCTTGAAATCATTTATTAACATATTCAAGAATGAATTGTATTAAACTTTATGGAATTCCTTACGCCCAAGCTTGCCACCTTTGTAGTAAAAATGGTAATCGGGATATAATTACTTGCATGTTATCACTTAACATTTGATTTCATATGTTAGTTTGCATCTTGAATCAAGTGGGCCGAACTTTAAATGGACTGGATTAATCATATGGCCGAATGAGACACTTGGGCCGTATGTGTAGTAAAAATGGTAATCGGGATATAATTACTTGCATGTTATCACTTAACATTTGATTACATATGTTAGTTTGCATCTTGAATCAAGTGGGCCGAACGTTAAATAGACTGGATTAATCATATGGGCCGAATGAGACACTTGGGCCGTATGTGTGTGTGTGGGCTGGATGGTTGGGCCGAAGTTTTACTAGGTCGAATGAAGTGAGTTTGGGCCAACGGATATTGCAACCGAGTAAACATTGGGTCAGCGAACCCATTAGCAACCACCATAGGTTCGATAGCTTGAGGTTTCGCTACATGATGGTTCATTGATCATCCGAAGCTCATAGAGGTTAGGTTCGCTGGATAGGAGCTTCGGCCACCTTGGGTTCGCAGCTCCTAGACAGGGTTCGGTAAGATAAGGTCTGAGACTCTAGGTTCGCATGGACCTAGATTCGGCCATGTGCTTGGTTCGGCAATGGTTTGTTGCGCATGGGTTTGGTGATCACCCAAGGTTCGTGGCTTCTAAGGTTCGACCATGCACGAGGTTCAGCTAAGTATAGGTTCGGTGGAGCGGGGGTTCGGCCAGGTACGAGGTTCGGTGATGATGATTCGTAGCACAGGTCCGGCAGAGCGAAGGTTTGGCCATCCCTTGCCCAGCCCAATAGATTCGGCTGGACGAAGGTTCGGCCACTGCAGGCCTTCACAAACTCTGGTTCCTCATCATCTCGAATCCTCTGCTGTTTGCAAGGTTGCTCCCATGTTGGTGTTATGCAATAAATGGTTATCGAAGGTGTAGGGTTAGTGTGTAAGAGTTCTAAGCCGATTGAGGGTTTGGGTCGGACAACGGTGTACAAAACCCTAATTTCCGAGACTTTTAAGCTTCCATACCTCGAGTTTTGCTGGATGAAACCTCAGATCAGTTGTACTTATATGTAGAGGACGTTTGTAGCTACGTTTAGACACCAAGAACACTGAGTTTTGTCAAAAAATGAGTGAGTTACAAGGATTTGAAGTTTGAATTTTGTAGTGAGAGAGAGAATCCGGGAAAGGTGTTTTAGAGAGAGAAAGTGAAGAGAGAAATGAGGTAGATGAACTCATTTAGGGTATTTATACCCCCGAGTGAGTTCGGGTCGTTTCGTTTGCTCGGTTCGCATTTTCGTTGCGTTTCCGAAACGTCACGCGTATTTTACGAATATTTAAATAAATGGATTTATTTCTAAGTTTTTTTAAAAGGTTGTGATTCTTGCAATTATATTTCTTCTTTTATTTTCGTTCGAATCGTTCATCGATTTCGTTTCGTCAGATCGCGTCACCTTCGCGCGTATTCGTTCGAATCGTCACCCTAACGAACACGACGATGGTTTTCCCTTTCTGACCTTTGTTTTCTACTTTCCAGTCATCATTTCATAACATTAACTCACACTTTGGCTTAACTCATTTTAATTTTATTTATTTTCTACCCTAATTTTTAAGATTTATTAGAATACCCACGGTCGTAATTTCCAATTATGCTGGCCAGTCATATTTGCAAATTATTTTCCTTGATCATTCTAACTTATCTCATTTTAATTATTGTTTTGTATGTATGTAATTAAATAACTCGATTAGCCTTATTGGTTAGTAGACATGGCATTTACACCTCCTACACCTCACTTCCTACACATACCTACACGCACCACATCCCTTAACAACCTAACCGATTCATATCACCTGGTAAAATTTTTTTTGGGAAAACTATCTTCCCTATTTCCCGTATCCCCTACTCATGAATGGTAGGAACGAAAGGAAATAAACAAAAGCTACCACCATCGCTATACCCATCAACAACTGGTTCAACCCTGTCAACTGAGTTAATGGTTCTTCATGATACCTCTTGATCGTATTCGCTGAACCCTTAATACGATCCTTAAAGGGGCGGCGCCAAGCTGCAGCACTTGCTCCCATAGCATCCAGATGCTCTGACGACCCCTGTATTTGGTCTGCTAATGTCCTAGTCCATGACACGGAATTAGATTCCAAGACACGAAATTGTTCCTTCAAGCCCTATTGAGCTGCATTTGCCTGTTTCCAATGAAAAACGGTTCTGTCGAATGGTGTCATATGCCCCGTCTAGTCGCTTGTGTGTTCCAATCAGCTGCTCACGAGTATCTTGTAGTTCTGCAGTGATCCACTGAATTTGTGCTCGCATTTCTGCTTGGGCAGAGGATTTTCCCTCTTCAAAGTTAGGAGGGGGTAGGTCTCAAGATGCAAGTTGTCCAGTAGGAAGCCATCCTATTCTCATGCGAGCTTGTATTCTCCAAATACTAGGTTCAGAGGTAGAGGAAATTACAATAACGAAAAATTCCTCAGGGTGGAAATTCCACCCTCCAATGTCCTCAAGCATTGGTGGGGTCCTTGCAGGAGAACGAGAAGGAACATATGATGAAACCCTAGATGCTGCCCCCTGGGATGCTACAGGTATGTGGTTATCGGGGTTAGGATCATCATCAGAAGAGCTTGATCCCGATGGGGTATTATCTAGGATAACCCTTGGTATAATTTCCATAATATAGCCATTTAATAGCTTCGGCATAACTGTGACAAGTTTTTGAACAACACCCATATACTGCAAGCGTTAAGTAACGGTAGTAACAATACCAACAAATGCGACATCATACCTTATGCGTATAACTAAAATGCGTGTCTACTGGCACTCTGTGTGTGTTCATATAAGCCTAAGGTTATAGACTAGGTTTCCAATTAACCTAATTCCCTATAACCATGGCTACGATACCAACCTGTCACACCCCCATCTCTCACTTTACCTGATATAGTCACTGAATGACGCATGAAGTCGGTAACTGTTGTAACGTGTCGCGGAAGCTTGATGGTGAGGTCGCAGAGATGGGTGTGACTGATTGTTACTTTGGTATCATACATTCATGGCAAACCATACACACTATATATTACATCATAACTATAATATTATACATTAAGTTTCAACATTCTTAAACAACATTAACCAGTTATAAGTTACTAAACGTGTCTTGTAATCGTGCATCCTCACTCTCGCACATGTTACCTTCTCCTTGAAAAAGGTTTTGTAATATAAAAGATCAGCAAGGATGCTGGTGAGTTCATAGATATGATAACGTGATATGATATGCTATGACATGTTGAATATGTAGGCACACACAACTTTATGAATATGATTCACCATGAAAACCCATAACCAAAGCCTATGTGACGGTAATGTAATTGGCAGTAATACCCGAAGGTAAGATCTTAGCCTCACTCTTAATGCCTATCGTTGCATTAAGCTGTTATCTTGTAATGTAATAAATGGTAACAGGCATTCACACAAGGGTAGACGCTATCTACCCGTGAATAGGGTTGTCATCCCGATAGTACTATCGTTGTTATCATCCGGCTCATCCATGAGTTTATTGGTTACAGTTGTTATGTGAAGACTTTTACGATAGCATGGTACAATTTTCATATAATCATCAGACAAGAGTTGAAATGCATAAGTAACATGCAAGCATATCGTTGTAATTGAAATATGCAACCATAATGTAATTGTAATGCAAACCCCGAGTTTTAGAAATTCGAAGATTTGAAAAGGGGTAATGAAATCATGTAAGTACATTACTATAATTGAAATATGTAACCATATTG